>CM075468.1:8322500-8922500 GCA_037950665.1 Hypophthalmichthys nobilis | reverse complement strand
CTTCAGTGCTTTTGGCTGCCTATCTTAGTGAATGGCTTTTATTATGATTCTCTACATGTATTCATTTAATCTAAATCAAGTTTATTCCCTACAAATGGCAAGAAAACATTTTTTCACACAAATGAGTAATGCCCTCCTCCCTGTACATCCCATCATTTCCAGTTGCCTCATTATTCAAATCAATATGCAGATCAATATTAGCATGAACTGGTTTCCATATTTGAATTGTTCATAATGTAACTCTTGTTATTTCTCAAATGGCTGATGCAGCGCAGCAGGGTGCCTGTCAGAGATCAGCTCCCTGGATTTATGTCAGAGCCCAGGACCGGGGTGAACGCTGAGGGCTGTGACCGGAATGAAAAAACAAGGATACGTGGTGGGTGAATGTTCTTGGATGAAAGAGAGGCTTTCTCAGGATCATGATATTAGCTTGTTTTCTTCTTCCCACAGAAAGTAAAAGTGTCGGCAGTGCTTTGTGGCATAGACTGGTTAGAATCAAATTCTCTATTATATAACAAACGGGCCACGATTAGACAATTAGAACAGGCTAATTGTTCAACAGTTATTTATTGAACACTGGTCTTTTATTATATTGCTTTGGTCCACCCATTGAGTTGAGTTTGCCTAGGATCCCCACAGCGATTCCATTGGCTGAAGAAATTTTTAAGTGTACTCAGTTCAGCGTGCTTGATTGGAAAAACCTTTGTTTGTTTTTGTTTTTTTAATAAAACTGTATTTCATGTCTTTTACAGTGTGTGTGATTTTCAATAAAATATTTGATGTATTACATACACAACTGGGGTCAGTAATTTTTTTATGTTTTTGAAAGAAGTCTGTTCACCAAGGCTGCATTAATGTGATCAAAATACATTAAAACAGTAATATTGTGAAACATTATTGCAATTCAAATAATTGTTTTCAAATATAATTTAAAATATATTTTAACCCCATCATCACTTACAGTGCACTATACCGTGAACTAAGACTGACTTACCAAACAAAACACTCTATCTCATTCAAAAGTATAATTTTTGATTACATATGTATACATACATTATAATGTATGTGCAATACTGTATAACTTAAAAATAGTAATAAATACAAAGTTCTGTCATGAAACTCTAGATGGCAGAGGCTAATAGGTCCTTTAACTCAACCTGCTTGTAATCACATTGTTATCTATAGGGCAGAGCTGATTGGTTCCTTCTGTATCAGCGGCCAATGAGCTTGCATGCTCATCCTTCAAATACATAAGTAGCATTTGCCTTAGCAGTGCAACGCGCTTTCAGAAACCCTCCACCTTCCCCAGCTCCATCTGTATAGATCTGCTACAGGTAATTCATGGACATTATATTGTACAGCAGCAGCAGCATGTCTTACTTGCTCACAGCAGCATGTTGTGTATGTATTGGCAGCAGCAATAACCTACAGAAGCAGCAGCAGTGTAGCAGATCTATTCCGCCAAGACCAAAAATATCAACATTGTCATACCCATTAACATGCCAAACACTCCGAAAGTTGTCATGACAGAACTGTATGTATTCATTCACTTAGTGCTTACAAATCAATCTTATCCCATTGCTGCTACACTTTACGTATATATCGTCTACTTATTTAAAGCTGCAGTCCGTAAGTTTTGCCTCTTTGATGCCATCTCTGTTGAAACCTGCAATTGCAGTTATTTGTGGAATTATCATCTTTACGTGGGTTGAGCCTCAGCACGACTCCTCAGCGTGGATGAATCTAATGTTTGCTGTCAGTCATTACACCGGTGGATACTGTACTTCAGAATAACAGATTCTACGTCTTGGAAGTATGACCAAAATAAGAATTTTCACTGGAAAATGTCATCTGAACAAGTAAGTAACGTGTCTGCCACTTTTGTTCTGACTAACTGAGAAAAGGCAATAAATGCCTTTGAGAAATGCTGTGAGAAAAGGCAATAAATTATCCGCCTCACATGCGATATAGCCTACTAGCTAGGACTCATTCTTTATGTAAACAGATGTGACATAATGACTCAAAGACAAACGTTGCTCGAATTTCCCGCAAAAACCCACCAGTACCACCTGAATTATAAAACATTATTACAAGCTTATCGTTGTGAATCGGGCTAAGGTAAGGAGAACGTTTTGAACACTGGCTGGTTATGTACATGCTCAAAAATTGATTTTGGATCATTTTTAACCAAAAAAAGTTACGCACAGCAGCTTTAACTATCAATACTGTTTTATTCTGTGTACCTTGTGGTACTATTGTCTGTGTTTATTGTCAACATTTTCTGTTCTTTGTGTTTTTCTCTGTTAACTTACATTTGGCAAGCTAACCTCTCATTGTATTTACTTTAGCAAACTCATATTATATACCCATATTATCAAAACAACAACATTTTCTTTTTATTTATTAAAAAGTAAAATTAAATCCATGTTATTATGTACAAATACTTTTTAAAAATATATTTTATGTTTTAGTTTTTCTCATTACGAATGGCTAGGTTCAAATACAAACTGCACTGTACGGGGGAACAAAATCTCCACCACATCAAAAAGCAATTAGCCAAATGGCTTCTCATAACTTATGACTTTATTATTTCTCTCATTATCTTCTTAACACAGTATTACTTCTGATAGTAAGCGTTTGTCAATCATGTGATACAGTAAATCATTAAATTGTTTGTTGTTCATTGTTTATCCATCAGTTTTAATTTCCCAGTTAGGTTTATTGAGTGTGCCTCTCCCGTGTGCATGTGTACAGTAGACTGACAGCTGGATTGACAGCTGTGTTAAATGTCCATTAGGTAGGCAGCAGCTGGTGCAGAACCTCCTCTTTAACCATTAACATTGCTTTGATTCATCCACATCCCTCATTTCCATATAATATAATTAGCATTAATCAAAACATGGTAGGAGGAGAGAACCCAAAGCCAGGGCTGAAAAAATGCAACACCTCTGAGGATACTGCGAAATATGAATGATCCACTGAGCTATGTATTTTTGGACCAAACTCTGTGGAGAAGGTGTGAAAAAAGAAGGCGGATTCACGTCATGTTGCTCACACTAAGTAACAGTTGCTCGGAACTCGTGCCAGCCTTAAAATGGTCACATAATTAAGATGTTCCTTGGCCAGGTCTTCCTTTCTCTATAAGGTGATGACTAATGTTTGATTTCAGTTAGTATTTATACTGTATGTTGAATAAATAAATGATAAACTAACAGTCTGAGCTTAACATTTAGAAGTAGCACTTGTTCGAAGTATCATTTGTGTGTTATTTGGTCTATGCGTCAGCACCGACTGAGTAATCTCAGCATTCAGACCTGGCAAGTGCAGTAATATTTTGCTTTGTCAATTTTTTGTAATTCATAAATCAGGAGAATATATTCAGTGTTGTTTACAAATCATAATGAAATGCCGTCTTCCTACAAATACAATGCCATACAGATCCTTTCTCAGGAGATGTTTCATATTGAGTCATATTGTAAGATTTTGAAAGAAATAAATACTTTTATCCAGTAAGGATGCATTGAATTGATCAAAAGTGACAGTAAAAACATTTATGATAACTTTTTATTCATCAAAGAATCCTGAAAAAAAAATGTCACAGTTTCCACAAAAATATTAAGCAACACAACTGTTTTCAACAATGATAATAATAGAAATATCTATTGAGCACCAAAGCTGCATATCAGAATGATTTCTGAAGGATCATGTGACACTGAATACTGGAGTAATGATGCTGAAAATTCAGCTTTGCATCACAGGAATAAATTACATTTTAAATTACAATTACATTTACTGTATTTTTGATCAAATAAATGCAGCCTTGGAGGACATAAGAGACTTCTTTCAATAACATTAAAATATCTTACCGACTTTTGAACAGTAGTGTAAATTTGTATAATTTCTTCATAAAATGTAAATGGTGGCTCCCTGGGCATTTTCGTGCAGCTTTTAAGGGTTTTTAACCTAAGGTTATTGGTTTGTTCAGAAAAATATAAACAATATTAACGGTGATGCATGTATTAGAAAATATCATGGCTGTGTTGGTAAACCAGTTGAAATATTAAAAATTTAATTTGTGACTTTTCCTTCCTGGTAGCTCATCTGCCTTCATGCATTTTATCATAGTCCTTTCACTGATGCTTCCTCATGGCCTCAATGAATAAAAACCCTTCTCATGATCCGTTCTGATTGGTTGAGAACTCGATTATGCAGCACCCATTGTGCTGAAAGTCATCTTTCCTCTCAATGATCTGTTTTGATGCGTCAGCTGCAGAGGATGTTGGAATAAGTGAGCCTGAAATGCACTGTATTTGCGGGCGTGGGTATAAATGTGTGATATTGTGCGGATCTCAACAGGCAAAGTCTCTGCACATTACAATATTGAAAATTAGATGAGAATTTAGAGGAGAAAATTAGAGAGCCCTTGGAAAGCAGATAAAGGAGCATGAGTTAATGCACTTTTAAACCATCTGTATAACTTCCTGGTGTCCCTTGCATTAGGGCTGTTTTTATTTAACACCATGTCAAATTTCCCATCTAGCTCATTACGTAAAGTGTATAAATCTTCAGCTTGGTAATATTGTAAATGTCAGATAAGTCCAAAATGCAAGTATCAAATAAATATGTATCTCTTTTATTCTACAACTTAATATTAGATAAGGCCATGGTCTTATTTTGAGAAAAAAAAAAAGAATGCGCTCCAGATTTATATATGCATCATGTTGAAAGCGGCTTGACTTTACTAAATAGAGGTCTAGAGGAGTTTCATCTTCACCGGTCTAGGGAGGGATTACACTATCAGCAGAACAGATCAAGCCTCCCTAAATCTATCCCATGTTTCCCTGTGCTGCATACAGACAAGGCCACAAATGGAAACGACTCCATCCGGAATATATATCTCACTCTAAGACTCCTAATAACCTTGGCGAAAATAGCGCAACTGTCACAGGTTGAGAAAAACCCTATTTCTCCCCATTTTTGGATTCCCAGATGTGTCATCGTGCCACACTCTAGCAAATGAAACTGAAAGAACGCATAAATACATGAATGGAGCAATGGTAACAAGCCAGAATAAAAAGACACAATGCATTACCCAAAAGAATACACTTCAAATTCAGCAAGTGGCACTGCGGTGGTCGGCGCATTTTTGAACCTGGTTCCCCAGTGACGAGGCGTGAGAATTCACACTGTTGCCTGCAAATGAAAATGACACTTCGATTAGCAGCAGAGATGTTCGTTTAATGCCTCAGGACAATTTCCCTCCCTCTGCAGATGGTTGGTATAATGATAGCGCTTTAAAGCAGCAGATTCCAGCTCCATGCCCTTTTACAGTGAATCCATCTGTCTCGACTGAGACAGTTTGAATCCCTTTACCATTTCCGTTGTATTACCATTAAGGACCTTTTTAATCTATTGACCTGGTACATAAAACTGACGCATGCTGTATGTATAAATAGAGGGTTTACTTCACCAACTGTTACTATACATATAGACGTTGATGTGTGCAATCAGGGTTTGCAAGGAGTTGGCCCAGTGTCCTTTGCAGACGAGGAAGTTTATAATTCTCAAGAGGGAAACTTGCCTCAGATAAGTCACCTTGATAGAACGCCTGCTTGTTCATTTTAAATCAATTTATGAAAACAATTCACATAAGCCTATGTCAGCATACTTATATAGATCACCCTGGGGGTTGGATGTCCTCCATGCCAAACCAACCAATCATCCTCTGTTCAGGTCTTTTGAGACTGCATTTGCATGTTGATTGTTGAAGAATGAAGGTTGGATATTTGCATGCACTTTGAAACAATAGATTTTTTTATGATTTCTGCTTTTACATTCAGTGAGGATGAGGCTCAATATAAGATTATAAAATGGAAAATGTTGATCTAAAATGTTGATTGGTTAGGTCTAGGCATGCACAGTATCGTCAGTACAATATCAGTTATAGTTACTAGCCGATACAACAGATTTTTTTATATTGAATATGTAATTATGCTCATTTCTCATATTTTTTGCATTTAGATTACCCTTGCCACCATTAACACTCATTTTAATTTAATCTTTAATAACACTAATAATAACTATTAAAATGTAATCTTTAGAAAATTTTAAAATGAATATCCGTTTTTTCATTTTGTGCATTATAATGGTGTGATGGCCATTCATTTGTAGTATTTAAAATGACTGATTTTATTTTTATTTTTAACATCTTATAAAAAAATAATTTTATTACAATAATTTTATTAAAATTATTAAAACTTTATTTTATTTTATTAATAATAAAATTAATTAAAAACAGTTTAGAATTTTAATATTAGCCTATATTATTTAATATTATCTATGGCTTATTATGGCCAGAATATTTAGGTGCCCTTATTATGCTATGGTTCCTAAATTGTTTTGGAGGTCTTCTACAATAGGTGCGCACGAGTAACTTATCTGGTGTCTGCGTGTGTTTGTTGTGGGATATGGGGAAAAGAGGCGGTAATGGAGTGGATATGTGTGTTATGTGCAACTAGAGCGTTAAAGTCACCATGAAATCAAAATTGACAATTCTTATTTTTTTTATGGAATATTGTAGTATTTATTATAAATAATTTATCCATGCACTTCTTCTTTTTTTTTTCTTTTTTTTTTTATTAATGTGCCCTTGTAAACTTTAATCAAAAACATTAACCTCCCCTCCCCCTCAAAACGACTTCATCTGTTCCTGTCACATGCTATGACTCGAGGGCGGAGCTATCTGAAACTGCCAGCAGATCCAGTGACATAAGGGGTAAATGCTGTCACCGGGGTAAGTCAGTCAGTCTCTCTCTCGCACGCTCTCTCGCTGTTTAGTGCCGTTGACCATCCTCGTCGTCATCATCTTCAATAAATAAAGTTCTTACAGTAACGTGAGGATGAGAGAAATCCCCCACAACTAACATTATATTTCCCCTGACTGCAAACGGGCATTCAGATCTGCCTCCCATTTTGTTAGCAGCACCCAACTTCCAACGATCCAATCAATTCCTGAAGGACAAAATCAATTCCCGCCCTCTCATTTCAGATGCCATTTCACTTGGATAGACGTCACTGTAGAGAAGAAAAGACAATCGTAACTTCCGTTTCATGCCGACTTTAACCTGACCTTTGTGTGCACCTAAGGGTAGGGAGAAACAAGACAATTGGTGGATAGTGGAGCATGTGTGCATGTAGTGCTGCTGGGATCATGACAGCCCTCTGTCACAATAGATTTACATGCATCCAAGTTCAAAACATAGTTTAATTTTCTCATAATATAAGTTGCACATTACCTAAATTCTCAAAGAGTCTGAAACTGTTAATTTGAAGATTCAATCTCTCTAAACCCCTCATATCCACAAGCTTACTCTGCTCTGATTGGTCAGATGGCCCAGTCTGTTATGATTGGTCTACATTCACAAACAGCTATATAGAGTGGTGCAGGTATGACATCACTTTGTAGGCCAAAATGCGGAAACGAGTTGGCATTTCAACAATTCCAGTTCCATCTAGCCGAAGTCAATTGGTTAAACAGCTGAAATAAGGTCTGTGGTGAACACAAGCTCAAGACACTTTCACATTTTATTCTACGATATAAAATACATCAGTATTACCCCACTCATAATTTTTTTGAGCTGTTACGTGTCTTGAAAAAGGCGGTTGCTAAAAAGTGGCATTCGGGGAGATTAAACGTTATTATGCCGAACAGGTTAACTCAGTCCGTTTTTACAGCCTCATTATGCTTAATATTGTGCACTTATAAACTATTCTAACTCAAAAGTTCTGGGAAAATGTTTTTATATAAAAACTGAAAGAGTTGCCGGAAGCTTAGTGAAGCTTAGTTTGTTTATAGCCTACCTTTAGCTTTTTACTTCTGGCAATTGCATTTAGGCTTCAAAATTCATAAAAGCTGTGTTCATCTGTGAAAATTATCTTGGAGAAAATGTGTAAGTATCATAAACTTTTGTTGATCACCGAGCTTGTTTTTTGTGATAATCCAAAAGTTTATGGAAAATCCTATTGGGTTTTTGTCAAGCGAACTAGTGTGCTGCTAACTGCCGGTTGGCATACAAAGTGACGTCATACCTGCACCACTCTATTACACACTGCATGAAAGGTAATATTTGAAAAAGCATAATGGGGCACTTTAATATCCCTTGTCAATACAGCTTTGAAAGCTCTGCTATATAACCGTGGCAATTTTTTTAATTTTGCTCACCCACATCATTCCAAACCTGTATGCATTTTTAAAAATGAGATGTTATTTTTTGTCCATACAATAGAAGACAGCTGGGAACCAGTGTTGTTTGGATGCCAGCTTTCCTGAAAATATCTTGTGTTCCACAAACAAAAGAAAGTCATACAGGCTTGGAAGTTAATGACATGACAGTGAATAAATAATGACAGAAATTTCATTGTTGGGGGGTCAATTAACCCTTTTACTACTTAAAGTAAATCTGTGTTAGATGTCAACTTTTGTTGACCAAACAGTATCCAGGACCAGAACTATGACTTATATGATTAAATAGAAATGTACTAACAAATATATGCTAATTAGCAGCATATTCTTATCATATTGCCTTATTATACTCCATCATAAAAGCAGTATAAGTGACGCTAATAACCTCTATAATGGCTTCCTCACCTTGCTTTATACATGGTTCATTCTTGAGGCAATATCAGTTCTTTGAAGTGCACATGCTGACAGCAAGGGCAGCGGAAATGTTTTAGCATCCTTTTAAACTTCAGAAGTTGTCACTTCCTCTGATGTGTACATTTCTTGAAGGTCAGCATGTAGTGTTGAGTGTGACCTGCCTACAGCGTCTGACACTTAGCTCTCAAAACCTCATAGATGTTAAAGCTAGCCACGCAGAAATGCCACAGTGAATATCACCTTTTGAAAGTTTTTAAAAGATGAAATACTGGTGCCCCGCCACTTCCTTTCAAGCTCACTCTTTTCTCACTAGCGTCAGTCACAGGCTAAAAAAAACATATGTATACGCATAGTGTGGTGTGAACATTTGCTTCAATTGCAGATCTTGACAGCTTTACTCAGTGAATCACATTGATTTGACAAGTGTAGCTCATGATTTCAAGTTTAATTATGATTAGCTGAGATTGAATAGCAATTAGATGATCCACATGTGATGCTGTAGTAGCAGCTTTACAGCTTGACAACTGGTTTTTCCCACGAAGATATTACAGTTACTTCTCATTTCTACATTCTGTTGTGTATCAATAAGAATCATATCCAACTTAAAAACCTCTGAATGTCATTACATTTTATAACAAAACATTGAACCAACACTGTAAAAAATTATAATTTATTATCACAACATTTTTCTTTTGTTGAATCAACTTAAATAATTATGTTATTATAACATAATATTTTGAGTTTCTGTTGATTAAACCAGTCACCTTCTTTGTATTAACTAAAATTTTTAATTTCAATGAACTTAAAATTTTAAGGCAACCAGGTAACTTACTTTTTTAAGTTAAACCAACAATTCTTTTTTTACAGTGAAGTGGCATTGTCTTAATATAAGTAAGGAATAATTGACAATGGGCTGTTAAATTATTCAAAATATAATGCACACCCAAGGTAGTAATGTGGTCACCATGCAATAATTCAACGGACGGAGTCAATAATTCACTCTAAAAAATGTTTGGTTGTTTCAACCCATGTTTGAGTCAAATGTGGACAAACCCAAGGTTTAAAAAATATATATAAAAAAATTTAAACCAATCGTTACGTTTGTCCATATTTGACCCAAATATGGGTTGAAACAACCCAGCATTTTTTAAAGTGTTCTGCTTATGGTTACAAAGACATTGTTCAGATTTTTTTATTTCAAGACATTTGTCAGATTTTTGCCCTTAAAACGCTCTGTGTATCTTATGCATCTCATCTCATGATTCCAAAATGTTATTTCAGAGCTAGTAACGGCTTGAGCCACTGATGTGCAGACTAATGAAGTTAATGGAGAGAGATTGATAGATTGCTTAAACGTTTGTGAATTACCTGAGCTGTGTGTCTCTCAACAGTGTTTGGCAGCAGTGTCTCTACTAATAGCAAAGCTGTAAGATTAACTGCTTCAAAAACAGAGATGTTAGTGCCGATACTGAGAATTTTTTTGTGTGCGTGAATGTTTCCTTCTGTCTGTACTGTATGTGTGTGCATTTTGTATGGGAGACAGAGTAGGACAGAGAGTCTTTCCATAGATAATAAAACTTAATTTTGTGGGGAAAACATGGAAATTGCTCAGACAATTTAGAGTGAACATCAAAAAGGAGTGTTTTCAACTTCGTCCTTAACATCTTTTCCATTTTTAGTACATCGTTGTTGTGTCCGGGCCACTACTGATGAGGGAATTCCGTCTGATCTAACAAAATAGTTTCTCATTTTTATTCTATTATTTCTTATATTTAATTGCTTGTCAATGTATTTGAGGGTTTTGGTTAAAAAAGCTGTGTGTTTAGTGGAAAAAAATTGCACACCTTGGAATGTTTGTCAAACAATCAGAATCAAGCATTCAACAGCCCCGTAGTATAAAACTATATGCAGAACATTTCACAAAAAAATGAAAACATCTATCTGGACACTGATAACATTTAAATAGTGTAACACACATAATTTTCCACTGAATCTATGTTCTGGTTCATGGTGTTTGCAGATGCCATTTTGTTTGATTGTTTATTATCTAATGCAGTGTCATTCATTCATTTTTAAGTGTGTATTCAGCGTCCACATACTTTCCGGGGCCCACTGTACAGTATATACAAAATAAATAGATCATGAGATGTTTACATGCTTACATCTCTGACCCTTCACTTAAGCATTGTGTGACCTCTCGTTCAATCCATGGATTCAGTTCTGATTACACAGAGATGAGGAGGATGGCCCAGCATCAGGGTAGTCAGACTTATGTCTGGTGAACCAATGCGCCCTGACATCAGTGCAGCCCGGAGTGACTGTGTCCCTGAAGGGTTCTGACACAGAGCGTTCTACTCACAGGAACTGTGCCAGCACGCTTCATCAATGGCAGGAAATCACATTTACTGTCACACAGATAACAAACATCCTGTGTTAAGTGCATGGGATACTGTACATTATCTTCTTCTGAAAGACATTTATCTCAGTCTTTGTGAGTGGACTGAGTTATTCTCCAGACAGAAAGAAATGTCTTCATTTATGTCTGAAGCAGCAGCTGTCGCCTTTGTCACATCAAGTGTTGCTTTTGTTAATGCAGTTGTCATTTGTAAATTCTGAAAAATTGAGACTTTCTCATCATTAGTTTTATTTTTTCCTGTAATACTGTATATGTATTTTTTCAATTGTATTTTTTATTTCCCTCATCCTTACAGTTTATATATATACTGTATATATATCTCACAGAAGTGAGTACACCCCTCACATTTTTGTAAATATTTTATTATATCTTTTCATGTGACAACACTGAAGAAATGACACTTTGCTACAATGTAAAGTAGTGAGTGTACAGCTTGTCCCCCCAGCTTGTATTTGCTGTCCCCTCAAAATAACTCAACACACAGCCATTAATGTCTAAACTGCTGGCCACAAAAGTGAGTACACCCCTAAGTGAAAATGTCCAAATTGGGCCCAATTAGCCATTTTCTCTCCCCGGTGTCATGTGACTCATTAGTGTTACAAGGTCTCAGGTGTGAATGGAGAGCAGGTGTGTTAAATTTGGTGTTATTGCTCTCACTCTGTCATACTGGTCACTGGAAGTTCAACATGGCACCTCATGGCAAAGAACTCTCTGAGGATCTGAAAAAAAGAATTGTTGCTCTACATAAAGATGGCGTAGGCTATAAGAAGATTCCCAAGACCCTGAAACTGAGCTGCAGCACGGTGACCAAGACCATACAGAGGTTTAACAGGACAGGTTCCACTCAGAACAGGCCTCGCCATGGTCGACCAAAGAAGTTGAGTGCACGTGCTCAGCGTCATATCCAGAGGTTGTGTTTGGGAAATAGACATATGAGTGCTGCCAGCATTGCTGCAGAGGTTGAAGGGGTGGGGGGTCAGCCTGTCAGTGCTCAGACCATATGCCACACACTGCATCAAACTGGTCTGCATGGCTGCCGTCCCAGAAGGAAGCCTCTTCTAAAGATGATACACAAGAAAGCCCGCAAACAGTTTGCTGAAGACAAGCAGACTAAGGAACCATGTCCTGTGGTCTGATGAGACCAAGATAAACTTAATTGGTTCAGATGATGTCAAGCGTGTGTGGCAGCAACCAGGTGAGGAGTACAAAGACAAGTGTGTCTAGCCTACAGTCAAGCATGGTGGTGGGAGTGTCATGGTCTGGGGCTGCATGAGTGCTGCCGGCACTGGGGAGCTACAGTTCATTGAGGGAACCATATATGCCAACATGTACTGTGACATACTGAAGCAGAGCATGATCTCCTCTTTCGGAGACTGGGCCGCAGGGCAGTATTCCAACATGATAACGACCCCAAACACACCTCCAAGACGACCACTGCCTTGCTAAATAATGTCTCCAGACCTAAACCCTATTGAGCATCTGTGGGGCATCCTCAAATGGAAGGTGGAGGAGCGCAAGGTCTCTAACATCCACCAGCTCCGTGATGTCATCATGGAGGAGTGGAAGAGGACTCCAGTGGCAACCTGTGAAGCTCTTAACCCCCCAAGAGGGTTAAGGCAGTGCTGGAAAATAACAGTGGCCACACAAAATATTGACACTTTGGGCCCAATTTGGACATTTTCACTTAGGGGTGTACTTACTTTAGTGGCCAGAGGTTTAGACATTAATGGCTGTGAGTTATTTTGAGGGGACAGCAAATTTACACTGTTATACAAGCTGTACACTCACTACTTTACAATGAAGCATTTCTTCAGTGTTGTCACATGAAAAGATATAATAAAATATTTACATAAATGTGAGGGGTGTACTCAATTCTGTGAGATACTGTATATAAAACAGTAAGGATGAGTGATCCTTGTTTTTATATTATATGTATTCAAAATTACATTCATTTAGAGGCTATAGTTTAATGGATTAATCATCATGTCATGTATTTAAAGGGTTAGTTCACCCAAAAATAAAAATTCTGTCATTAATTACTCACCCTCATGTTGTTCCACACCCATAAGACCTTCGTTCATCTTTGGAACACAAATTAAGATTAAAATCTGATGGCTCAGTGAGGCCTCAATTGACAGCAAGATAATTAACACTTTCAAATGCCCAGAAAGCTACTAAAGACATATTTAAAACAGTTAATGTGACTACAGTGGTTCAAACTTAATGTTATAAAGTGACGAGAGTAATTTTTGTGCTCCAAAAAAACGAAATAAAAACTTTATTCAACAATATCTAGTGATGGACGATTTCAAAACACTGCTTCATGAAGCTTCGTAGCTTTCCGGATCTTTTGTTTTGAATCAATGGTTCGGAGCCTGTATCAAACTGCCACTGTCAAACAAACTGTCACATGAACCATTGAAATTTCGAAACATTTCGAAACACATGACATAACGAAGCCTTGTTTACTGAAATCACGTGACAGTGGCAGTTTGATACACGCTCCGAACCACTGATTTGAAACAAAAGATTCATAAAGCTTCGAACCCTCAACATGAGGCTGAGTAATTAATGACAGAATTTTCATTTTTGGGTGAACTAACCCTTTAATTTAATTAGAATTTTTAATCTTTTCAAAAATTATATTCAGTTAGAAAAATGCAAAAGCGTTATCACTATTTATCTGACTTTTGTACCCCACTGTGTGTTATATACAGTACTTATATGTTTCAATTATCCAAGGCAATATAACTAAACAGTTTTTTTGCCTTGTGCCCTTGATTATATTCAGTGATATGAGATTTACATGAGAGTAGGCCTAGTGCTGGTGATTTATGTAGGCCATTTACAGTACCTTATAGTCACGCCAGAGGGAACATCATTCATTTTTTAAAGTTGTGATGGAGAGTCATGGCTTCATGCATTGCATTCTGGGAATGTATATAATGCAAATGGAGTGTGAAGCATGGCTCACTTTCTGCAACACTCCACAGAAATCACATTAAAGACGATCATGTCTCCCCACCCACAGGATTGTTGTGGTTGATGCTGGATGTGTTTTGGGTTCATTTTGCAATTTGAAACCTGTTTTGTGTTCATATGTGGTATTCTATAAGAACTGAAATTACATTCTTACATGTGTTGCTGTTATTCGGTCTATATTTATCTAGGTCATTTTTAGTTGTCTCATTACTATTGTCTGACCAGCAGCTAACACAAGCAATGACGTACGCACTAACAGGTATGTTTAAAGGTGTCGGCCTTTAAAAACACATTGAACCTGTGGACATTTAAATGATATGTGCTGCTGTGCAGTGCTTTGTTGTTGTTTTTTCCCCCACCGTAAAAGCTGCTAAGTTTTTCTCACACTTATCTTAATGTCACAGGCGGCTGATGTCATTTATGCCTGTAGGTGCATTTATGCTTCAAAGTCTCATGGATGTGTTTCCTGTTCCAGTAAAGAACTCACCATCTGGAATACTTCACACACAGAGAGAGGAGGTGGATCCATCCTGCTCATAAAACTGATGTGAGAAAAGAAAGTGAGCACAGATATAGAGCAAAAACATCCCTCTGCTGTGTCATTTACAGTTGAGACTTTTCCCTGCCACGTTTGCCATGAACAATTTTGTCTCTACCGCTGGAAACGGCTTACAGGAGATGTAAATAATTCAAAGGAAGTGTCTACAGTTCTTGAGCATGAGTTTTCATTAAGTTTGTGTAATGAGAGGCTGGCGCTGAAATGTGTTTTTTTTTTATTGTTTTGCTGACTGGTCGTTGCGGTTGTCATCGGTGAGGGGGACAGCAGCAGTGTTCTCTCATGCAGAGAGCTCTGTCAGACGGGCTCCAATAATCTATTGACTTTCTGTGAACTCGCTTTCTGTTTCAGTGAAATTATAGAACAAAATACAAACAAATGTGTTCCTGTTACTGATATAGATCCGCTAAAGTGCCGATTAAAACAAAAATGTTGGCTATTTTATGGGATTTGAATTTCAAACCAATCATATTCAAAGTGAAAGTGGCTGATGGCAATTATTGTCCTTTCAAATCACTGTGTAATGAGACCTTTTATGTCAAAAAATAGCCACTCCGTGTGCTATTGAAATGGATTAAATGATTTAGTGTATTTTATTTCTATGATTTACATGAAAATTGCATGAAAATGATTAGCATTATGGTTTTGACTTGGAAATGAACTGGAAATGGAATGGAACAGAATTGGAAATAAACTGTGCACATTACTTAGACTATTTGTTACCTATTTGTATAGAACAAAACAGTAAAATAGCAATATTTGAGCATGACCTAATTAATATTCATGAGCTAAGCCATGTTATGATGACATCACAAACCAGCACGTTTGACTCTCTTGTTCAGTCCATGCTATGTTTGGGGAAGATAAGAATTTTTCATGTTTGAAAGATATCTCTTATACTCACCGAGGCTGTATTTATTTGATCAAAAAAGTGTAATATTATCATGTTTAACATAGCTTTTTTCTACTTGAATATAACTTAAAATGTTATTTATTCCTGTGATGGCAAAGCTGAATTTTCGGCATCATTACTCCAGTCTTCAGTGTCACATGATCCTTTAGAAATCATTCTAATATGCTGATTTGGTGCTCAAGAAACTTTTTTTATTATTATCAATGCTGAAAACAGTTGTTTATTTTTTCAGGATTCTTTGATGAATAGACATTTGAAAAATTAAATGCGCCCTTGCTGAACTAAAGTATTATTTTTAAATTGTTACTGACTTTTGAATGGTAAAAGTCAAACTTTTGAATGGTAGTGTAAATATACTGGTATATGTTAATCATTCAGTATAATGGTGTATATCAGAGTATTGCCATTTTGATACCACAGTACGTCATGCATGGTATATATACCACTGTGTATAAGCAAATTTAGCCTATACCTAAGTCCAGCTTCTATAAATATCAAGTGTATATGAATTTATTTTGTACAAACGTGACCTGAATCACGTCAGTGGCCACGATCGACTCCAAATTGCTGGAATTTAGTAGCACTTAGCTTGTGACTCACCAGCAGGCGTCAATACAGTCTCCAGTGTTTGTGCGCCAAAACAAGTGCTGGTGGGAGGACCTTGACATTTTAGGTTGCAGTGAGAAAATGGGATTATTCCATAGTAATCAAGAGTTATATTTATAGAAATTTTCCTGCCTATGTTGCTTGCAATTAGAAAATAGCTGATAAACATAATGTGGGGAAATTTATTTATGTTTATTGACTGCAGTCAACACCTTTAAGCATGTCGATACAGACAAGATGATCATAAATCTTTTGGGCATGAATATTTATATGGACAATTACATTATATAATCATGCATCTACATCAGTTTCATGACACTGTGTCATCAAATTATACGAGATATTAGAATTGCTATATATGTCATGTGGCTCATACATTTGTATCAATTTTGTGTTCACTTGACGAGATTGAATGGGAAGCCAGATGCTTCAATGTATCATAATGATGTGGTTTAATGTAAATCATTCTGTAGCTGAGAAGAAAATTCCAGGGTCAATACAGCATGCTGTTGATTACCTGTGACCCGTTGCTTAGTTTGTAAATACAGTACAAAAAATAAATTAATAATAATAATGAACTTAAAATGAATGTGTATGGGGCAAGTGTACCAGATGGTTTAATAGCAGATGTGTTGGCCTGTTTGAATTTGTATTAAAGGGCTAGTTCACCCAAAAATGAAAATTTTGTCATTAATTACTTACTCTCATGTCGTTCCACACTAGTAAGACCTTCGTTCATCTTCAGAACACAAATTAAGATATTTTTGATAAAATCCGATGGCTCAGTGAGGCCTCCATTGACAGCAAAACAATTAACACTTTCAAATGCCCAGAAAGGTACTAAAACAGTTCATGTGACTACAGTGGTTCAACCTTAATGTTACGAAGCGACAAGAATACTTTTTGTGTGCCAAAAAAACAAAATAACAACTTTATTCAACAATAAAGCTGCCAAACTGCCAAAGTCATGTGATTTCAGTAAATAAGGCTTCTTTATGTCATAAGTGTTTCAAAACATTTCAAAATTTCAATGGTTCACGTGACTTTGGCAGTTTCATACACGCTCCAAACCACTGATTCGAAACAAAAGATTCAGAAAGCTTCAAAGCTTCATGAAGCGGAGTTTTGAAATGGTCCATCTCTAGATATTTTTGAAGAAAGTCATTATTTTGTTTTTTTTGGTGCACAAAAAGTATTCTCGTCGCTTCATAACATTAAGGTTGAACCACTGTAGTCACATGACCTGTTTTAAATATGTCTTTAGTAGCTTTCTGGGCATTTGAAAGTGTTAATTATCTTGCTGTCAATGGAGGCCTCACTGAGCCATCGGATTTTATCAAAAATATCTTAATTTGTGTTCTGAAGATGAACGAAGGTCTTACGGGTGTGAAACGACATTAGGGTGAGTAATTAATGACAGAATTTTAATTTTTGGGTGAACTAACCCTTTAAAACATTTGAATTATTCAGTAACAATTGTTATTATTATTATTTACACACTTGGATTTCAATATTACATTATTTCTTTACTGTAATGTAGTAAAACATGAATATTACAGTGACAATAATTATTATTGTTATCATCAAAAAATGAAAAATACAATACCAGTCATATTACAGCAATCAGAATTGGGGGTAAAATTGTTACAAAGTAAAAAAATTTTAACACCCATGTGAGAGGTCCTACTCAGTAAAAGACAACAGAACCCTTTATAATCAGTTATGCTGTCTTCACTGGATGTGGCATACACCGCAACATGACAAATGACAAAGTCGTGAGATTCTCTCAGTTACATCACATCTCTCCCTGGTGTCCTTGCAAAAAGTCATAGAAAAGTAAAAGTTATCTGGTGCTATAGCCTGGTTTGCTGAGCATAAAGATTATAATTTTGGGCTGACAAGAAGGGTAAAGTGCATTACTGCTCTTTTGTACAAACTAAGGGTTTACTTGAAAATATTCTCTGTGGTAATTGACAGATACTTAATTGAGCATAAGTTGTATTGAACTCAGAACATTCTTTTAATACTGATTGAGTCCCAAAAGAAAATGTAACAAGATTTTACTTAATTGTGTGGTTTTCTGTGCAAACTCTTTCATAACTGCACTATAAGTGACCCTAGCTTTAAATGACAGTTTCTTCTACCCAGATATGAAAGTGTGATGTGTAATTTTCAGTAAACAAATGCGTTGATCTTTTATGCTTCAGCACACATCCATGTACCATAAGGACTCATGTGGGCAGACACAGCATGCAGGTCACATGGACGATCAATGAGCCACAAGAGATCAGTGCTGATACTCTTGTTTAACAGTAGTTAGTTTATTTATTTGGCCTGATCAAACAGAATCTGTTTAGATCCCAATAACCTTTTCTCATCAGGTCTATTACAGGATTTAAATGTTATACTTCAGTTTTTAAACTTAACTTGTATCCAATTGTTTATGTGAAATTCCTTTTATCATCATGGCTGCTAATGGATTAATATTTTTAATATAATTAAATACATCAAATAACTAATCACAGTTAATCATATCAATATTAGCAAATATATTTATTCCATGATTTGAAATCATGTTTACTTTAAAAGTGCTTATTACGGAAATTATAAACGGATTAAAGAGGATGGTTTATTGTGTACTTTCTTTTAGTCTATGTAATTTTATAATTATATAATTGTAATCTTTTTATAATTATAATTTTAAATTATTAACTTTAATTATGAAATTATAGCTCTGTGCTCATTTTGATTTCAGCAATATCCAATGTATATACAGTGCTCCTTTTTATATGATTCTTATTTTATGTAGGTTGTCTCAACATTGCAAATGAGAAATTATTCGTATCTTGTGTTTTTAATGTCTACAAATCACATATAATCTGTGTGGAACTGCATGCTGACTCTGAGACTAACTGAGAGTCTCAGTTACGGTTTAGATATGTTAAAAATAGAATTAACCCTCTTCTGCACTTTTCCACTTTCATCTTTAAACACCAGTATATACACTGAATTACTGTCCCGCTGTGACCCTCTCAGAGCTTCAGCTCTCTCTCCTTCGGGCAGTGTGTGTGTGTGTCCTCTGCTTCTCTTCATTTCTTATTATAAGCACCATCACACACTCAAGTCTGCCCTGTCGTTTAAAGGTGACACTACTTAAGTGGGTCACAGAAAACTGCGCTTTTACACATTTTATCACTTGCCCGTTGCCATATATATTTGAGTGCATGCATTCAAGACTGGAATACTCAGACCTAAAGCTCTGCATCATGCAAAAGCATGCTTTAGGAGATCAACGGTTTCACCGACAACACCTCTTTAAGCTCTTTGTGTTTCACTACTGCCACATGCAGTACTCCTTGTTTATGTAAATCTTATTTTATGGAGGTTGTTTCAACATTACAAATTAGGAATAAATTTGTGTGAACTGAAAATATGAATAAGTCTAGAAAATAAGTAATGCAGCAAATATAACAATTTATCAAGTTTATTAATTTATTGCAGTGTTTCCCAACCTTTTTTATTTTATTTTATCTGATAACTATCAGGCTCCCTTTACTATACTAAATATCAATTATAAATTATCACCTTTAAGTAGCCATTTTTTACACTTTTTGTTTTACACACACACACACACACAAATCAATCAATACTATGATAAATACCCTCCAAGGTTCTCCATTTAACGTTTAAACATTTATGTGGGGCAATTAGAGAAATTTTCTCGAGAAAGTCCCACCAGGAAATGTACTAATAAATAAAATCCAATGAATTTGTATTTTTATACACTAGCTTTACCAAAGTAAAATCGAACTATTTCCAAGTACCCCCTGGAACCTGCTGGATGGGAATCAATAAGTATGTTTACATGCACTACACCATTTATTTGTTTGACCAAGTATACATGATTCAATGTGTAATCAAATATTTAATATGTAAATTATTAAAATCATGTTGTGCTTCACTTCTGTCTTTTGGAGCAAACAGGCAATGAGCTGGGAGGTAAAAATCATTCTGTAATTAACCACTGAAGACACAAAGGACTTTCTGAAAAACAAGTTAAACAATGACAGCACACAATATAAAAACAAAACAAACAAAAAAAGGACAAAAGATATTATACAATACAATACCATATTAATCACAAAAAAAAAATAAAAAATAAAAGTAATTTGTTGATGTCACCCCCTTTTCTTGGTATTTTGTGAAAATCAAGTTTTTAAATGTTGTTTATATGTCTATGTGGTGTTTTTAATATGCTTTAAGACAAACCATGTGCAAATTCATAAGTCAACAACATTGCTGAGTATTTTCTATTTAAAACTGCAGTGAAAAAGACAGTCTCAAACCCATGAGAGGTTTTCTGACATCACAAACTACCAATTTTTAACCAATCATGTCAATGGAGGCTTTAGCATATCATTAACCATGACCGCTCTGAAGCAGGAGAGTCTCTAGAGAATATATCCGATATATTTTTCTGGTGATATAAAAAATCGGTTAGATTTGGCATCATAGAGGGTGTATGATGTATAAGGATGTTATGATGAACTATATGCCTTTCTCCACTGGCGTTAAGGTGTTCAAAGCCTTCCTAAGGATACTGATTGTTAGAAGACAACTATCTGACTCGCGAACGGGGCGTGGTTTGTGTAACATTAGCAACCAGTGATGGGAATAACGGCGTTATAAATAAACTTACAAATACTTGTAAATACTTTTTTCAGTAACGAGTAATCAAACGAATTACTTTTTCTCGCGTTACAACGCCATTACCGTTGCTGACAAAAAAATGCGGCGTTACTATAGCCTAATTGAGCTCCCTGAAGCGGTTTTCATCGGAGTAGTCTCTCTCAGCCATAGGACCTGCAAAGTTTTATCTCTGGTGTGTGTGTTGGGGTGGGACACATGCTAACTGATGATGATCGGTGTGTGACTAGAGATCATGGACCTGCAAAGCGTTTTGTTGTAAAGAAATAGTACAGGTTAGTCATACACAAATATAATTTTAAACTGATAATAATGTACGATGCTCTCTGTCTCTGTGTGTGTGTGTGTGTGTGTGTGTCAGAGCATGCGAGTGGAGCGCAAGCTCAAACCAGAATATCCTTTGTGACATGCTGGATCGAAAATATGTGAAATAAGTTTTTTCTAGTCGACTAGTAGTTGTTCATTTAAGCCATTAGTTGACTAATCACATTTATATTAATTTAATTTCTTAAATACTGGAGAGAATAACCCATAATGAGCGTTTATGTGATATAGGCTATAGCACTCAAGTGCACGCATAAAGCTTGCTATAAAGAACCGGCTAAAGTAATGATTATGAATGTGACAAAAACAGCAAGGAGACATTTTAATTGTTTATTAATAAAGTAATGTTTTCAAAAATCAGAGTCGGCTGCAAAGATGAAGTTGACTTAGCTGACTCTCATCATCTCTGCAGTGGACGCACCTAGAGAGAGAATGCACATTTCATTCGGATTACATAATCAGAGAGTAGCCTATTTCATTTCAAGACATTTCAAGCTCTCTATAGATATTTTTCTCATGTCTGAGGCAAGCAGCCGCTGAGTTTCGGTTCATTTAGCCTGTAAGACGCGCTCCAGTTCACGTGCAAGTGATCGCGCCCGCGCCTCCATGCCATGATTATATTGTCTGCTATATTTGCTTCTTATTTATTAAATACAGGCAATTGGTTGATAAAACATTGATTAAAACTAAGATACAATTTTTACAAAACGAAATTCACTTTAAAGAAAGGCTTTCTAAAAAAAAAAACTTAATGAAGTGGTCAAAATCATGTCTGACCCACTCCATGTCTCCCGATATATTGCGCATAGTATGATGTATTCTATCTTAGTCATGCTGTTCACTTTTCATGATCAAATAGATGAATTTAAAACATAACATAGGCCTATTTAAACATAAATATGAAACTACATTTTCTTTAATGGCTAACAACACACTACAGTACAGAGAAATTTCATGTCGTGAGCAAGAGCGGATCATGAGTCAGGAGTCGGATCCAGCATCATTTATTTTTAGACTTATATTTAATATAAGTTATTTGACATATTTGATTTTTTTTAAAGTAACGCAATAGTTGCTTTCCCTGGTAATTAGTTACTTTTATAATGATGTAACTCCGTTACTAACTCAGTTACTATTTGTGAGAAGTAACTAATAACTATAACTAATTACTTTTTTAAAGTAAGTGCCCAACACTGTTAGCAACACATAATAATGTGTTGCTAATGTTACACAAAGCTGTTTGATCCTGTGGTCAAGCAAAAGGCTAATCATATTAATTACCCTTATGTGTCTGGCGTTATAAAAAGTGATACCATTGTGCAGCGCTTACCTCAGTAAGTTCACCAAGTGGATCTCTTGAGCTCTGTGAGTGAGTGGAGGCGGGGCTAATTGAGGCTAAATGAGGCAAGGGTGTAGAGTTACATTCAAGCTATTTTAAGGCATGAAGACATTTTTTAAACAAAAAAAAATGTTTAAATGTGTCATTTTAAGGGATAAAATTATTGACTACAGGGGGACTTTAACTTGTTCAATATATCGTAAAGAGGACAAATTATGTTTCACAAGATTAAAATAGACGGCAAAGGGGTTCTTTTGATTATTCACATGCTTATGTATGTGGCTATCAATTTTTTTTTTTTCATTCATTTTGTTTTTCCACAAATTATTTTTTACAAAGAGAGGCTTTTTATATTTATTTATATATACACTATAAAACTTTATGACTGAAAGGACTTCATTTGGATTTTTTATTTGAAACTTTTTTTGTGTGTGTTTAATTTGGTATTGTATTGTTTTGTATAATGTGTGTTGCCCTTTTTATTGTTTATTGATTTATAATACAGTGGTTATTCATTGTTCAATTTGTTTTTCTGAACAATGCCTACTCAGGTGTATGTGTTAGCCTTACGGTTCCACTCAACTTGCTCTGAGCGGGATTCGAACCGGCGTCTCCTGTGTGCTAACAAAGATGCTAAAGATTGCAGACTCTAGCGTTAGTCGCTAGTGTGCCTCTTGAGGCCAGGGGAGTGAGGCTTTACTCACACAGCTTTTACTATCTGATCTCCATTACCTCACTCCCATTCAGGTCACAACACCAATGTAACCCCTTCGGTTCTTCTCGACCCACTCCAAGCAGGGTTCATGTGGACATATACCATTTCGTTTTGTTTGTGCAAAACATTTTTTTTTTTTGACATTATTACCATCTTCTAGCCAAAAATCAAATCACTTATAAAAGTAATAGCAGACCTCCTCACAAGCAGCATGATGCGAGTTATCATTCATGTCTGCACCGCAATCCAAAAGATTAATTCTTGGGGTTAGAAGTTTGTTCAAATCCGTTAGCATAAGTATGAGGTATAACGGTAGTGATGCTTGCCTTGGTAAGCCCCTTTAATAACACCTAATCTCTAATAATAGGGCAGCTAAAGTGTGCCGAGGTTTGCCCTCTGCAGATAGAGTTATAGAAGACGTGCGACTCAACACAAACATGCATTGTCTTTCTGATTGCTTTGCTCCCTGTATACATCATCCTCTCCTCCTGTTTAAGTGCCCATCAGAACAGCTGAATGGGGAGCACATCTGCCACACAACCTCTGAATAAAATATTCCCCTGCAAGCTGAGAGAAGAATAAAAGGCCTTTTTGGGTCACAGTGCTCATTCTAGGTTTCTAAGAGGCTGAGATTTTTTCCAAGGCTCCCAAAAGTTCTGTGTTTCTCCCAGCTTTGTTATTAGACTTAAAACCTCTCAAACTCATGAATTATTAACCGAATGTGATGTTTATTTTGGAATCTCTTCCAGGCGGTCAATCAGCCAGCGGAATCCACTGAGAGAGCAAGTGTCTCGCTTCTCCAAGAGTTAATGCTGTCAGGAACAATCGAGATGTTTGTTTCTGGACGTTTTTTACGATGGCAATCTAGTTTACAGCAAAGACAGCTCGGACCCAAGGGTGTGTGTGAATGAGTGTGTACACAGTATTATGACAGTTCACCATAAATGCAATAAAAAACATGCCATCATGTTTACCAAGTCGGTGACACGCAGACATAACAGAAAAAAATACTTATTGCTCATAAACTTGTTCACAATTTTATAATTCCATATATAAATATATCGAGGTAGAGAAAGTGCTTTTTCAGGCGATCAGATGTGATATATTATACAACATGACTGTACAAAACCAAATAAATAATCCTTCTCAACTTCGCCCACATCCTGTTAACATAAAAGTTAGCAGGAAGTACTTCATGCAGCAAGTGTGTTTCCCCAGCCATGTAACTTTAATAACAACCGGTCAGTCTATAGGGTTATGATTTGGTTTGTTTGACCAAACACTCATTACAAGCGATTCATTATAAGCAGTCATTCAGATATGACAGATGTAAAACTGCACTGCAGTTATGTGTAACGTAATGCTGGGGGAAAACCAAAGTTCTCAGCAAACAAGGAACATTTGCTCTATTACATAATATGTGGCATAGTTCACAGGAGGACGCACTGATGATTGCAAACGCGTGCACAAAAGCTGACACCTGTTTTCACAGACGTTGCCTCATCCTGTCACATCAGTTTGAAAAACTTTCAGCATTTCCCTAAACACATTCTGCTTTCAGATCTCAAGTTGGCACCATCTGGCTGGCTTTTCATATTGTGTTTGAGCACCAAGATGTGCATGACGTGCTTTAGTTGTCTTCAGACATAGCTCTTACTTCCAAACAGATCTTAAAACATTTGAGAACTGAACACAATTACCAGACAGCCAGGATTATGTGCCATGTCAAAGGCAAGTGACTAATTCTTTTATTCATTTTAGACTGGGAGAATATTTCACAGGAAAGATTCTTTTCATTTGGTAAATGACCTCAATGAGTTAAATGAATTCATATTCCTGAATGCATATAGGGTTCCGCAAGGATAAAGTCCTCCCCAGGCTGCTTTGCTAAACACCTGTTTGTCACTATGCATCAGGAAAAAAAAGGAACAAAAGCTGTCACTGGGCACATTTGTACCTTATTTACCCCTGAAGGGTGGATATTAGTACCTTAAAGGTACATATTATTATCTGAAGTGTACATATTAATAATGTACCTAAATGGTACAGTATAGCTTTTGAAAGGGCCAGTGACAGATTTTGTACCTTTTTTTCTGAGTTTCCAAACTTTTCTGTTCTATTGGATGCATGTAATAAAATCTTATATGTAATCATAAAGAACTTATTTTCAGTTTTATTGAAGGTGAGATTGTAGCTCCAAGAAGTGTTTAAGTACAGTATACTCTACAAAAAAAAAAAAAAAAAAAAAGGTTCTTTATTGCCAATGATGGTTACATGAAGAAAAATTAACATCCATGGAACCTTTCCATTAGACAAATGGTTCTTTAGATTATTAAAATGTTCTTCACTCTCAGTATGTTGTACCATACAAACAAAATTGGCTTGTATTGAGTAGCAGACATTAGGACTAGACTGGATCTAGTAGCGAAGTATTCCTAGAACCAAATTGCCAATTAAAGACAATAAACATAAGGCTTTTGAGATAAACACTCTTAAAAATAAAGTTTTTATTATTATTATTATTATTATTATTATTATGGTTCTGTGAAGAACCCTTACCATTCATGGAACACTTCCATTGCAAAAAAAAAAAAAAAAAAAAAAAAAAATATATATATATAAAAATACACTAAGAAAACAATGTTTTTTTTAAAGAACAGTTCAATACAGAGCCCCTCACATGACATACAAGGGAAAAAAGTAAATTGTGCGCACATTTACTAATTCGGTCCCTCGATTTACTAAATCACGTGCATAATATACTATTTCTTTCCCTCGATTTGCATGCTTTAGCAAATCAAGGGAACAAATTAGTAATCGTGCACACGATTTATAAATCGAACGACTTAGTAAAACGTGTGCATGATTTAACCTACTATTTTTTTGCTGCATGTCATAATGTGCGGGGCTCCGTAGTTCAATGAAAGGTTCTTTGGGGAGCCCAAAATGGTTCTTTGGTTCTATGACATTGCTACAACAACAACAACAAAAAAAAAAAAAAAAAAAAATTTAGGAGTGAAGAAAATGAAGTCTACAAGACTTAACCTTGATTCCTGAATATACTTCCTGCTCAGCTCTGTTCTGCACAGAAAGAACCACTTTAACAACTGGACTAATAGATCAGTCCCAAATTTCACAAATGTGTCTGATATATATATGAAGTCTTTCAGTGCAAAAGCCTCTAAAAGCCACCTTGGTCAAAAATGAGATAATCATACTGAGTGAATGCTCTCTGTATACGTTTATCAAATACTTTCACTTCAAACCCGGTAAATCCCAGCCTCAGCTCATTCAGAAGTACTTAGGTAGAAACCTATACATAGGAGCATGAAAAAAAATCCAAATTTTAAAGAAAAACGTCAGATGAACTTAGTGGCTTTTGCATCTGAAGTCTTCATATATAACTGATGCCTTAACCAAGTAAACAAGAAATACACGAGACAGAAAAATATTAAGCTAATATTGTGAAATATTCTCACAATTTAAAAGATTTAAATTTATTCCTGTGATGGCGAAGCTGAATTTTCAGCATCATTACTCCAGTCTTCAGTGTCATATGATCCTTCAGAAAGTCATTCTAATATGCTGATTTGCTGCTCAAGAAACATTTCTTATTATTATCAATGTTGAAAACAGTTGTGCTGCTGAATATTTTTTGTATAAACGATGTTACTTTTTTCAGGATTATTTTATTAATAGAAAGTTCAAAGGAACAGCATTTATTTTAAATATTTTTTTTGTAACATTGTACTGCCACTTTTGATACATTTAATGTATTTTGATAAATAAAAACTTCTGAACTGTAGTGTATATATCTATGTATATGCTCGAATTTTTTAAGTTCAGGACCACACTAAATCCATTCTATTACCATGTTATTTTTTTCTAAACCACAGACTGGTCGATGTCAATGAGCCAACAGTACAAACTAATACATTTCACATTTCACATTTTCTTGAGATAACGGGAGCTACAACTTTTGGCAGGCACAAATAGCCCTCAAAGTTGTGGCACCCATCAATGAACAGCTTCTGTCACTACACAGATGATAGAGTCTTTGTTGTCTGGATTTTGACCACAATCCCTTTTTCATCCACACAAACTACTCTCTTGATCCATTGTGGCTCTACAGCAGCACCAAAACACTGGGCAGCAGGTTCAAAACCATTTATTTCCAAGCCTCTGCACATGTAATATAATTCTAAGTACCGGCACTTTACCCGATAATGACATGTCTTTGGCTGCTATACATCAGTCATGTTTCATTCTTCTCCATCTCCTGCTGTATGTTTTTCTATTCATAGCTGAATCGTATGGCCTCGAATACCTCTGCGCTGTACATAATACAGCACTGCATGATCTGTTGCATGAACACTATGATTCTCTATTATTTGATTTTAAATTTTTAAAGGTTGTTTTCACAGCTGGTTCTTTTATTTGCTCTGAACACGAGCCCACGCATGCCTATTTTTACATGGTACTTATGAGTCCTAATTACGGTATGTTTACGCCATTATGTAGGCAGGAAGTTCTAGCAAAAACTGTATATAACAACTCAGAAGATGAAGATGCCAGTTTTTCTGTCCCTTTAGATTTACCACCAAAATGGCACTTGAGTCTGTCTGCCATGAATGTTTAGCAAGAGATATGCCAAATGGGAGCTGCTTTCCAAAAGTAATCCACAAACATGCAGCAATTAGAAATGAGTATTATTTTGTAGTAAATGTGAGTGAATGGAACAACACTTCATTTCCTGGAATGCTTTTCGTTGAATATCAACTATGCCTTTCAACTTCCTGTGTGTTGTGGCCAATTCAGTTCAAATTCCAACTAATGAACTGAAAGGAAGCCAATTGTTAGTTTTTGAATTTTGCAATCCAACCAAACAAACCGAACCTTGAAGTCAAAAATATTTGGGTCTGCATCAAAAGCACTAGTGTGAAAGCCCCCTAAAGGGATAGTTCACCCAAAAATGAAAATTACCCCATGAGTTACTCAACCTCAAGCCATCCTAGGTGTATATAACTATCTTCTTTTAGACATACACAATTAGAGATATATTTAAAAATATTCTGGCTCTTCAAAGATTTATAATGGTAGTGAAAATAAAAATCCATCATAAAAAATAATCCATACAGCTCCAGAGGGTTAATAAAGGCCTTCTGAAATGAAGCGATGGGTTTTTGTAAGAAAAATATCCATATTTAAAACTATAAAGTAAAATAACTAGCTTCCGGCAGACAGCCGTACACATCGATTTGCGGCAGAAGAGTGAACTCTGAGAAATTTTAAAGAGAAATGTCGTAGGATTTCGATAAAAGAGAAGAGGACCTTCAGTTTGTTGCCCAGCCCTATTTGTTTAAATCGCGAGAGGCGTCTAAGCTTACGATACTCCTACGTCCTGCGTCATACATCGAGTATGAGGGGTTACTCATTTGGTGCAAGTCAACTTGCGCAGTTGAGTACAGTCGTCTGGCGGAAGCTAGTTATTTTAGATTATAAAGTTTTAAATATGGATATTTTACTTACAAAAACCCATCGCTTTGCTTCAGAAGGCCTTTATTACCCCTCTGGAGCCGTAAGGATTATATTTATGATGGATGGATGCATTTATTTTTGGCTTCAATACACTGTTCGCTACCATTATAAATCTGGAGAGCCAGGATATTTTTAAATATATCTCCGATTGTGTTCCTCTGAAAGAAGAAAGTCATATACACCTAGGATGGCTTGAGGGTGAGTAAATCACGGGATAATTTTCATTTTTTGGTGGACTATCCCTATAAAGTGTTTTTAATATATACATCGATTTGAATTCTATTTTAAAATTGCATTAGTAACTGGCAGCTTTCAGTTTCAGGCAAACATAAATAAATGCTTTAATGTACACAGTTTGTTAGATGTCCAGTCATTTTTGTAATTTCTACAAATAAGTGCAAGAGATCATGTGCTACCCACAGGTACGGTAAGTTGATTCTGTGGAATGAAGCAAAGACACATTTGATCTGTCTGATCAGGATCAGAATTTCCTCATGAAAATACCAGAAGTAAAAACTTTCAAAAGAGTACCTTGTTTTCTTTTTCTTCTAATTTATTTAATTACTGAACTCTCTTCATTTTACTCTTTGCTTTGTTTTACATCAACAGTCTTGGCAAAACACTTAGTGTAGTCCTTGTCGGAAAAGGTAATACACAAAAATGTGCAGGCAATTTCAACGTTTCTGGTGCAGGGTTAAAATCTGTGACAAGAAACACTTTGTAAGCTTCTCACATAGATTTGGCAACACACATATAGAACTGTACATCAAAAACATTTCGCCTCTAGATCTCCATGTGTAAACAACCACATCAGTTTGTTCAGTCAATAACTTATCTGTTAAGAGTCATTAACACTCAAGATTTAACAGGAATTCAGTCCTCGGTTAATGTTGCTTACCACAAATTTCGTCATTCATGGTTGAGGAGACACTTAAAGGCATTGAAAGTCTTTTTCAATTGCCACATCAGGTCAAAAAAGAGTACAAAAACTGACAATGCCAGATCACAGCAAATGCACAAAGGCTCACAGAGTCAGATGTTCCATCAAAGACAGCCGGCTATTCCATGTTCTTAAAGTTCTTAAAATAAATGGACTGAATCATTGGAAAAGCAAGGTGAGTGTCCTGTCTCTTGTTGTTTCTAGGCAGGGATTCACGCTCACACACACACACAAATTCTGATGGATTTCCAATATCAGTCAAGCCTCATAGTGACAACTGCCCACAAGCCCTTATTTTTCCTCCTCTGGAGACTCGGTCACCAAATATGTACAGAACATCTGCTTTAAGGTGGCCGCATACTTCTTCAGGACACTCACAGGTGGAGGGAAATCAATATGATCTCAGCTTAATGCAAATAAAAGAACCAGCAGCTTTAACCAATGACTGGCTAAATATGAAGGAAGTGTGAAGATTTACACTTTTGTTCCACATTACGGAATCTAATGTGATGATGAGAAAATTAACAGCTTTGAGAAGATAACGGCCAAGAGCATCCTTATAATCACACCCCGTTGCTTCATGACAGCAAAAAAAAATTAGCTGATTGCTGTGAATTTATAGACAGAATTAGCAAACATACTGTTGTTAATGTATAGAAATATATTTTAGGATATCACTATTTTAGTGCAAGCTGCACAAGCGTTGATTGAATATAGGGTTGATTTAGGTAATTTTGTCCCAATTTAGCTGAATTCACTCTAAATTTCAAAATGAAAATATGTATTTGTTTCTCCCTGATTCTTGAGAGTTGAAGCTAAAACATGAACCATATTTGAATTTGTTCTGAAAATAGCCAATAGTCATTGTTCTTTATACAAAGGTACGGTTTTATTAAAAGTATAATTGCATTATAACTCACTCTCCTACGACTATAATCAATACTTTATTAAAATATATACACTAATGCTCAAAAGCTTAGGGTTGGTAAGATTTTTTCAAAATAAGTCTTTTATGCTCACCAAGGCTGCATTTATTTGATCAAAAGTACTGTAATAACAGTAATATTTTGAAATATTAATAAAACTTAACTATTTTTTAATACATTTTAAAATTTTATTCCTGTGATGGAAAGCTGAACTTTCAGCATAATTTCTCCAGTCTTTAGTCACATGATCTTTCAGAAATCATTCTAATATGCTGATTTGGTGCTCAAGAAATGTTTCTTATTATTATCAATGTTGAAAACAGTTGTGCTGCCTAATATGTTTGTGGAAATTGTAATACATTTATTTTTTCAGGATTCTTTGATGAATAGAAAGTTCAAAAGTACAGCGTTTATTTGAATTTTTTAAATTGTAAAAAAAAAAAAAATCTGTCACTTTTTATCAATTTAATGTGTCCTTGCTGAATAAAAGTATTAATTTCTTTAAACATCTTACTGACCCAAACCTTTTGAACAGTAGCGTTTATACACAAAACTGAAGAAAATCACAATTATGAGTATATAAAATAAAATATATAAAAGTATTTTATATTCAGATAGGTGTAAATTATTTATATTTTTAAATAAATTCAACAAAATCAGTCTTTTTTTAATGCATATTTTCTCAGTTCTGTTTTGTTAATCCTAAAATCAGGAAATAGGGGAAAAAACAACTACTGAGCAAAACAATGCCTTAATGGAACTGAAATATGAGTGTTCTGAAGAATTATGAGCCTGTGATTCTGTTTTTTGTTCATACTTTATGTATAAAAAACAATAAGTGGATGTAGCAATGCACATTGTTCGGCTTTCCGTGTAAACCAAAATTGGGTCAGACCACATCCTTTATCACACCTTCAGTGCCTCATGCACGCCTACAGCCGACAGTCGCCGGTTAATGTTCCGATACCTGCAACGGAGCAAATCCCTGTAAGTGGAGCGCAGGTCCCGGTTAAAAAAAGCGTAAATGAAGGGGTTCATTAGCGAGTTAGCATATCCAAACCATAGCAGCGTCCTCTCCAGCCATATTGGTATGCAACTACACTTAACCCCACATATAAAGGGTCTCGCTGTAGATAGAATAAAAAATGGCAGCCAACAAATGCCAAAAACTCCAACTATCACACCCAATGTTGTAGCTGCCTTTTGCTCTCGCTTAAAAATTGAGATATTCTGTCGTTCGCGGCTGAGAAAACGAGAAAGAGCAGCGCACTCCTCAGCTACGCCAGGTGTGTGTTGAGGTTTTAGGCCCTGCATCCTCAGGGCTTCGCTGGCAACGGTCTCCAGGCGTTCCCGACGGGGGAAGTCGGTGAAACGATGTTTGGCGCCGCTTTTTCTGGCAGCCTTGAAGATCTTGTAGTACATGAAGAGCATGACGATCATGGGGATGTAGAAGGCCACAGCGGTGGAGTAGATAGTGTAGCTGAAGTCCTGGCTGATTAGACAAACGCCAGCCGTGTTAACGTTCTTCGCCCAGCCACAAAATGGCGGCAGTGTGATGGAGGCAGACACAAGCCACACACCAAAAATCATCTTCGCCATCAGTTGGCCATTTTGACGAGCAGGGTAGGTCAAAGGGCGGGTGATGCCAAGATACCTGCAATCAAACAAACAATTACAAGACATTATGATGAGATTGTTAAAATCACTATGAAATCAAAATGGACAATTCTTTTTTTATGGAATATGACTGTTTATTATAAAATTATTTATCTATGCACATTTTTTTTTTAAATTCATGTGCCCTCATTATCTTTAATCAAAATAACTTCCCCTCCCTCTTGCAACAACATCTCTTCTTTTTTCTGATGAAGCATTTACTGGCGCAAAGGCAGGACAACCTGTCACTCACATGAGATCCACCAATAGCAAACCACAACCATGTAATCAGTTCCCCATGGACAAAATTAAGTCACACCCTACTTTTTTTTTCTTGTTTGAGAAGCCATTTCACTCGGATAACAACAGGAAAGAAAAGACTATCGCAACTTCAAATTTCCATGCCAACTTAAAGCTGAAGTAAGTGATTTTTTTCCCCATGAACTCAAAAAGATGTTTAGCCAAAATCTGATGAAATCCAAACAGCATAATCCATTCTTATGAGCTATATTCCAATTCTTCTCAACGTTAATCTTTTCCTTCACAGCTCTCAAACCTCATTTACGTTTACATGTATATTCAATATGCCGCATCCAGATGCCACACCATGTTTGACGTCAATAATGCCAAATTACATTGATTCATCTGTGTCTTGCCAGTGATTGTGATGCACCAGATTTGAATATGTGCATATTCAGATCATACTAATGAGATTTGACAGTCAGAGGGAGAGATTTTCAGTGACTAACAACTTAAATTTCCTAGTAATAAAGTAATAAATTAAAGACTAGTAATAAAGTGCATGAATCATTATTCATCTCCTTTTGTGTTTCACAGAAGAAAAAAAGTCATTCAGGTTTGGAACAAAACGAGGGTGAGTAAATGACAGAACATATTTGGGTGAACTACAACTTCAAGATGAAACAGAAGAAAGAAAAAACAATTGCCACATATCACCTTTAAAGTTCAGTCTAAGATCAAACTAATAATAGTTTGATCTTATATATAAGCATATAAATTACAAGTGTAACTTCTTTATCAAATACTGCAGATGCATTAACTCACCTCAAGCTCGTTTCCTAGAATTCCGCTCAATAAGACAATAGGTGGTATTTTACAAGAAGCAAATGAGAATGAAACGAGACATTCAGCATTCTAAAAAAAACATCAGTTCACATCAGGGGCATACTACAGCGTGACGAAAGCATGGTGGTGCAAATTACATTTGTCTGAGCAGCTCTTGTCTGAACCAATCAGCACCCACTCAAGCTGAGTTGAGCAGGAACGCAGCATTTGAGAAAAATGCATGAACAAAAAAGATCGATTATATTATTGCCACTTCTGCTGCTAAGGAAATTGACCTTGATGTCACCATTGCGTCTGTCGTGGCTAAATCGCAAGTTAGAACCGCATTTAAAGAGGAGAAGATTACAGCCCTTGAAGGTTTGATGAAGGATTCTCATTGCCATGACCCCTGCCCCCCGGAGACACTTATGCAAGAACGTGCTTTCCATAGAGATCTACATTTAATCTCTGTGCAGTTTCCACTCTTGCTGGGGTCGTACTGAACCCACGAAGCACAACAAAGCTGATGAGTTTAGAATGGCTCTGCACAGTTAGTATAAGACTAGATATGAATGATACTGAATATGACAGTTGGGGATCAGAACATAGCTAAACATTAATCAGACAAATAAAAAAAAGTATACTGTAGGTCACACTAAACTTGCAGCATAGTCACATTGTATATCATTTTTGTGATCTGCAACGCTGATCAGATCTTCTCCCTGTAATATCAATATTGTAATCATCAAAACAATTCATTTTTTCCCCTCTTTTTTCCATGTGTCCTCGTAATCTTTAATCAAAATGGCACTAGGACAGGACAACCTGTCACTCATATGACATCACAGTAATAGCAAACCACAACCATAAAACGATCCAATCAATACCTGGACAAAATCAACTCCCGCCTACATTTTTTCTTGTTCGAGAAGCCATTTCACTCAAATAAACATCACAATAGGGAAGAAAAGACTATCACAACTTCCATTTCATGCCGACTTTAAAATTCCAAGATCGATGTTTTGCTCCATTTCAGTGTTTCTTGCACCACTTTTCTGAATCTACACCGCTGCTACTGAATCGACATCCTCACAGTAAAAGAAGTCATATTTTAGAGTTTGTTTGCAGTCAGTGTTAAAGGATTAGTTCACTCAAAATAATTACCCCAAGATTTATTCGCCCTCAAGCCATCCTAGGTTTATATGACTTTCTTCTTTCTGATGAACACAAACTGAGTTATAATAATAAATATCCTGACGCATCCAAGCTTTATAATGGCAGTGAACGGGACCAACGAGTATGAAGTTCAAGAAAGTGCATCCATCCATCATAAATGTACCCCACAGTTATAATGTAAAATATCTATAGCTTCTGCCAGATAGCCTTTTGTATCAACTAACGAAGAAAGTGTAATGCCTCTCGCAGTTCAAAACGCTTACACGTCCTACGCCTTCTGTATTCAAGTTATGAAAAAAGCCTAACTGACGTGACTTCAGAATATGGAAGGCTGTCTGGTGGAAGCTAGATATTTTACCCTTCCCCCCACCCGGAGCCATGTGGAATACATTTATGATGGATGGATGCACTTTCTTGAGCTTCATACTCGTTGGTCCCGTTCACTGCCATTATAAAGCGTGGATGCATCAGGATATTTGTTAATATATCTCTGATTGTGTCCATCAGAAAGAAGGAAGTCATATACACCTAGGATGGCTTGAGGGTAAGTAAATCTTGAGGTAATTTTCATTTTAAAGTGAACTAATCCTGTGTGTGAAGTGATCAAATTGGGGCTTATACCAGGGACTTATATTGAGTAGTCCTTGACTTTTATGAACTGGTTCATGTGCTGTATGTTTTTTTATTCACTAAAAAGAACCAGTTTATAAGAGTAATTTGTTCCTGTGTAGTCTGTCCAATTCACAAACAAATGACTCCTATGAACCAGTACTTGTTAGTAAATCAAGTGAAAATAAATTAAATATTTTAGTGTAGTTAATGTAGTCTGATTCACTAATTACTCTTTTGATTCAGTCCTTTTAATAAATCATTCAAAAAGTCTAATGAGCTGACATAGCATCAATCAGACAAATCCTTCACTGAATTAACTTACTGAAGCCATTAGAGCAGTTTCTGAATGAACTTCCAGTGATGGAATATTTTAATTTATTACACAACACTATGGAATACTTCATTCTTATTGGTCCTATTATTTGCCGTCGTCCTTGAGTATTTGTTTTCTTAGAGGAAGCTTTAAGATAATTATACAGATAAAATCATGAGATAATAATTTCAAATTGTTTCAGATTTGTTTAATGGGTCTGTGGTCTTTAGTGTCCTTGTTAGCGCACCCACCTCCCATGCCAGAGACATAGGTTTGAATCCCGCTCGGATTGGGTTGAGTAGGACTGGTTAGGTTTAGGGGGTTTTAAGGCCCCGATATACTCACGGTGAAGTTCTTTTTCATTCTTCGTTTAGGGGTAAAACGAAGTTCGAAATACATGAGCAGCGATAAACTGTTATCAAATCTCTGATGCCACGCACACTGCTAAGAGCGGCGTTTATATGAATATGTAAATATGTTCTGCGCGCTTTGCTCTCAGTAACAAAATAAACTCAGTAACAAAAGAAAATTGAAAACAGCAAGCATTTTAATAAAGAATAAGAAAAGCATCTGATCATAGCAACGTGGATATGTTTGTTTGCAGGAGCTCTGCAAATTAGCACTCCAGTAAAGTCACATCACGTTTATTTATATGGAATTTTATTCAATAGATTGCTTAAAAGCAAGCAGCTTTACAGTATCAAACATGAAAAACAGTGTCAGTGCCTCATTTCATCAGAAGCACAACTTCATTTTCAACTATAAAGCAGCTATCCAGTGTGTTCATGTTTTCACCTGTGGGGATCCTACCTTGACGGACTCAAACAGATGAAATGAGTCAGAAAGGAGTTCCTTGTTAAAGAAGTGCACACCTCCTATTACGTCATTGGCACGAACCAATGGTAGGACGAAGGAGTTTGCTTTTCCTGAGATTTCACTTTGGCAAGCGGTTTCGAACTCTCAAAGCGAGCACAAAACGAACTTTGTTTTGGCCTGATTTGACCTGATTCGAAATGACTTCACATCAGTTCGTTCTTCGATTTCGTTTGAAGTATATCGGGGCCTTTAGGGGGGTGAGTAACAAAGGCAAGCTAGTAAGAACCTCACTCCCCTGGCCTCAAGATGCATGCTGGCGACTGACGTCAGAGACTGTGGTCTTTAGCATCCTTGTTAGCGCGCCCACCTCCCATGCCAGAGACGCAGGTTCGAATCCCACTCGGAGCAGGTCGAGTAGGACCAGTTACATAAAGAAGATGTAGTTAAGTACATGTACAACACTGATATAAAATTCCTGAAGCACTATATCCTATATGCAGTGACAATTCAAAACAGAATCTCCATGGCACCAGCTCTGGTTTAGACACCGTCAGCTGCATAAAGTAAATGATTTAAACATCCCTTTAAGCAGCTTAGCAGTCAAACACCCATTGGTTTATGACTCCCAGTGCAGTGTAGAGGTCTGCGGGTCATGTAAATAACATGGCCATTATTTATGTAATAACACTGAGGTTACAGGAGGTTCCAAGGCTAGAATAGTTTTAATCATAATTCTAGGTCATATGGAAAATGCAGTCTGACCTTTCCATGTAATCCTTTGAACAACATGTAGAATTTTCCACTTCAAATCGAAAAACAAAAAAAGTCTTACCTTATGAGTTCCTGAAGGTGCAAATAAGGTTAGAAGAGGTTCAGGATACACTAATCATATACAGATCTCATGTGACTGCATTATTTGTCAACATACCATTGATTTCTTGACGTGCAATTTTTTTTTTTTTTTTTTTTTTTTTTTTTTTTTTTAATGTGGTAAAAAGTTGAGTGCACCTTTAATGTTTTAGTTTTTGGCAATGCTTTTATTTTCTGTTTTATATATGGCAATTCTCAAATCTTGGACTATGTTGTCATCATTCTGAGTCTTGAGGGTTTATATAACACAACATTCTTCTTCATGCATGGAAAAGAGAATCTGAACTCTTCCACTTAACATCAAACCTTTTTCTGCTTTCATTGTTTTAAATTGCATCCATGACTTTTCAAAAGCGTCTAAATGCCAGTTTGAAAAAGTAACCATGGGAGCCAGTAGAGTTTAAAGTACACTAAATATAGCTATGAAAGTTGTTTTTTCTCATCATTGTATATTTCAGATGTTTATGAGTGAGGAGTGAGAAGGAACTACTTCCATGAACATCTAGAAAATTCCTGGCTCTTCTTTTCTTTCTCTCTTTAGCACTATTATTTTATTTGTCTTGGGGGGCCCATTCTGTGGTCTTTAATGTACATTAAGGCAGGGTTAATGGAGAGGATGTTTAACTTCTACTATTTTGCAGAAGAGCGATGAAGTGATTTCGATTTGAATGTTTTCCAAATACTGCTATTGCTCATTTTTAAAAGCAGCATTTTTTGTGTCTTGGATGAGAGACAGTGATATATTTAAAAAAGTGAAAGTCAAGTACTGCTTTTAGATGACCTAAACTCAAATGTCAAAAAAAAAAAAAATACATAAAAAATAAATCCTTCACAGCTCTTTAAAGGGTTAGTTCACCCCAAAATTAAAATAATGTCATTTATTACTCACCCTCATGTCGTTACAAATCCGTAAGACCTTCGTTCATCTTCGGAACACAATTTAAGATATTTTTGATGAAATCCGATGGCTCAGTGAGGCCTCTATTGCCAGCAATGTCACTGAACCTCTCAAGATCCAGAAAGGTACTCAAAACATATTTAAAACAGTTCATGTGAGTACAGTGGTTCTACCTTAATATTATAAAGCGACGAGAATACTTTTTGTGTGCCAAAAAAACAAAATAATGACTTTTTAACAATATCTAGTGATGGTCGATTTCAAAACACTGCTTCGAATCTTTTGTTTCGAATCAGTGATTCGGAGCGCCAAAGTCACGTGATTTAAGCAGTTTGGCAGTTTGACACACGATCCGAATCACTGATTCAAAACAAAAGATTTGAAGCAGTGTTTTGAAATCAGCCATCACTAGAAGTTCGGTGGCATTGCTGGCAATGCAGGCCTCACAGAGCCATCGGATTTCATCAAAAATATCTTAAATTGTGTTCCGAAGATGAACGAAGGTCTTACGGGTGTAGAACGACATGAGGGTGAGTAATTAATGACATTATTTTCATTAAAAGTGCTGCAGAACCCGGGTAAATGGAGGATGAGACATGGCAGGAAAATGCACACAGGTCTGTCTCTGAATGAACTGATGAAGAGTGACATTCAGAGGACAAAAATAATCAAGCAAAGGCATTTAGAGCGGCAACTGCTCCTTCATCTTCCTCCTCCAGCTCAAGCTCTCTTCTTTACACAAACTCTCCATCAAAACACCAGTATCTTCACCATCTCTCTCTTTATCTCTCTACTCCATATTGATTGTTTCTGACATTTTCTTTCTCTAGTCATATAGGCCACTTTTATGGCGCTTTTTTGATCAAATTAATGTGACTTATCTGTTAAGTTTGTTGTGGAGTGGTGTAATGCTTACTAATGGTGTAATGCTTACTCTGCATGTGCATTTTGTGCTAAATACACAGCGATCACACTTATGTAATTCACTCTGACTTATGTAAGTCATACAGTATAATGTAACTAAAAATATCTGCACAATGGATAAATGCATTCACTTCATCAGCAAAAAAAATAAAAATATCTAAAGGGCAAAGGATTTCTGCTTTTGCTTACGTACATATCTATTCCACTACAAAAGGTGAGAATTGTCCAACTTGACAGCTCCATTTTTACTTTTCTGCCTGCAGCCGCCTACTCCCGTCTACATTCAAGACGAGTCGTTTGGCATCTCAAATGAGCCTAAAAGCCAAGAATTGCAGAGGCTTGATGGACGACGGCACCACAGCAGCGTTTCGATGTTGCCAGATTAAAAAATGCTCCAGCAATGTTTTCCTTAAGAGACTCTCTCTAAGTCCCTCTCTATGGATTCATCATCTCACTGAACAACATCACTAAAATATTTAATGACATTTGTATTCTTTTTGTTTATCCCTGTCTTTGTTTCTCATTCTTGTTCAGTGTATTTTTCAATAATTTATACCTAAATCCAAGGAGCTTTATTGGTATGTTTGGTCTCTGTCCAGGCTACAGCAAGTATTTTTTTAGGTCAGGGACAAAACCGGTGGCTATTTTCAGAGACAGACAATATTTATCTGAATACAAGTGGATTCTTTCCATGTGAGACTAACGTCTCCCCTTTAGTTAATATTTTTTTACCATCATAATACAAAAATACTGACCCTAAATGGTTTATATAGGGTCAGTAAGATGTAAAAACAGAATTTAAGATTTAAAATGACAGTAAAGATATTTTATGATGTGACATGAATTTATAATGAATTACAAAAGATTTCTATTTCAAATAAATGCTGTTCGTTTCACAAGAATGACTTCAAAATATAGAAAATAGTTATTTTAAATTAAAATATTTCACAATATTACGGTTCTTTATTTTTAAAATCTCTCATTTCTGATTGCAGACTTCACAAATCTGAGCACAGTGGCATTGTTGAGATTTGTAAAGTCTCATTTGTATGCTTTAACTGGATTAAAAGAAGATTTGCTTCATTTTAATCCAATTGCTGTCTAGGAGAAACAGTTATTTTTACAGCATTTTTAACCAGCTTACCTTACCTCAGTCTTATTTTTTTGTAATAGACACAGTTGGCAAACACTGCCAGATTCATTTTTTTCTACTACACACCTTTAACTGACTTCATATTTGTATCTCACTGCACATGTACATAACCTTGGGCTTAAAAGCCGTGGAGCTGCACTTTTTGGATGAGGCCTATAAGCACTTGTGATGGACCTGGCTTTGACTTTGTTTCTTACAGAACATTCATCAACTGAGTAAAAGAGATGCAGTCGTATGACAACTGTGTAAAGTGACTATTAAACCTTTCAGTGGCAATGACCCGGGTTTGAACTCATAAACAGACTGACCCTTTTCATAAAGCCTGACATTTTAAAGAGAGTAACTGAGTGGAATGAAGCTGCATTTAAGCGATAGGATATATCAGAGACTTCACGTGTTAAGTGAACTCTATTGGATGCATGGTATTATTTGGAAAAGAGCACAATTTTAAACAGCCTCTCTATAAAACAGCTCTTAGCAGAGTTGGCTAAAACGACAAGCCTGTTTTTAAAAGAATGATCCAGGTTCAATACAAGTTCAGCCGTATTGACAACAACAGCTGCTTGCTGTCGAGAGAGCAGAGAGCAGTTTCAATTTGTAAGCTTGATTTTGTTGTTGCTGTTGTAATAGTTCTTTCATACAAAATTGTGTGATATTTGAACTTTAAAGTTGTTTAAACATTCTTTATAGAGGTTAGACTACAGCTCAAGGTGGATGAACTTCTATTTGTTTCATTACATTTTACATTACATTTATGCTTTTTTTGCCAAATTAACGTACATTGCTTTTAAAGTATACATTTTATCAGTTGTGCACTACTGATGGAATTCCTGTGGATGGATTTTTCTCTTTGTAAACCACCAGGGGGCCCCGCCACAAAGTTATTTTTGGCTATAATAAGATATAAAATATAATATATAGCAAAATATTGGCAGGAAAATTGAGAAAACAAGGATGCATAAACCCTTTGAACACTGAAACATAGCTGTTCAGCTGGCTTTAAATATTATACTTTTACTTCATACTGATAGACACATCTAATTTTCGAAAATTATATATTTATATATAGTTTGTGTGTGTGTGTGTGTGTATGTATACATACATACACTTTTTAATATACTTTTACTTCATATTCATATTTTTATTATTTGAATTATTTATTTATTAATTAACAATTTTAGAATTCTTTAGATATTTTTTAAGTGTTTACCTATGTGTATTAGGCCTATTTATGTTTTCATTTTTGTGTGTGCGCATTTCAGAAACAGCCCTGCTCTTCTTGTATGTACTGTAAGAAAGTTACCAGGTTTTCAAAACATTCCCTTAGAAAAATGTATTCTTCAAAAGTTCAAGTATATTTTAAGTATACTTTATGCAATAAATATTAATGTACTAGTATTTCAATACTACTTGGGACTAAATTGGCCCACTTTTTAAAAGTATACTTTTAAGTATACTTTAAGTGTAACAGTAAATCTTTGTACTGCAACTATAATACAATTGAGCTTATAGGTATAGTTTGCTAGTTAAATACTTGCACATTTTTTAGATTATGAAAGCACACTTTGAAGTATACTCTCAGTAAACTACTAGTTTAGTAGTTTTTACTGCATATACTTGTAAGTTTTCTTTAAGTGAACTTAACATCATACCTATAGTTTATTAGTTATATTATTTTTGCACTTTAAGTATACTACTATGTTCCTATTTAGGTATTATTTTTTATACTTGAAATATATCTTTAACTGTACTTTCCCTGCCAGCATATATATATATAAAAAGTCAGTGTCAATATTTTTGATAATTTTTTTTTTTTCATGGCACCCAGAATATTCTGTTGCATGAATACTGGATCGGATTCAGAACTATGATAAAAACATAGATGGAGTTTGATTTATATGTTGTTTAATGTTTGATGATCATGTTAATTTACATGTGCATAAGCAATGCTTCTATCGCTTGTTTCTGCTGCTTCGCTTGTGTTTTGATCTGGAGATTCTGTACTCTTTCAGAAGATGCATAATAGCACCCCCTACAGTATAACAGTAAAAACATGGATTGTTGGAAGATTACGTCATTGGCGGAGAAGCATTGTGTCATAAATGATGGAAAATTCAGTCAACGGTCAGAGTTAAGTAGATCTGAAGTAAAATCCTATGTAGACTATCAATGGAGTACAAAATAAATTCACATACTCAGAAAGAATTAGGAACATCTCTTTTTTTATATAAATAAATTATTTTGAAACAATGCAAGTTTTTAATACAGTATGTAAAACTATGTGGAAAAAGTAGACTATGTATTTAACAGGCTACTCAATCAAAAGAGAAAACAACAAGCCAAGTATACTTAGAATATACTCAGAATACTTAATTATACTTTTAAGTATATCTCAATAAAAAAAATGTAATACAAGTATAGGCCAAATATACTTTTCTGTCAGTATAAGTCAATTATACTCATGTAATTTTATATTTCTGAGAAATACATAAAGTACTACATAAAAAGTAGACTGAAAGTATGTTTTCTTATGTTTACTTTAAAAGAAGTATACTAATAGCAAAGTTGAATAAACTTCTTTTTGTAAGACTCATCATGCTGACAGATTAGATATACATGTATACATTTGGCAGATGCTTTTACCCAAAGGAATTGACATTGCATTCATGCATTCTCTGGGAATCAAACCCATGATCTTGGCGTTGCTAATGCCATATTTTGCTGTTTGAGCTACAGAAATGATATAGCTCTGGCGCAATGGCAGACTTCCATTGTACATGCATTTTTGCAAACTGAATTTTGGCTGTTTTTAAAATTGACGGATGAGTCAAAATCAGTTGCTTTGAATAAAAGTGTCTGCTTAATAAATAAATGTAAATGTACATATACTGCAAAACAAGAAGTTGTATTGAACCCGGAATATTAAACATATGACTTAGAAGGAAGAATAAGTCATTTCAATGACACGTTCATGTAAAATCAGATGGTTTATTGCCACATTTATTCTTCTGTGACAGTAGTAGCTAAAAAAACACTCACGTATTGGCGGTCCTTGGGGGAAAGTCATGAAAACAAAAATCACAGGGAATAAATCAGCACTCCAGTCCCATTTGAAGCTATATTTAAACAGCTCTATTTTGATTTATTATTAGCTTCATAAAACCTCCCCACTTAATTGTGCAATGCAGATTGAGTGGCTGATTGCTCTCTAAATATGCCATATGACACATGTCCTACTGAGTTTATTAGCGACAAACACCAATAGCTCCTCGTTTATTAAGATAATTAATTGAACAAATTTCCTTAGTGCTGCTAATATGCACACAAGCAGCAGCTGTCAACCTAAATACTTAGTGCTGTGCCAGACAGACAGAGAATGAATGCATAATACATTTGAGTTAGAAAATGTCACGTTTGAATACCTACACTAGTCTGAGCTTTAGATCACATGAAGACAGGATACTCCGACAATATTATGGATGTACCCCCCCACCCCAGAGTGTACCAGACACCGAGTGAACACACAGGGTGACATGTGGGAATAAGGAGGCGGACATTAAACATAATTTAAATGGTAAAATAATCATAAACAACAAAACGAATGAGCAGCAGCGGAGTGACTGCAGCATATAAGCATAATAAAAACACCAAGGTAAAATGTCCCAGGCTCTCAGCCTGCCCTGCTTCATACCACAGTAACCTTAAAGGGATAGTTCACCCAAAAATGAAAATTTGATGTTTATCTCCTTAACCCCAGGGCATCCAAGATGTAGGTGACTTTGTTTCTTCAGTAGAACACAAATGATGATTTTAACTCCAACCGTTGCAGTCTGTCAGTCGTATAATGCATGCCAATGGTAACAGAATCTATGAGAGTAAAAGAAACATGCACAGACAAATCCAAATTAAACCATGCGGCTCGTGACGACACATTGATGTCCTAAGATGCCCTGCGAGAAACCGAACAGTATTTATATCATTTTTACCTCTAATACACCACTAAGTCCAACTGCCTTGAGCGCACGCACGGCATCTGGTGCGTGAGGTGTGTACGCGCTCTGGCGTAGTTTACGCAAGCGCCGGAAGTGATCTCTTGCGCATATACGTCACTCATTGTTTACACAGTGCACAAACATTGTAGGTACGACGGCTAATCAAACTGGTACTTACTTGCGCTTATCCAGATTGTTCAAACCGACTTAAAACTAAAAGATTACGTTCTCTCGCGCGAACTCATTCTGGAGTGGTGACTTTCCACGTATTCCCAACTTCTGAGCCTGCTCGCCTGAAGTTATGGTTGACTGCTCTTTGGCTGGATATCAACAAACCCATTAACGTACTAAAGTTGTTGAGGGTCTGCAGCGATCATTTTTGCCCTGATGATTTTACATACCCAGGAGAGGATCACGAAAACCATCAGCTGTGCCTATGGTTTTTCCACATCCAACTGAGGTATGTGAACAAGATCTTTGTATGTGTCCTTTTTATTTGTAAAGCTGCCCTTACGAAAAGTAACAAAATAAAATGAAGTTTTGATGTAATAAAACCATGTTTTTTAGTGGTTTACTTCCATTTGTATAACAACTGTTGTACTACAGGCACCATGTTTAAACCAGAGCGTGTACACACCTCACGCACCGGATGCCGTGCACATGCTCAAGGCAGTTGGACATAGTGGTGTATTAGAGGTAAAAAATGATATAAATACTGTTCGGTTTCTCGCACAAACCGATCGTTTCGTGTCTTAGGACATCAATGTGTCGTCACGAGCTGCATGGTTTAATTTGGATTTGTCTGTGTATGTTTTTTTTACTCTCATAGATTTTGTTACCATTGGCATGCATTATACGACTGACAGACTGCAACGGTTGGAGTTAAAAATCATCATTTGTGCACAATAACTATATATAGTTACACAATAACTTCATACTATGAGCCATAAAAGCGTGACATACCAAATGATACACAACAAAAACTCATATGCAATCATTTTTTGTCTAAAAACTGTTGCATTTCAAAACATTTACTTGCTAAAAAGTATAAACTATAAATCAGATGACAGAAGGCATGCAATGGATTGCGTACAACAGATTTTTCAGCAACGTTTTGATCATGTTGATAATTTAAAAGCCTTAGAAATGTTCATATCAAATATGATACAGTATGCTTAGGGTTAAGTATAATCTTTTTTTGTCATAAAGAATGTTGATATTTAATTATTTCATCCTATTATCTTTATCAAGATTCTTAACATACTGTTCTGGCATGCCAATGATAATATAAGTGTCCCATAGTATACTGAATTATAATAACGGAGTAGATTTGGAACAGAAATTGCTGAACAAACATTTAGACAATCAGATGTCCTTGAAACATGCAGAGTATGACTAAATAAACAGTTAAACTGATAGTGAAAGATTCTAAAAACTAAACTTGAAGATTTGTAGTTGCAGAAGGTAAAGCATTCCAGTAACAGTTTGCTGTGACTAAACATAGTTTTGTCAGAGTTTCAGTTTATCTGCAGTACTGGAGGAGCAATTCAGTTCAACAACCTTGAAGTCTTTGTTCAGGCAGCAGTGAAATTGAATTGTGTCAATGGTGGATCCAAAATGGTCAATATTCATATTCATGCATTTTATTCATATTTCATGTTAATCATTTATGGCTTATGATTTATCAATATTACTTTTGATTTCATATATTCATGTACTCCTACTCCATATATTAATCCTCATCATATTTTCAAGTATTTACTCTTTAATGTACTCCTTTATGGTTATTCTTCTTATGTACAGTATGCTTGCTATATTCAGTTGTTCTTCAAGTGTTCCAATGTGACAGGTCATGTTGATACGTTTGTGGTTAGATATTGGACACCTGCCAAGTGCTGCAGAAGCAATGACGTTTTCAGAATTAGTTGCTCATTTGAACTTGATGTACCTTTGTATGAAAATATGTCTGTTTCCATTTCTGCAGACATGAGATAATGCAAGATCTGCAATATTCTCTTAAGGGTGTCAAAACAACACCTCGTATTTTCATCTATCTTTGATATTTGACCAGTCACTCTGACCTAGCCGTTACACCAACTATGTCTCTATAATTTTTACTTAATAAATTTGTTATTCCTTATTCAAATTTGATCTCTGACATAATCATTGCTGGACTTCCTGGATCTCATTGCCTTTTTGCATCAGTCAATAAAAGAAGTTTTTGCATGCAAGTTTTTGCATCAGTCAATAAAAGATATACACACATATACATACACATGAGGGGAAAATGCATCAGGGAGGAACCATGCTTCATAGATATAGGTCGTTTGTCACTTATCTGAAATACGACCCATAGGAGCGTTTAATAAAGTTGTGCCCCATCGACAACAGGACACTTTCATTTTAATGCATTGTACCCTTTTATCTGCGTCATATTTCGGGTTTAGCAGTGCTCAATGGTAGAGCATTGCAATATACAGCAATATGCAATCATGCGATCGTGGATTCGATCCCAGGGAACGCATGTGCTTATAAAGTGTATATGCACTATAAATCACTAAGGGTAGGTTTAGGGTTGGGGTAGGTGTAGTCGTTAAAAAAAAAAAAAAAAAAAAAAAAAAAGTTTTGCCAAATGGAAATAGGAAAAATGGCGGGTAAAGGACCGTGTAAAAAGTCCACACATTGCATTTAAATGAACACGCATTTTGATTGGTAACGACTGTCATATGTCATTTCATGACAACAGATGTAACACAACACTGTCATTATTTTTACGCCAACTAGAGGGCGCATGACTTTAAAACGTAAATATAGGTCATAATAAGGTGCTTGAAAAAACAAACTATAGGGTCGTTTTTTGGAGGAGGACAGTCTCATGTAAATATATTTTGCGGTCTGTAAGATTTGTTCGTTTTTAAAAGAAGTCTCTTATGCTCACCAAGGCCCCATTATTTTTATCAAAAACAATAATATTATAAAATATTATTACAATTAAAAGACAACCTATTATGTCCTTTTTCAAAGTCTTGTTTTTAGGTTTTCATTCCTGAATGTTCACATTATTTTTTCACATATTTTACATTATTGCAGCACCTCTCTTCCAAGTCTGTTAGTAACACTCTGTTTAGTTCCTGACTCTATGAAGCCCCTCTTTCTAAAAACTGTAAATCTGCAATGTGCTCTGATTGGTTGGCTGAACCAGTGTGATGTGATTGGTCAGTCACTTTGAGCGTGTCTTGGAAATGTCATGCCCCTTACCATAACTGTGAGTTTCAACACAATACCAACGCAACTCAACCAGGCTTCGTCCCTTTTTGCTGCATATATATGCATTGGGCAGGAATTTTTTAAATGAGGAATATTGTGACGTGTACATTCCTGGAAGAAAACTCAAGGCTACAATCAAGGCGTTTCAGGGAGTTCAGAAACAGTGCTTACTGATATAGAGAATAACTCCATTTGGAGTGGAATATTTGCTTTGTAACTTTGCAACCTTTTTTCATGCTTATAAAGCAATATTACACACTAAAGAAAGTAGTAGAATGAAAAGGTTAAAAAAAAGCATAATAGAACCCCTTTAAAATAACTGTTGTCTATTTTAATATATTTTAAAAAGTAATTTATCCCTGTGGTGGCAAAGCTGAATTTTCAGCATCATTACTCTAGTCTTCAGTGTCACTTGATCCTTCAGAAATCATTCTAATATGCTGATATGGTGCTCAAGTAATATTTCTTGATATTATCAAAACAGTTGAAAACAGTTCAAAGAAAGTTTAAAAGAACAGCATCCATTTGAAATACAAATCATTTGTAACATAAATGTCTTTACTGTCCTTTTTGATCAATTTATTGTATCCTTGCTGAATAAAAGTATTCATTTCTTTAAAAACCTACTGAGCACAAACTTTTGAACTGTAGTATTTACATCAACACATATTTAGCATTCAGGGCTGTCCAGTCACAGTGATGTTATGAGGAGGAAGATATACGGGTGAGGCAGTACAAACTATTTTGGACCCGACACGAAGCCCACTGCCTCTTTGTGAGGCCTTAAAAAAAGGGTGTTTACTTAGATGTTGTAAAACAGCATTAAAAACAGCCCATTTACTTATAAAGGTCAGATAGAGGCTGGAAAATGATCGCAAAAAAGCTAAATCATGATGGTTTTTAGTGCAATAAAAGCCTTGACTAACATTACAAGTGGACCTTAGGGAGCACAATGAAAAATGATAAAAAGTGTATGATGATTCTGACATTTTAAGTCTTAAAACGAAATACTTTGTTATTGTAACTGCTTAGTTTAAAGCACTTGATAGTGCCCTGTCATCTAAATATCACATTTAAAACTCACATGGTCATGCAATGCTGTATGTCACACAAAAGAACTGGCCTGAGAGCCACTTCTGAAAGACGAGCTTCCCATCAGAAAGTCTGTCTTTGGTTATTTTCTCTTTGTTGGTGGCACGTGTCCTAAAATACTAGTTGAACTTTAAATAACCACACTTCAAGTATCTAATACTGTTTTTATAGCTTCGTTTACCAGCCGTTTCCCACTGCACTACAAGTAAAATCGATACACTATATAAACTTAAATTAGTGCCTTTTAATGACATCCATTATCATTTAATCATTAAATAAATGATTAAATGTGGTTTACGTGAAGGATTACTGCAATTGCTCATTCATTTCCAGAGGGAGATGATATTTCATTCATTAGTACTAACATATGTGCTCATGTCTGCTGGCAGGATTATGATATATTGATCTGTTCTGCTCTACTGAAGTTTAGCATTCATAGACTGTAAAGCCACAACACTGTATGACTTATCGCTCAGATAAATGTAAGGGATTTTAAAGCTAATTTATACATTTCCTTTTTTACTACATTCAGTATTTAGAGAATATCTGGTTTTATCCATTAAAAACCCTCTATGGTACGGTGTTGCCTTCAGGCAACATGGTCTATTTTAGTTTGTTTTTAACAAAATAAGGCACCACTTGATTGATCAAACGTATCTCAGGACAGAATCCTACTCAATAAAAAATACTAATCAATAAAAGTGCAAAAAAGACCAAAACATGACCAACAGGGGTCCATTTTGTGTCCCGTTTGAGCACATGTGCACACGTCACATGGCTCCATATTTTCTCCAATGAAAAGTGCTTTTTTCACTTGGTTGTATCCATTTAATCACCCACAAAAAATACGAGTCACCTTCACTGGCAAGTAAAGAAGTATTTTCAAGAACTTTACATTATATATCATCAAATGTTTTAGAGAAAATAACAAAAAAATCTGTGTTGCCTCAAGGCAACGTTGTACCATAATGGAATCGCATAAGGCCATACAGGCATAATAGGTTTGAATACAAATGTATTATATTTGTAAGGAAAAGAGTTAGAATTATCTAAATATATTTGCATTTTCACATGATTTTGTAATACACTTATAAGAATAGTAATTCACATATTGTATCTGCATATATTATGATCTGCACATTTTCTATAGCACTTTAAAAAGGTATAAAATACAGGTAACACTGGCAGTTGATGAGGGTGAGGATGAGTGGTCATACTGTGATGAGGAAGATGAAATCATAGTGACAATCCGTCAGGGAGAGAGTGAGGGTGAGAGAGAAGATGGAGATGAGGATGAAGATGGATATAATAACTTGATATAATAACATAATAATATGATGGTTTGGTAATACTTGTGCTCTACTATGGTACAGTGTTGCCTGAGGGCAACAGCTGGATATAAAATGTTACTTTTTATTAAATATGAAACTTTTAATATATTAAAAACTGGATAAATTTGTTTGTTCAAGAGTCTAGTTAAAGAAATTAATGTTTTCAATAAATATATTTCTTTTTTTCTACATGAAAATGCCAAATGTTTAAATTTTTCCATTGTGGTACAATGTTACAATGTTATTTATAAAAAATAAATAAATTTAAAATTTTTGAAAATGTTTTTTGATTTTGTTAAAGTCTCCAATTTTAAGCAGGAAAAACAACACAAATAATTTTTTCCTCATTGATATCATATTGTGTACTATAGAGGGTTAACTTCTCCATTTCATTTCCTGAGTGAAGCCACATTTTCTTTTACCCTCAGGTGCGTTAGTAGCATATTTTATTCACTTTGGAAGGCCAAGTCAATATCTAGTTGTTTTTCTTGTCCCACTTCACTCAACGGCATAATAATTTTGTTTATTTGTTTTGTTCTTGTTGTTTGTTTGATGCGTTTTAATATTTCAGAAAAAAAAATATTGGTTTCCCACAGCAATAGTTCATTGGTACACTGTTTTTATGGAAGCCCGTTTCTGCCACATAAGAAAAAAATCATGCTTAGGTAAATCTTAATTATGACATGAAAAGTCAAAATTAGTAAAGTTCCTAAACATAATTGGACAGCAAGCCAAATACGTTTAACCTTAATAGCTAAAAGATTATATAGGCAAACAAACTCATGAATGACATAAAAAATCAAAATTACGACATACTGTAGTCATGTTGTGATTTCTACTCAAGTCATAGATGACGTATGATTTTTGATCACACGTCACTTAAGGTGTGGTTATGGAACTTAAATAGCAAACACAATTGAGGATAATTAATAGAACACAGCTAACATATATGAACTAATAATGATGTTAACCGGGGAGACAGACGAGTGGCGCGAAACTGAACAAAGGAACTTGTGACAAATGAAAACAAACTGAAAGTCCATGAACAAAACACTAAACTGAACACAACTGTGACAGTACGCCCCCTCACAACCTTGCCTCAACTGGGAGATGGTAGAGGGAGCAGTGGCGATGATGGAAGGTGTCCGAAGGCACAGACCCAGAGCTCCCCAAAGCCGACATCCCACGGTGGAGTCAAGGGAGTGAGGAGCCAAGGTGGTGTAGTGGCTGACGACAGCTGGAGGACGACCACGGGAGAGGGAGCTGGTGGACTGAAAGGCGCAGACAGAAGACAGATGGTACTGAGCGGAGCCACTTGCACTGGAGACCAAGGCGCAGTCGTGGCGATGAGGCGAAGCCGGTACGACAGAGGACAGAGGTGACACCGAGGGGAAGGAGGAACCCGCTGCAGCCGTAGGGGTGGAGGGATGGAGTGGAACGGACGGCCCGCAAGTCCGTGGTGGAAGAGTTGGGACGACTGACCAAGGGGGAGCCGGCAGGACGAGGGAACCCGGTTGAGCCGCAAGTCCGAGGGTCTCCGGTGGAGCCGAAGGTGGGAGGAGCCAAGACGGAGCCGACAGGTCGATGGGCCAAGGTGTAGCGAAGGGATCAGAGGCCGGAAGCAGAGCCGTAGAATCCACGTTCACAGACGCTGCTGGTGTTTGCGTGACCTGCAGCTCGATGTCAAAGCGGGGCTTCCGCGGAGATGCTGCAGGGCGGCAAATCACTGGTAGCGATGGGGCTGGAGGACTGGCTGAGTACTGAGGTACCATAGATAGGAGACTAGTGAGGGTCACCGTGAGGAACACACAGTCAATACAGGTCAGTGAAAGGGTTAATTCCCAGTCCATAGTATCCTCCATGATGTCGGGTGGGCTAGGGAGGGAATCAGCAAGTCCCTGTCGAAGTCCATCAACCAGTCCTCCGTTTTTGTCGGCCACTGATGTCACTGGCTCACACCCCGGTCAGATTCTCCAGGGAGTTCCTCCTCCGGCGCGATGGTGGGCGCTGTCCTCCCTTTCTGGCTCACTCGTCACCACGAATAACTCCTCCGTCTCTGTGGGGGGCTCAGGTGGCTCCCTCGCGGTCGTCAGTAGTGGAACTTGCTCTGAGTCTGGCTGTGTTCCGAATCGAGATGCGACGCTCTCCAGACACCGTGTGACGGTCTCCCTCCACTCTAGTCCAGTGGTGTCTGGGAGGTCGATGGCTTTATTGAATGTGTCACCCCTTCATTGCTGTGCACTTTTTTCTGCATTGTGGATGATTTGTTGATTGTACACACAAAAAATTCAATGTGTTTTAGTATTTTTGCATATTTCCCATTCATTTCCAATAGAACACTACCAAGTGTGACTTTTTTACAACTATTTAGCTTTTTCGAATCAAGTCCACGACTTTTTTTTCTTTTCTTTCTTTTTTTTATGTTCACAAAAGTTGTCGAGTTTCTTACCATTCCGATGAAGTAGCAATATTTTTTTTTTGCATTTTTTTCTTCTTCTTTTTTTTTGATTTTTCGTGGTGTTGAACAACACCAGAGGGTTAATGATTCTGCAAAATGCAGATAAATAAATTCTTATTTATCATTAAACAAATAATATACCTGTTATTTTCAACAAGCTGATCCCAAGTAACTGTTATCTAAGCAAGTTAGAAAAACATATGCTGCAGGTATAAACTAATGCCAAGATCTCTAGAAAGAGGTTTGGTAAGTTTATATTTACATTTCACACAGTGTTCAGTCCGACGGTAGAGACGTCTTCCACTGGTGATGCGGATAGCGTGCAGTGGGAAGGGCGCAGAGCTGCGATCCAGTAGTTGCTGCCATGTTGGGCTGGAGGATGCTGGACTTCGGTTGTGCCAAGAGGGCTCTTAAAGGGTGGAGGGTGGTCAGGTGAACCTTCAGAGGTTCCTTTGCAGGCTGGCTGTGTCACTGAGGAGCCATATGGGACAGGCAATGTCTGCCGATGCAGAGGTCCTTTGCGGACTGGTGCGCTGCTGGAAGAGCTGGAAGGGTCTGATGAGGTCCCTCGATGCTGGGATCCTTTTGCAGCTAGAGTGCAGCCAAAGCAATATTAAAGGTTTTGCTCGCAAAAGCTTAACCTCAACTATCTTGTATTCTCTTTCCTCATTAGGTCAGAAACTCAGGATGTGGTGTGTCTGTTAATGCCTTCTTCCCCGTCAAGCTGGAAATGCAGAACAAGGGTGTGTCTACCCGAAGAACATAAGTCTGGTGCCTTTCCAGTCCTTAAGTGTGATTGGCCACTGGTGTCAGAAGTGTCCATGGTGTTGCCCACCCTAGTGTGGAACTCATTTGCATAGCATAAAGTACAGAGTTAAAACAGTGTCTTGTTTTGTTTACCTGTTAATAGCTCTGTCCTGTGAACTGCTGTGTTAACAGTCAATAACCACTAAAATAAACTTTACCTTGCATGAAGATGAAGTGGATGTGTTGCTGTTTATATCATATCTAAATGAATATGACATTTTATCACATAATCAGTCAGGCTTTAGGAAAAAGCACAGCACAAACTACAGCTGCTACCAGGGTTTTAAATTATATTATTGAGGCGTTCGATAGAGGTCATTCTTATGTTTCACTCTTTATTGACTTGTCTAAGGCTTTCGACACTGTTGATTTTAGTATACTGAAAAATAGACTGAGACAAATTGGACTGTCAAAAGATACAATTTCGTGGTTTGAAAGCTATTTAGTGGACAGGACGCAGTGTGTGCAGATGGAAGGCTACTCATCTGCACCTTTGCAGATTATGAGGGTGTTCCTCAGGGGTCCGTTTTGGGGCCTTTACTTATATTAATAATCTTGACATTAATAATAGTAACGTTAACTTTCATTTTTACACCGACGTCACTGTGATCTACTGTAGTGCTCCCAAATTACATCACGCTGTGTCCTTGCTACAATGTGCTTTTGATGGTGTGCAGCAAAGGTTTTGTGATTTAAGCCTGACTTTGAATGTGACTAAGGGTGCGTTCACACTTGTAGTTCGGGTCGTTTGGTTCTTTGGTCTGGACCAAAGAAGAAAAAAAAAACATTTAGTCCTGGTCCAGTTAGCATTCAGATTGGCAATTTTATTACTGAACCTAAAGGCAAGTTTTTCTCAAGATCAAAGAAGCAAGTGGAAAATCAACCATCCCTTAAAACCCTACAGGGCACTATAATAGAGGTAGTGACAGAATATAAATATCTCGGTTTTATGTTGGATGACTCCTTATCTTTTAAATCTCATGTTGATCAGTTAAGGACTAAATTAAAAATAAAGCTGGGGTTTTATTTTAGAAATAAACCCTGCTTCTCATTCGAGGCAAAAAGAAGATTAGTTTCTGCTACTTTTATGCCCGTCCTTGATTTCGGAGATATTTTGTATAAATCAGCAACTACCAAACTTTTAAATTCTTTGGATATTTTATATCATGGTGCACTTAGGTTTATATTAAATTGTAATTACAGCACTCACCATTGTGAGCTGTATAACAGAGTCGGTTGGTCGTCATTATCAACACGCAGACGTAAGCACTGGTACCTGTTTATATATAAATCCATCTTGGGTCAGTTGCCTCCATATCTTTGCTCCCTTACCCAACATAAACCTTTTGGAGCTTATTCTTTGCGTTCACAAGATTTGTACATCCTTTCAGTTCCACTCATACGAACTGAATTTGGAAAACAAGCCTTTCGGTACACAGCACCCAATGATTGGAACTTTTTACAAAATTACTTGAAATTGCAGACCCAGGCGTCGATGAACACTTTTTGAAATTTTTTATTAGCGAGCTGTTAAAGGAAAGAAATAATTTGTAAATGTTTTTGATTTGTATTGATGATGTGTCTTTATTGTGTTTGATGTGGGTTTTTTTTGTTGTTGTTGTTGTTGTTTTAAGAATGCTGTGCTGCTCATCTTGGCCAGGTCACTTCTGTAAAAGAGACTTTTAATCTCAGAAAGTTTTATCTGGAGATTCACCCGTAGTCAAAAGCAAAAGGCTTCGAACTGCAGAATGGCTACAGAAATTGAAATCTACAGGTAACGCTAATATACACATAGTCAAGCAATGCTGATGTTGTTAACATTAACAATTTGAGAACAAAGTATAACAATAATAATAATTTGCACAGCTTGACGTGATCTGAGCTAAGCGATCGTTAGATTTAATCACTATTGGTAGCACGATTTATTGTAATGCTTTTTTTGGTCAGATCAAAAGCGCAGACATGCTACTTACTTGTTCAGATGACATTTTCCTATGAAAATTTTTATTTTGGTCATACTTCCAAGACTACAATCTGTGATCCGAAGTACAGTATCCACATCGGTATGGTGACTGACAGCAAACAGTAGATTCATCCGCGCTGAGGAGCCGTGCCGATCCACAACCCACGTAAAGATGATAATTCCACAAATAACTGCAATTGCAGGTTTCAAACAGAGATGGCAACAAAGAGGCAAAACTTACGGACTGCAGCTTTAATTAATCCTAATTGAACTAAAGCCTAACCCTGGATTAATCTAAGGCCTGTCTGTGAAACCAGGCCTTTATGTCACAATTCAACTTTTCATCATTTTTTTAGCTATTACTTCACAACATCATCTAATGTTTACCTGTAAGAAGATGAACGGTCAAATGTCCTTGTTAATAGTACAAGGCATAAAGCAATCTTCATAAGTAAGTCTGGCTGAACATGCTAGTGTCACAGACATCCTCCATGGTTTGTTTTTTATGAAGCATTAACATCTGTTGCTAATGAATGTGAAAAAACATGACTTTTGTGCTTTTCTAATGGTAACTGCTCTTGGTGTCAACATGACCGGAAAGGAATCTTCCAGATTTTTTAATGTAATGTCTATGATCAGCATCTGTGGAATGATTTTGGTTACTTCAAACAATGATTCTGATTTGTCTGACTTCATGGTATAACCTATATCTCAGTGTAGTTATTTTTGCTGGAAAGTGAATAAAAAATTGTTTCATTATTATTAATAATTATTCAAAAACAAACATTACCTCATGACAATCATTTAATTAAATTATTTATTTTAGAGGTAGGGGCCTAATTAATAAATTCCCTTTATCTAGGCTACTACTTTCAGTATTTACAGTATTAAATAATCATGAGGTAATGTCTATTTTTGAATCGTTCAAGGAATTAAATATGGTGAAATAAATATAATTCATTTTCATTGTTTGTATCACTCCTTTTGTCTGTGTTTGCGTGGGTGACTCTTTCTGCAAGTTACATATCCCAATAGGTGTCAAAAACCGACTGTCTTAATGAGTGAGTCATTTGAATCATTAATTCAGTTGATTCAGTTAAAAAAGCTGATTCATTCATAAATGAAACAGTCATCCCAAATTACATACTCTCTTGAGTGGAATAACTTTGAATAAGTAACTACATCACAACCACTAAAAAGTATGTTCTATATAGTATGAATAGTATGAATGTAATTCAGATGTAATCCGTCAGTTGTGTCGCTTCACTGCCATTCACATGTCCTCTCCCATGGCCTCATGGGATAGTAAAGCATCCATTGTATGCACACTTCAGAATTTCGCTGGAAGTAATAGGTCATTTGGGTACTTTTTGCCTACTCTTTTATAAGTACTGTGAATTTGGACATACTGTTTGAGCATATTTTTATGAGTGAGCTATTGAGCTTATTTTTTATTTATTTATTTTTTTTATTTTAGTTTTTTGTGGCAGGCCTACCTAAACAGTGCAAAATTTCTACCAGCTGCATGGTGCCCAGACACTTTTATCTCATTTAGTTATTTTTTGTAAAACTTAAAACTTTATTTAAACTTAGTATTTGATATAATTAAAAAAGGCAACTATATTTTTCATTATATTTGTTTTAATCTCTGTCCTACAGAATGTGTACTTAAAATTCCAGGATTGCTGTCATTAACCCAAATATGTTGTATGCACCCCTTCAATGTAAAATTTGAATAGGAGGAGAACATTTGGCATCTAACTCAAAATAACTACTTTCAACAGATCAATCAAAGTCGAAGAACATTCAATGCGAACCCAAAAAAGCTGCATCTAGCTTATAATCTCTTGAATATGAAAACACAACAAACAACAAATCCATTTGTCTTAAAGTGGTGGAAAATAGTGCAGAACAAAGTGCAGCCATTAAGTTGCTCCAACAGAGCATTGTGAATCAAAAAGTTAAATTACATTGTTCATTAGAAAAAAATACTCCTATATGTGACCCTGGACCACAAACCCAGTCATAAGTCGCACGGGTATATTTGTAGCAATGCCAAAAATCATTAGGATATTAAGTAAAGATCATGTTCCATGAAGATATTTTGTAAATTTTCTACCGTAAATATATAAAAAAATCTTTTTGTGAGTGGATATACATTGTTAAGGACTTCATTTGGACTTTAAGGCAATTTTCTCAATATTTTGATTTTTTTGCACCTTCATACATCAATGGAAAGCTTATATACATATATATATATATATATATATATATATATTCAGCTTTCAGATGATGTATAAATCTCAATTTCAAAAAATGGACCCTTATGACTGGTTTTGTAGTCCAGGGTCACATATAACAAACAAACAAAAAATAAATAAATTAACAAATAACAATATATAATATATAACAATATAAAATATTATGAAAGCAAAAAGCACTAAACAAGACCAATAACCTTGATTTATTAACCCATTAAACACAGTATACCCCATTTCCCCATGATATATGTACTTACAAGTCATTTGCCCACCGGCAACTATAGTATAAGTATACAAAAAACTATAGATCTCTTGTAAGATTTGTTTTGTTTGGATGATTCTAGAGACCCTCATGATTATTATTTGGATATATGTCAACAAAAAATTCTTAATATTAATAAGAAAATTACTTTTCTTTGGGAGGGTTTGCCTTTGCTATGCTTCCTGGAAGTAGGGGTTGGAAGTTGACAGCCTCATGTCACAGGAAGGAAGTGAATACCTTTTTTTTTGTTCTTGAAATCGTTTATTTGGTTGTTTGCTTGCATGTCATTGAGACATAAAATATGGAAAACATCTAGAAAAAAACTTACAAAAGGAAAATGACAACCATACACTGCGGCAACTATAGTTGCCGGTGGGCTTAATTGGGTTAAGAAAATTAAATTAAATTTTAGATTTTACCATTTTATAAACATGTTGTGTATTGTGGTGTGTGGGCCTAAACTAGTTGATAATTACAATTACATTTAAAAACAATTACAAATGTCATAGTATTACAGAGATTCTATGGGAAAAATGTTTGAAAAAGTGTAGCACTGTGGCGACATTATGCAACATGTTGTGTTTATGCATTCCTGTATTTGCACCCCCGATGTCTAGCATAACCACTTGACTTACATCCTTAGCAACCAATCTGTGTAACTGCTATTTAAACATTATGTGGTCCTTATGAGTCATTTCGCAGGAAAGTGTCTAGAATGTAAATAAATGTATAAACACAAAATGTGCTAGTTTATATGAACAAAGCATCCCTATCTGCACAAACACGCATTTACCCTCTCATGAACATCTAGATCTGCCCTCATGAACACATCTGATCTTATCATATTGCTCTTTTGCACAAATACATGTACAGTATGTAAAATGAGCTCTACACTCTTAAAAATAAAGGTTCCAAAAGTTGGGTTTCACAGTGATGCCAAGGAAGAAAAATTTTGGGTTGACAAAATGGTTAAAAGAATCATGTTTTCTTAGTGTGAAGAACATTTTAATTATCTAAAGAACCTTTTTCCACTGTAAAGAACCGTTTGTGTAATGTTGTGCACCTTTTGCTACAACTGCCAGGTCCTGCAGATTTGCCTTATACAACATTAGAAGGTTTAGGTCTTTCCTATCGGAGCATGCTACACAACTATTTGTCCAAGCTCTTGTTCTATCCAGACTGTAATATTGTAATGGTCTCTTGGCAGGCCTTCCAGCATGCACTGTCAAACCTCTGCAACTGATCCAGAATGTTGCAGCAAGAGTGGTCATTAACGAGCCGAAGAGAGCGCACGTCACACCTCTCCTTATAAAACTGCACTGGTTGCGAATTGCCACTCACATCAAATTCAAGACACTGACGTCTGCCTACAGAACAACCACTGGCTCGGCTCCCCTATACCTAAACTCATTAATTCAGACCTATGTGCCATCCAGAAGCTTGTGTTCTGCAAGTGAATGGCGCCTTGTGGTGCCATCGCAAAGAGGCTCAAAATCACTTTCACAGACCTTTACCTGGACTGTTCCCTGCTGGTGGAATGACCTGCCTAACTTAACCCGAGCTGCTGAGACTTTAGCCATTTTCAAGAAACTGCTGAACATGCATCTTTTTCGGCAACACTTGATCCATTAATACAACACTTACTATTCTACATCTAAAAAAAAAAAAAAAAAAACTTGCTACATGTACTGTGCTGGACTGACTGGGACTGGTCACAGCACTTGCATATATATTGCATACATTGCCCTTTTGTTAGTTTGATTGCTTCTATTGCTCTCCTCATTTGTAAGTTGCTTTGGATAAAAGCATCTGCTAAATGACTGAATGTAAATGACTAAATGCAATGGAAAGATTCCATGGATGTTAAACGTTCTTAATGGAACCACAAATGACAATAAAGAACCTTTATTTATAAGAGTGTACTACTTTCTTCACACATACACAGACATCCATGCATTCCATTAAGTGCCATTATGTCACAGTTCCGTTCGGTTTAGTTTTGTTCATGGACTTTTAGTTTGTAATTCTTCAGTTCCTGTGCTCCTTTGTTTAATTTCCCACCACTCATCAGTTACTACAGACACTAACGATCATCAGCTGTTTGTCATTTAGCTCATCACCATTGTATATTTAAAGGGTATGTTTATAAAACAAAGATATGCTTAAAACAGAGAAGTTTTTCCTTTGAGTTTTCTGCATATACGACACCATTGTCAAAACGATCCCATTCACACGGATCTGCAAAAACGCTGTATTCTGCTGCCAGGCCCTTAGATGGTGATGAAACACCATAGACTGAGCATGTAGTACGCATGTGCATGACATCATCGTTTCCACAGATTCACGTTTTTGTTGTTTACACTGAGACCGTTTTCAAAAACTTGCACTTTGAAACCTGTTTTCAAAAGTTTGCATTTTCAGGGACCCAAAACGCCGTTGCCATGTAAATGGCCAAAATGCATTAAAAGTTTTACGTTTTTAATTGAAAACGGTGTCGTGTAAACAGCCCCTAAGTTCCTGCTGTTCACCTAGTCTTTGTCTGGTCATGTTTTTGTTATGGTGTGTTTCTCTGCCTTTGTTGGATTACTTTGCCTGTTTGGAAAAAACTTCGTATTGGATTTGTATCCGTCTGACTCTTCATCTGTTTGTTTGCTACGCACACACCTGAGAGTGTGACACCTTAATGTGTGACCATAGCATTGCCCAAATATAATTGCAGCATTTATTCTGGTGTCATATTTTATCTTAAACCGTGATATCTCCATATATATTGTATATATACTACCATTCCAAAGGTTTGGGTCAGTATGATTTTGTTTTTTAATTATTTTATTCTGTAAAGATGCATTAAGTTGATGTGACAGTAAAGACTTTTACTTTGTATTTCAAAGAAATGCTGTTCTTTTGAACTTTTTATTCATCAAAGAATCCTGAAAAAATGTATCACAGGGACCACAAAAAATATTAATCAGCAAATCAACAATTTAAAATGATTTCTGAAGGATCATGTGACACTGAAGTCTAGAGTAATGATGCTAAAAATTCTGCTTTGCCATCACAGGAATAAATTACATTTAAAATATATAAAAACAGTTCTTTTGAATTGTAATAATATTTCACTATTACAGTTTTTACTGTACTTTTTGGTAAGCATAAGAGACTTCTGCAAAAATTTACTGACCTTAAACTTTTAATCATAGTGTAAATATTGTGATGATACCATGGTACTTTGATATATATCATGGTACTAAATGATTATTTAATGATCACTGATGATTATTGAATTATCATATTTATTTACCACAGAAATTACATTGTACTCCAAGGCACTTTATTTTTACCATGGTATTACCAATTAAGGTACACTATTACAAATGTCCAAAACACCATTTTTCTTTTTTGCTGTTGATTTGTAGTCACATCACTATGTATGAGAATCATAATAGACCACTTAGAATAAAAAAAAAGTGTTTATTCCAGCTCTACCTATCTCTCAACCTGAAACAGATTTGCACACACCTGATACACCTGATAAACCTGCTTTTGAAATTTTAAGCACAAACATTCTCATGAGAGAGCAAAATCTTATCTGACAGGATGTGTCAGTGAACACTCACAGGATGCCACATGATAAGGCTGCTCCATTTCACTCACACCTGATGCTAAATAACACAGATGCCACTAATCAGCTCCCCTTATCCAGATCAGCAGACATATTTATTCTATCTAGAAACATGGCAGAGCATTCAGTTGCAGAAACATTTTCTAATCATCTTCAGAATGGTGCCAATTTTTATTTGACACTTGTTAATGATGATCTGCAATATTCAGTGGACATCCATTCCAAGGGTTTTTATATTTAATTCATGATTATTTGTGCTCATTTCCTCATATTTTAATCATTTATTCTGGGCATTTGCACATCAAATTAGAGACATTAATATCAAGAACCAGTCCACATAAATTTTTACGACCTTCCCAGCTGAACATAAAACAGCACAGATGGAAAATATGAAATCTGTTATGAGAAGGCTAAACCTATTGTTCTGGAGAATCATGAAGCATGAGTGCCATAAATAAAAACAACTCTACCTTCCTATCAAATATTCTGATTGTTAAAATGTAAATTTTTTGGGACAGTTACAAATCACTCAGTAACTGAAGCAGATGAAATACATAAATCAAAAACATGTTCATTCTTTTAGATCAACCAGAAACATTTTGTGAAAATATCATGTCCCCAGTTATTGGGACTTACTTTGCTTGACAGTTAAACTACTAAAGGTTAGGCCTATATACAAAAAGATAACATATTTACAATAGTGCTGTCATATCGATTAATCGTGTTTAAATCAATTAATCGCACCTAACATAAAAGTTTGTGTGTGTGTGTGTATATATATGTACGTGATATATACTGTATGATGTGATACACACACATCACATATATATTTTATTTACAAACTTTTATGTTAAATGCGATTAATTGTGATTGTCTCGATTAATCGATTTGACCGCACTAATTTACAAATATAAATGTTCTCAAAATTAATTTTAAAAAATAAGTGTAAATTAAACGTAAATTACACACACTCACATCCCAAACATTCTTATCTAGTTACTTATTAGAAACATGTTGGCTACATAACAGCTTAAAAATTTCCATTTTAAATATAGGTTTGTGTAATTTACATTATTTTAGGAAGGGGGTCCAATGGACCAATGTGCGACCAATTATTCTCACACAATCAATTATGTACTAGCATTAAAAAAAAAAACTGGATAAGAGGGCAAATTATATCTTTCTCCAAGGAAGTACATTCATCCTTATTAAAGCAACTATGTCATTTCAGGTATGCGTCATGGGGGAAAGTGAAAATGATTAAATGGATAGATTAAATAAAAAATGGAGCAAAATGACTCTAGAGTGAATCATGAGGTCCTTAGTGGAAAAGCACTGGACTTTTAAAATTGATTAGATAGAATCTATATGTCTCCATCTCACCCAATTTAGACCCTGTTGAAGGAAAAGACACACAGACCTTCTTGATAAATCAGAACTGTTTTGATAAATGAAGCTTTTGGCTAAATAATATTTTTCTATAGGTTGACACAACACTTTCTGCTGTTTTCTGAGCAAAATCTGAGCAACATGTATTAATTTCAGATGCTATGAATTAAAAAGAAGAAATTCTTCATATTTGGTAGTTCTAACAATTAATGAGCCTGAACATTCATCATAGACCGCTACTGTGTGATGCAATAATGTTACAAAATTCATTCAAATGAAATTGAGGACATTTGCAATGGACAGGACAGTTTTTTTCATTTTCTCAGAGTGACTGAAAGTCTCAAACATGCACAAATAATGGCTTTTGAGATGGTTTACGCCTCATATAACATGTGAGAGATCAGTTTATTGATCCGTGTCAAATCATTTTAATCGAGATAAGATGGTTGGCCGATGTGTGAAAACTGTAAGCCTTCAGAATGATTTTCAGTCGAAAAAATGAATGTAATCAAAATTCAGTTACTAAACTTTTAATGGAGTTTAGACATGAAGTTTAGATGGAGAATGACATGATGACACTCTCCTGTCTGTAAGTCTCCAAAAAATGCAAAGTTCTAATTTAAGAGGTTACTTTATGGTAATGCAGCTCTTGCAAAGAACTTGACATCTGTAGACGTGAGCATTACCGAAATGATTTAATAGCTTCAAACGATAGATAGATAGATAGATAGATAGATAGATTTAATTTAGGATTTTAAATTCAATCTTTCTAATAAAATATTTGCATACTATCCCTATACAGTAGTGTTACATGGTTTGTTTTACAGTAACCTAAAAATAGCAGCCATAAAAACGCCCATGAGCCAGTAAAAGTCATGTGAGTGACAGAAGTTTCGATATCATCTGTCGAATGGCAGTATGAGGATATAGCAAATTTTTGAAAGCAACTCTTAGAGATTTTCGTCTCAACTTGGACTGTAAAAGACAACTGTTGCCATCTACAACTGACAATGTCTTGAACTGTGAGCAGAAACACTATCACACTTCAGTTAGTTAAAAATGTATGTGTATATATCAAGCTATGTGTTGTAAAAGTTACTAGATGGGTCACTCAGGATGAATCAATAATGTAAAAGGAGTAAAGAAAAAACACTCTAGATTTTTCTCAGGTCATTTTCATCCCACTATTATACTTGCTTCCTTAGTATAGATGCCTCCATTTGAAGACTTCATTTGCAGCTGCTGAGAAACGTATGTACCAGATAGAGAAAAGATTATTAACTTTACCTAGAGGCTGTTCTCATGATTCCCAAGGAAGTACATGTGTGGAAATGATATAAAAGTCATTAGTGGCCCAATATGAACCCACTATATATGGCAGATATAGCCCAACTTGATATACCAGATATAGCCCTACTTGTAGTATCTATGGTGAGCTAGTCAGACGGCACCAAATCATCTAGCAAAATAATTTTACAAAAACAGGTTCATTATCTATTGTCAATAGCATATGAAGCACAGCTCACATTGAAGTCATTTTCAAAACAAGCTGCTTTATGTTGGTCATTGTGGGGAATTCTCGTGACCAATTTGAAGACAAGTGAAATCTTTTTCGCCCTTACACGAAACTCCCAATCGTGTGGATTCCTGCTGGAATGACTGGTTATGTGTTACTGAAATTATTTCTGTGGTTTGCAAGCAATTCAAGACCTAACAGAGGAATCTAATTATTTTCTGTCGTAAGTGACAGGATCTGTGAAGCTTAAAGTCAGTATAAAACGGAAGTTGCGACAGCCTTTTCTTCTCTAAATACTGCAAAATTCCATTAAAAAAACATGAATAGTCAATTTTGATTTCATGGTGACTTTAAATGCATATAGTTCACCCAAATATTAACATTCTGTCATCATTTCTCACCCTCTTTTTGTTCCAAACTTTTATAATTTTCTTTTCTCTGCAAACCACAAAAGGAGAAATTAGGTTGTCCAATCTCTTTTCTACGGAGCCCCGCACATGACATGCAAGAAAAATAAATAAATCGTGCGCACAATTTACTAATTCATTCCCTCGATTTACTTTTTTTTTTTTTTTTTTTTTTTGCTGCTCAAGAAACACTTATTGTGTACAATTGTACAAAATATTTGTGCACAATATTTTTTTTTTTCCTTTTTTTACTAGGAGTGCAAAACATACAACATATGGTGAACACAAAACACAAAAACAACAATAAAAGCAATGATAGTAACAGCAATGAAAAATAAGCAGAAATGACAAACGGTTAATAGTAGAAGTATTTAAGTAGTAATAGCATGTATAATAATAATGATAATAATATTTTGTGATGACGGCAACAGTAATATCAATAATAATGATAACAGTAATAATAATAACAATAGTAATACTAAAGATGGTGATGATAATAATTTGTGTTGACGGCAATAATAATAATAACATTAATAACAATAATAATAATAACAATAGTGATACTAATACTAAAGATGGTGATGATAATATTTTGTGATGACGGCAACAGTAATATCAGTAATAATAATAATAACAGTAATAACAGTAATAATAATAACAATAGTAATACTAAAGATGGTGATGATGATAATATTTTGTGTTGAAGGCGATAGTAATATCAATAATATTACTAACATCAATAATATTAATAACATTAATAACAATAATAATAATAATAACAATAGTAATACTAAAGATGGTAATGATGATAATATTTTGTTCCCTCGATTTACTAATTTGTTCCCTCGATTTACTAAATCGTGCGCACGATTTACTATTTCGTTCCCTCAATTTATAAATCATGTGCATGATTTATATATCGAGGAACGAAATAGTAAATCGTCGCACGATGTTAGTAAATCAAGGGAACAAATTAGTAATCGTGCGCACGATTTAGCCTACTATTTTTGTCATGTCTGGGGCTCCGTACTTTTCCATACAGTGACTTTAAAGCTCCAAAAGTAAATAAATAAATAAAAAAGCCCCAAACATGCAAGTTTATGTTGCTTTTTACTATTTTTAAAGCTTGAACACACCTGGTCACTTCCATTGTAAAAAAAAAGACTAAATGTTCTGCAAAATGTTTTTGTGTTCCAAAACCATTTTGGAACAAAATGAGGGTAAGTATATGATAGATTTCTATAAGAAAACTCCCTCTATTTTCTCTGTGGCGTGTTTTTTCCTTCTACCTACATCTATCTACATCTGAAACCTCCTGTAGAATTAACTGTGTAAATTTTCAGCCTCCTTCCTGTGCAACAACTATGAAAACCTCCCTTGTGCTCTTCTCACACGCTGCTCTAGCACTCACGGTTCTACCCCGAACAGCGTGCTTTCATTTCCCCGTCCTCCCTGAGGAATAAAGCATATTACCTCTTGTCATCATTCCTGGTTAGTGTATCTCATACAAGATGATACTCGATCATTTTTGGGATTCGAGCGTGCTTACTTGAGCGCATGTACTGCGTGAATCCTAGCAGCACGTCAGAAATGTGCAATACTCTTAAGTGATGATATATAAGTATTAGTGTGAAATTCACAATAACAGTTTCTCCTGTCCTTTCCGCTCCTGGAGAAATCAGTGACGGTCGAAAACACATCGGACGACACTGACAGGTGTGACTCAACATGTCAGGCGCATCTCAGGTGAGTTTTACCTTAGAGCAAGGTCTCTCCAGGCCTCAAATTGCGCGGCGTTGCTGGTCAGGAGAGCAGAAAGAGTGTCGTATGCTACTAAGACTCAAGGAGAGTAGTCACAAGAACACTAGAGACCTGAGGCTAGTTCCTTGGCCACTGGGAAAACCTGCTTTTTGAACCTGAACTGCATCTGTGTCCATTTTCATTTCTAAATTCTAGAAGACAGCCAGACCGTGTGTGTCTTATTTGCAATTTTAATGCGAATCTGTCCCTTCCTATCTCCACGGGCAGCATTCCCCCGTCTAACATATTTGAGGCTATTTTTTCTTGCACAAAGGACAGAGTTACTGCTACTAAGAGGATAGACTTCCTCCACTTACGCTAAAGTTTAAATATTAATGTCACTACCGTGAATAATTGATATCACAATTTATTAATCTCAACAGGAACACCAGACCTAAAGTGACCACGAAAAAAAGAGATACTGTGGGAAGTTGTAACCATTTCGCAGATAAAATGGGTTTAAACAAAGAGTCAGTGTTGAGGCTGCAGTTCTCAATTAAAGTTCTAAAGTCCAACATTTACAAGAGGATTAAATTCTGTTTGGTGTTATTTGTAAAGTGCTTTTCTTCACAAAACAAAAAATAGTTCCAAAGAATAAATATGCAGTCACATTAGCGATCTTTGGCAAAATTTCACTGGTCTATTCAAGAGTTTACACTTAGATATTATCAGATATAGTATAAAATATGCATATTTGGCATGCTGTCTGAGGAAAGGGCTCCGAGCTCAGAATATGGCCCAAACCCAGAGAACTCCCCCTTCACCCCTGGCTGGGATAGGAGTAATCGAGAGTGAGGAGTTGGGGTGGAGGAGGGATGCTGGAAAAACTGTCATGGAACAGAGGTAAGTTGGCTCTATGGATAAGCCTCCTTTCACGCTAATTGCTGGATTGATTTATCTGAACGTGCTCCTCCCCGAATTTTGTTAAGGAATATTCATTTATCCATTGTCAAAAGTGCAAGTAGCTTTTTATTGGTAAACAAGGCGAATTTGCGTGTGAAAATTTCCACAAACTTGAAATCGATGTTAAATTTTTCGCCTCACATGTCTCTTGCGTGGATTCTGCATTTTGGCTGCAGAACTTCACTATACAAAGGTAACCCTAGCAGTGTGTGGGAATATTTCAGTGGCCATTCTGGAGATTACATCGACTTGCCAGAAGATGGCGACAAGTGACTCTCTTTATGAGTCACCATACACTCAAACTATGGCTGCGTTCCACTCCAGTTTTAGACAAGCACTCGCGAACTTCCCTAAGCACTTCCCCTCAGGGAAATCCCTGCCGCCATTTTTGAAGTGCGTTCCACTTCATGAAGTGGACAAGGAAAGTTTATATGGACAGACCCTCGCACCCTCGATTTTGACCGAGGGAGCGAGTCTACTTCATATGTACACTTCAGGCAGCTCCATATATCACAATGCAACACGATTGTGACGTCACCGCACATCGCATTTAATTTACCCCACCACAAAAAACTCTATGATATATTAATTATTTTTTTTATATTTAAAACACACATATATACATATAGAATGCTGCAAAAATTAAATAATAAATCAACTATAGTGGATTCCAAGTGATCAAGGGCTTAGAACAGGGGTGTCCAATCACACCTGAACCAGCTAATCAAGGTCTACTAGGCATACTAGAAACTTCCAGGCAGGTGTGTTGAGGCAAGTTGGAGCTAAACTCTGCAGGACAGTGGCCCTCCAGGACCGACATTGGACACCCCTGGCTTAGGACTTTCCAATTCAGCCCATTGCAAAGGTTCCGCCAGTAGTGGGCACTTATGCAATGTAAGCAATGACAGTCAACGAGACTGAGGGAAGTTAGTGAGGGAAGGGCATAAAAAAATGAACTGGAATGCAGCCTATAGCTGGGTCCCAATTCAGAGGCTGCATCCTTCGAAGGACATGGACTTCAAAGGTCATGCCTTCGAAGGCCATGAAGGTCAGACCGAGCATTGTTAAATGGGACGCTCTAGCCCACGGAGGATTGTTCTTATTGCCTAACAACTGTGACAGCTGCCGATGATTAGTGGCAGTAACGTTTGTAATCTGAAAACAAAACAGGGTTCAAACTGTCTAAATATCTTCACCATGGTCCATTTCTGTATATAATAAAAAGTATAAAGTAAATATAATTGCATCTTAGTAAGATACAGTGCCTATAGAAAATCATCATACCCCTTTGAAATAGACACTTGTTTTGGGTGGTGTGCAAACACAGCACACCACCCAAAACACACCATACCTACTGTGAAGCATGTTGGTGGCAGCATTATGTTGTGGGGTGTTTCTCTTCAGCGGGGACTGGGCAATTGGTCAGAATTGAAGGGAAAATGGATGCTACCAAGTACATCCAAATTCTTGAAGAAAACCTGTGTCCCACTGCTAGACAGCTGAAGATAAGCAGGTCACCTTTCAACATGATAATGATCCTAAATATAACCACCAAAAGAACAACGCAATGGCTTAAAGACAGGAAGGTGAATGTCTTTGAGTGGCCAAATCAGAGCCCTGACTTAAATCTGATAAAAAATCTGTGGATGAACTTGAAGAGAGCAGTCCATTGCCGCTCACCTGAACTTGAGCAATTCTACAAGGAAGAATGGGCAAATATTCCCCAATCTAGGTGTGCAAAGCTAGTACAAACATATCCAAACAGATTAATGGCTGTAATTAAAGAAAAAGGTGGCTCTATGAAGTATTAAATCAGATGACTGATGACTTTTCCAACCCTGTTATTCTAGTTTTTCAGTTTTTTATTAATTTTCAGAACTGTTGCTTTTTCTTTCATTACTTTGATGTTGTAAGGCAAAATTTGTAAATAAAGCTGGAAAAGTTTTTTGAATGGGTTTTGATTTCAGGCTGTACAACAAATAAAGTAAATATTTCAAAGGAGTATGATGATTTTCTGTAGGCACTGTATAAGTCAGTTGAACTGCTTTAAAGGTTTTGGCAAATTCTCTCAAAAAATAAAATCCTGTTTTCACTTGCGTGCAATGAATTCTGTGGTAGGCAAGGCCATGAAGGATCCATCTTTTGTATCCTTCATTGCACGGGAAAGAAAGGACGCATTTGAAGGAGCCTTAAAACTGGGACAGCCTTCGTCGTGCCGCGGTGACACAATCGGCCTTCGAAAGATGCAGCCTCTGAATTGGTATGCAGCTTATATATATGTGTGTGTGTGTGTGTGGTTCAGAGCCCTACATTATGAGGACAAAATATCCCCACAAAGATGGAAATAGCTGAAAAACATGTCCTTGTGGAGACATTTTACTGTGATTGGTAGGTTTAGGGGTTAGAAAATATAGTTTTTTAGAGTATAAAATCTTTATATCTATGGAATGTCCCCATAAAACATGGTGTGTGTGTGTGTGTGTGTGTGAGAGAGAGAGAGAGAGAGAGAGAGAGAGTGCGCATTTTTGTGACATATCAGGACACAAATTTGTATAATGACATGGGTATGACAGGTATTACAAGGAGAGGGTGACTTATAAGGGACAATACTCCATGTCCCCATTTTTCAAAAGGCTTATAAATCATACAGAATGAGTTATTTTTTTTGAGAAAGTAAAAATGTGCACAGTTTCCTGTGATGGGTAGGTTTAGGTGTAGGGTTGGTGTAGGAGGATAGAAAATACGGTTTGTACAGTATAAAAACCATTACGCCTATGGAATGTCCCCACAATTCACAAAAACAAGCCTGTGTGTGTGTGTGTGTGTGTGTGTGTGTGTGTACAAAATGTATACATTCAAGACAAGATGAACCAGCATGTTGGTATTGTGAATACAAAGACATGCTATTTGTATTTTTAATGTATCCCTTTTAATAATGCAACAAGTGTGATACTTGATTTTTGAAGTGCCATGCATTCACATTAGCACATTACACGAACATTACCCAGTCACATTAACATGAACACCATGAGAAAAGCCAAGTGCTACTTCCTGTAGTCGTTGTGCCTTTTTTGAGCTGTGTGGCTTCTCAATACTTTATACTGGCAGCAAACATTCCATTCACCAACACTTAATCCTATATTAGAACAATGTTTCATCACTGTCACTTCACCCTGAGATGAAACTAAAATATGCCCATGAATAAGAGAGAGGTCTTCTGTCTGAGTGTGATGGATAACTTGCTTGAGCTCACTCATGGACAACTTAATGTGGTATTTGTGTGATGTGAATGAGGGTGATTTGTCTTTAACATTGGAGAAATAATGATGATGTATTTAATTGAGATAATACAAGCCCATTAGAGAAACATTTGGCTTTCTCCTTTTATGATCACTGATTTCGTTTTCTCACACTCACAGAGCACACCATACAGACGAATATGTTTCTCTGCCTTATTTATTGACATATATTACGGTATGTAGATTTAAGTAGATTTTAATGAATGTTTATAGATTTTAAATATTTTGAGTGCAATGATGAATCAAGACCTGGTACATGTATGTGTAAATAGTTGATTGATTTGATTTAATGTTGATTTTAAAATCAGACATAAACCCTGGTTATCTTATCAGCTTGAATTGTCAATAATTTTTTTCTCCTGCTATTTTTCCTTTCTGTTAAAAATCTTTCTTCATTGCTGAATGGTTTCGATCTCTATAGAGCCTGTTGGTCTGTGATTGTCCAGTGGATAGAAAGTCTAGACATTGATTGTTTCTTCTACTAAGAGCCTTCTTGTTGAAAACACCTCAAGATTTTGACAGTTTCTAGTAAATGGTCCTTTAAGAAGACCTCGCTTTCAAGATGAATGAGAAAAAGGCACTAGCAAGGTAGTTTCACTTCCATTATTGAAATGATCTATGCTCACAGAATCAAAGGTCAAAGCATTTGTCAAGAGTACTTGAACACTGGGTTATAACAGTGAGTTTACAGGCACTTCAGTTCCTGTTTAGGGGCTGTCCTTCACTGGTGGCTTCTCTGTAAAATTAATTTAAGAGCATGCACTTTGGGAAAATCAATGAGGGAACATTCCATTTTATCATTTTGCAAACATTATGGGAACATTATTTTTGAATGAACATCCAACTAAAACATTTAAGAAAAATGTTCCATGAAAGATGTAATGATTTTTAAAACACTGCACCTATCTTCCATTAGTTGGACAAACAGATATTCCTTGTTCTCACATCATGGGGAAAAAAAATAGATATGAAGGCACATTTATGCTAAGAAATATTCATATACAATGTCATTCAGGGGGCCTGTGCATTTCCTGATTAAATACTGGATCGGTTTTAAATGAATAGCCAATCAGACTGTGCAGACTGGGTAATCTTATCACCAATGGCTGCTAAACAATCTTCATTTAATAAAAACATCAGAGCAACCTGACGGACCACACTTTAGTCTCAATAACAAAAAGCACTAAGCACCTCCTGTCAATGTTCCTGGTCCTCACAGAAAAAATCTTCTCCAGCCAAACTCAAATATGCAATCACTTCACATCAGCTTTTTACAGACAGAAACACGCGCCAAAAGAGACTAGGTTTGTTTGTATTCCCTCAAAAACCTCAAGTGCTTGTTGAAAGAATTTGAGCCTTTGGTATGTACATGTGTATAGATTAAAGTGTCTACTAAGCGATAGCAGACGTAATGTGCTGAAAAAAATCAAAATGCATCTGCATGTGATGTTTTCCTTGAGGATTTGTGCGTCACAGCAATAAAGAGACAGAGGAGTTGAAATGTTGTTGTTGTTGTTTTGTGCTATACATCTTAAATTTTGATACTACATAACTTTGATACATTTTGATCAAATTTAAATTAATATGTTAATAAACATGAATTTATTGTCTAATCAAGTTCACTAGAGAATGAATTCACCACTGTAGCTCATTTCTAATTGGTTAAGCTTATGATGGTTAAACTCCCCTACACCATAAGGGCTGGTCATCTTTAAATAAGTCAGCTTTAATTTAATTTAATTTATTTGTTTAAATAAGCAACCTGAGCTTCCAGACCAAAAGATAAAGCTGCAAAGTTCAAAACCCCATGGTGCTGTCTGACATACTATAAACCATATTCCCCATTTACTTTACTGTCATATAGAAAAACAGGCAATGTGTAGTTGGAAAGCAACACCTTTTAAATCTGAACTAAATATTAATGGCCACTCTGACATATAGATCGATGGCTGACTGAATTACCCATTCAATCACACAATAGTATACTACAGCCATACTGTATGTGCAAGTGAAAACTGCAAAATCAATACACCACATTTTTTACTTTTTTTCCCCCAACATAATCCATTCTCTTAGTGAGCTTCACTGCAGCAATAGATTCTCGGACATCAGGACCCAAAGGACACTAACTCCTCGGATGTGTCAAATGAAATCAGGGTCTTTCGGTGACCCCCCTTGTGATGTCACATGGGAGACTGGCTGCAGGTGTATTAACCCTATTCTCGGTCTGCAGGAATGATGTCCAACATGGACACAGAGTTGTCAGTATTAATTTCTGCTGTACAGTGAACACGTCCAGAGAGTTGCCATTCGAGTGAAGGAAGTTGCCAGTCCAGTTTAGTACTGACTATGTTTATTTAACTGAGGAATAATATTAAATGAGCAACAACGTGGGCCATTTATGAGATGGGTAGCTGACATGACATGAGTGCAATGACAGCAGTTCCCTGCAGTTTTATTAGAAAAGTATAAATGTCGTTTCATGGGAATATTCATTTAGAGGCTAAAATAAAGGTTAAATACAAGTGTTTTGCAGTGATGCCATAGAAGAACCATTTTTGGCTCCCCAAAGAACCTTTTAGCAAACAGTTCTTAAGTAAGCAATAAGGTACGAGAGGCTGTGCTGTATCGTGAATAAGTAACGGCTGAAGGGCGTTGTTAGGCATGACGCAAAGCGGAGTGCCTGCAACCCCTTCAGCCGTGACTTATTCACGATACAGCACAGCCTCTCATACCTTATTGCTTTTATAAAATGGTTACCACACAATACAAATATTAAAGCCAAAAATATGTAACAATGCAACTTTCATGAAGTAAACTCTTACTAAAAGCCTTTTTTTCCGCCGGAAAAAATAGTCCCTGACCGTGAACAGCAACAGAAGTTACATTATTAAGCCATTAGATGGCGGCAAAGACTTTTTTATGAGTGTGTCAGTGGGTAGCGAAGACTTTTACATTGAAAAGACTGAATTGTTGTGAACACGGAACAAGACGCATCTTTGACTATCACTGTCAGTCACGGAAAACCCCTTGACTGTTAAAATGACAAGATAATACATTGGACATTTAAACAGATTTTTTATTATGAACATAGGACTGACCTAAAGAAAAATGCTAAATCTGAATGCAGGTAATAAACTCGCTCACTCGATCTCTTTCTCACAGTACTCTTCTACATAATAGAGTAAGCTGCAATGAACAATATCAATTGAGAACACACAGTTTACGTTGCTAAGAGTGGTTGCTAAGGGTGTTGTGTAGTGATACACAGAACCGTTGGGTGAAGCGGTCATAGCTGTGTTTTATCGTGAATAAAACACAGCTATTGACCAATCAGAATCAAGGACAGGAACTAACTGTTTTATAAAAGAGCCATTTAATATTTTTCTTAGTGCGAAAAACATTTTAGCATTCTGAAGAACGTTTTCCACTATAAAACATTTTGTGCAATGGAAAGGTATTATGGATGTTGAAGGTTTTTGCTGCAACCACATGCCAATAAAGAACCTTTATTTTTAAGAGTGTATGGAATATTTGTAGAAACCTAAATGGTGCATAAAATGGAGGAAATTCTAAAGAAAAAAAAAAAACGAACAATTACAGCATCTTAAATTATTGCCATACACTTCCCTTTATATATATATATATATATATATATATATATATATACACAGTGGGGTCCAAAAGTCTGAGACCACATAATGAGCCACAAGATGCTCTTTGAAAACATCCGTGCTGAAATACATGTTATTCAGCTTTTACACAAACTTGTGGAGTTCATGCATCTTGATTAATATATGCTTAATAAAAATATAATAAAGTAGAAATTCACCAGTGGTCTGATGGATACATATGAGCTTCAATTAATGTAAATAAAATAAATAAATAAAAATAAATAAATGTTATTTGTCAGCTACCCTGATTCTTAAGGATGAAACATTTTGCATACATTTCTAGTGGTTAAAAAAATGATGCTATGTAACCCAGAAGAGTTGTAGGTTAAAACCCCAAAATGGGTTACACCATAAACCATCACCACTGTGTTCAAAGCACTTGCCCCGTAACAAAGTCACTTTGAGTTAAAGCGTCCCCTAAATGACTTAAGAAGAACCCAACGAGCACTCACCTGTCCACACTGATCACGCACAGCGTCATGATGGATGCAGTGCAGCACATCACATCCATAGCGATGAAGATGTTACAGAAGACCTCTCCAAAAAGCCACTTTCCTCCCGTGAGGTCTGTCACGATCACGAATGGCATCACCACAATAGCCACGGAGAGATCCGCCACGGCCAGAGACACCAGCAGATAGTTGGACGGCTGTCTGAGCTTTTTAACAACGCACACCGCGATCACCACCAGCATATTTCCAATCACCGTCACGGTGGTGATGATGGCCAGCATCATTCCGATAACAATCTTCTCCGCTGTGGTGAAATCGAGCAATGGTTCCCCGCAAGATTTGTTCCACATGGCCATTGAGATGTTGTAGAATAAGTGTGAGGAACCATTGAGAACTTCCGACGCGACCTCAGGGTGAGTGAACGAGAAGAAATCTAGCGAGCCCGATGAGTTGAACATCATCCCTGCGCCTGATGATGAAGAGCTCGCCAAGAGTGCGCTCCGTGCGCCAAACGCATGCTGAAGCGAGCGCAGATCTGAGGTGCCTTTCAGCTTTCCAAAAGAGAAAAAAAAGAAAAAACAAGATAAGTCATACGGATACAGCAAAGGAAAACTTAAAGAAACGGAACGAGAGAGGACAATCGCTTTGGTTTGAATGTATAATGTGCGCGTGGAGAGGCTATACGGTCCTTGACTTGATGGAAGTGACAGTTCGGGTCTTCATGCGGGGAAGTGTGTGAGAATTGCGCACTCTAGTAGGTTAAACGCGTAACTTTCTCATCAAAGGGAAGCGGAAGGTCTCGGCTCCACCTACATAAGATGTTTTTTGTTTTTTTTTCCTTGCTTCTATTTCGGAGGAAGCACAAGACTGTTTTTAAATATCTCTCTGTGGTCTCGATCTCACTTCAGTTTTCACTGTCAGCTACTTTCATGTGTTGTAGTTTTGTGCCTTGTTGCATAACTAAAGGATAGCATTTTATGTATATTTTATGTATATTTTATTTTTGTACATTAGATTTTATAGGGAAGAAGAATAAAATGACTTATATAGCCTCGGCCCATCACTAAAATACAGTATAGGCGAGAAAACACACCTGTCTCTGTGACGGCCCAAATGCACCGTTCACCGACAATCATTTTCAATAAAAAGATAAGCTGGCGACTTCCCATGAGCGACTGCAACCCTTTGCATCAGTGTGGGCGTGTCTACTAAATATAGCCTATTAGTTTTATGCAAATTCAACAGCAAATACGATGCGACTTCATGCAGCAACAGCCAGGGAGTGCAGACAGTGGAGTTTGATTAAGTTGTAAACTAATAATAATAATGTGATTATAAGTATGAATAATATAAATAATAATAATAAAAAAAAACGTTGGTGAACCATTTAGAAAACGTAACCATAATTTCTTTATGCCTGTCAATGTTTGCTGACATGTCTGTGGAGCTGGGCGGGGTTTTGATTGAAGGGGTAATGCTGGCATTGCTTGCAGCACATTAGCTTAAAGGGTTAGTTCACCCAAAAATGAAATTTCTGTCGTTAAGTACTCACCCACATGTCGTTCCAAGACCTTTTTTCATCTTTGGAACACAAATTAAGATATTTTTTATGAAATTCAAGAGGGTTTTTTTTATCCTCCATAGAAAGTAATGTAAATACCATCATTCGAGGTCTAGAAAAGTATTAAGGACATACTGAGCCAGCGTTCTGACGTTGAACCTGGAAGCGCTGAACGTAAAAAGTGTAGGAGACTGACAGGGGAGAGACGAATTTGATGAATAAAGTCGTTATTTTTGTTTTTGTGCACAAGTATTCTCGTCGCTTCAGAACATTAAGGTTGAACCACTGTAGCCACGTTGACTGTTTTAACTACACTGTAAAAAATAAAAACGGAAAATGTACTGGTAATTTTCTGCCAGGACTTTATCCGGAATTTTACAGAATTTTCCGTTAATCATTAAAACACAACCTAATGCAAACCTTAATTCAAAATACAGGTAAATCACCTGTAAAATACAAATGCGGAAAATTCCTTCATATTTATACAGTACATTGTGCCTTATTTTTACAGACTTTTTTTTACAGTGTATGTTTTTACTACTTTTCTGGACCAATTTTTAAAAAGCTTTGTATTTTTACAGTGTCAGTAGTAGCCTATATGTAGGCTAAATTAACAATGTGTCCTACCTGTTCTCCATGTTACCTGCACCCAGATCTCCTGGTTTATTTGTCAGTCGGTTTGGGCCCAGTGCATTATGGGGGTTTTCCCTACCATTTTGGCAAAAGGGAACATCACAGCCCGTCTCTCTGTTTTCTCTAGTCATGTAAGGAGGGGGTTGCCTTTCTACTGAATTTTTTTCAAGTTTTATTAAAAGCCCATCTTGCCAGGAGTGAATCACCCCTTAGGTTGGTGAATAAAAAGGTTGGTTCAAACCCTGCAAGGGGCGATTCATGACCACTGACAGTGCCACTGAAAAAGCCCCTTAAACCCAGGTTGCTTTAGGGGATATTGTCCATGATATAAGTGTACTGTGTCACTTTGGATAAACCGCCAGAAAAAAATGCTTACTATTTTAGACTTTCAGAACACCATCTCTGAGATAACAAAAGCCCTGAAAAGTTGAACATTCAAAACCTATCAGCTGAATGTTGACAGCTACAGAGACAATGCTTGAGCAAAAAATGATAAAACACATCCTGTACTGTATGTGAATGGTGAGCACTCAACCTCATGGAGTTAAGTGGCATGAAAAATGAATCTGTAATGAAGCATAGAATTGCACAGAATAGGACAGCATGTTCCCAGGCTTATTTGAAAAAGCCACCATCATCATCTTCTTCATCATTGTTCAACTGGGGCATGTCAGAGCCTTATGTTATGTTAGAATCTGAATGCATACTTTCTAGGAATTTCTATGGGTAAAGTTATAATCAGGTTTTTGAATTAAAGCTAAAGGGTTTTCAGCACTCTCAGAAAAAAGCAGAGAAGCTGTCACTGGGGCAGTACCCTTTCAAAAGGTACACCTTTGTACCTTATTTACCCGTAAACTGTGTTTATTAGACTCTTAAAGGTACATATTACTACCTGAAGTGTACATTTTGTACCTAAATGGTATTAGTACCTTCTGAAAGGGTACCAACCCAGTGACTGTTTTTGTGCCTTCTTTCTGTGTGTGAATCTTTTAGATGCCTCTTATGACCCAAAATACATTGGCTTCTCTTTTAAAAGCTCAAGGTCAAAGCACCTGGGTCAAGTGCTGCTAGAGAGATGAAAGCCAAACAGCTGCTTTGACCCAGCATGCTCGCTGCTTCCCTCAAGCCTCATTGGTCAATTTTCAGAGAGTAGCCTGACAAGCAGAGCAGTGATGATGAGTGTCAGCTTAAATTAAAAGTCATTGCAGTGATTTGCTTCTGATGACCGACACTGACTGTCGCTGAAATTACCCATGTTGAAATGCTACAGTTCAGTTATGATCCTCCATAAGTGAGTCAGTAGATCTGGGAAAGGTGTTTGTTTACTTACAAATTTCATCTGTGTGTAGTCCTATATAATTCATTCATTAACCATTTCAGTTGTCATATCTGTATATACGGATAAGGCTGTCTATGAATTTTCTTGGGAATGATTTTTTCCTAGGTAGGTTGCCACGTTTTTCCCTAACCCTCCCCATTACATGGCTTAGGACTCACACATGCAGGCATTCACACCTATACAAACCATTTTTAGCATCTCCAATTCCCCTGTACTGCGTATTTTTGGATTTTCAGAGGAAAAGAAAGGCCCCCTGGCTCAGCCGGGACTGGAACTGGGGACCTCCTTGCTGTGAGGCAACAGTGCTAAGACCTATTATATAATGACATTCATATGATAAAGATAATAATTATGTTTTTTTTTCCAAGCAGAGAATGAGATCAAGACATATACACAGGGCCTGACTCAAACCTGCATCCTCATAGGAGCACCGCATCATAATTAAAGTTTTTTGATTGACGTTTAATTTAAACTAAATCTCTGAAGTATTTAAATGTGCACAAAGAATTTTGTTCCTCATTAAAAAGTTTTACACATTAATGAATAAAACCTTTGAAAAATGAAAATATGTATAAAATGATGTTCACAAGAGTGCAAGTTTGCAGTGTGATACGAGAGACACCCAGATACCTATCCAGATAATCACTGAATGCCAACATTTGACCATGTCTGAATACAAATACAGTATACAAGTCACAAATATGAAATAATATTTTCCCTATCTGCTGCTTTTTGCTTCAGAACTCAGGATGGTTACTTGTAAAGGAACTGTAAGTATACTTCTTTTTTTTTTACCAGAAAAGTTTTGAGCCTTGTTGAATATACCAGACATTATTCTGAATTTCCCTTTTTATGGATCACCTTAATCTCCAACCTGACAATTTGGAACCATGTGGCAGAGTTAAGTTTCCTTCCAGTAGTTTTGTTCTCTCTGTAGACATTTTTAATAATTGACTGAGATGTCTGTTGAGCTCAAAGACTTGTTTGTGGCTGCATAATAAAACAGTGTTTACTTTATGTAGCTTGTGTTTTCATAATCATACAGCAGGGTAAATAAAGAAGAAATGTGTCACACAATCCTCTAAAGGAATGGAGACAAAAAAGACTTTTGGCATGCAGGAGGCAGGAGATGTTTGACTTGATGGGCTTTCTTATAATAATAGCAACACTCATGGAGACAAACTGGCTATGCAAGTGCATAATTAAAATTAAAAAATGAATCGAACTTTTCACAAATTAAGAAATGTGGTATGCAGCAATAAGTATGACAATAACTTTGAATTTAGTATAACTAATTTTAACAAGTGTACATTTATCAAGCTTTTCAGAGTCTTTCTTCTTAGTTGTCTGCTACACAGAGCAGAATGTTACAGTAATTCTCCTGAAGAATGATGAGGAATATTTCTGAGATACTAGGCCTATATGTTTATCTATAACAGGACACTGTATATAGAAAACAGCACCAGATAAGTCAGAGTAGTTATAGTAGTTTATCTGTAGTTATCTCTCTCCTGCACGGTGAAACAAATGGAATACTGTATATAGTGTCTCTAGAGAGTTCCACATAAGACTGTGGCATCATCTGTGTTGTGAAATATTTCCTGGCTTTGACATAGTGAACTTTGTTCAGTAGTGGCAGGAAAATGAATTCTCATGCAGCAAAGTTCCACCAGAGTCCTTGAGGAAAAGGGGTGAACACTTTGATAAACTATTCAAAGTAACCTATTCAGTATTCAAAGTTGTTCCCTATTTTTCTTTTAAAATGGAGTTCTCTGTTGACTTTTAAAACATTCCATGCAAATCCATATATGGTTTTATTACACTCTTAAAACAGATGTGTTAAAAACAACACAACCTGTGTTAGATCTTAACACACTCGTGTGTCTAGTTAAAGACAACACATTTTGTGTTACTTTTAACTCAAACATGTTATTCCTGCTCATTTTATACACACTAATGTGTTATATTTACACAATTTGTGTCAATTATGTACACAAAATGACACAAAATGTGTCACAAAAAATGTGTTATTAATTAACACATCCTTTTTGAGAGTGTAGTTAAAAGCTTGCATTCAAAACCAAACCAAATTTTACTTATTTTCTGAATTTAGTTTCATTAAAATGTTATTGTTGTCCTCATTAGAGGACAACAAGCATGAAGAGGTTAATGCTCTGCCTTTTTATTTTTATTTAATCTCTTGGGCTTAGCAGTTAATTTTTGCTCTCTGTAGAGGACATCTGTATTTTATACATTTCTCTGAGACCACACATGTTACTGTTTTAAGTGGTGTGTCTTAAAGAGGGCATCCTGGGCTTTCAGAGATATTAAATTTAGCTATTTGTCCATGACAGCGTCCTTTCCTGGGTTTTTAGAAATGTCTGACAATATCAGACATATCAACTATTTACATTTTATGGAAAGAGGGACAGGAGTTTGCTGATTCATTTTCAAATAAACTGGAAAACTTTCAGTCAGGGCATTATTTACTTTTACAAAAATATGCAGAAGTGTGCATACAAAAATAAGTAGCCTAACTTCTATAGACATCTTTGTCAAAAAATGTATTTTATAATCAGAAATACAGAGATGATGCTATAGAAGAAAAACTAAAGATTATTTATTAGACATTCTTGCCTGTATTTAATGTGCCTTAATGCTGTCTTAATGCTAAAGATCTTAATAAAATCTTAATAAAAAGAGAACTGATTTCATGTTTTTTATGTAAAAAAATGCGAAAAAAAAAAAGTTTGATGGGTTTGATATCCATCTGTCCCATGCATCTCTGCAAACGACGCGGGCAACTAAAGCCAATACTGGGGAAGCGAATCGGTTCTTCTGAATGGCTATTTTCAGTGAACCATTGAAAGTATTCACCGATTAATTTGAGTTACAACTTAAAAGTGTTCCTAAACGTTCATTTGACTTAAGAATGATTCATGAATTGTTTCGAATGAATCGTTGAAAAGAATCCCGAATCGAATAACATTACTGAATCAGTATTTGTTCAGTTGAATCAGTTCAGTCTAACCGGCTGCTAAAGAGAACAGTGGGTTCATTGTCTCACAATATAAATATCGATTATATTTGCAGGTACATTTACACTCATTTTATGATTTTTATGCACGCGTCAACCATTTGTTTGTGAAAATCATCGAATATAATTGCCTTTTGCTATTACGTTCGTCATTCTGTCGAAAAATCAGCTCAATTTGACTTCTCGCGCTGTCTAACCTTTACAGTCGACAGGCAAAGACCTTTTTTTTTATTATCATATTCACATTAGTAATGATAACAATCTAAAATGTCATTTACTTGAATTTGCAAACCAAATATTGTAAGTGAAATAATCTCAGCCATTGTTTTAGATTCTGTCAGGCAGGCACGACACGTGGTCATGTCGACTGTGGCGACGAACTTTCATTCATTATTCGCAAAAAAGACATTAGCCTCGATTAGAATCATTTAACTTGTATATTTGGTGTACTAAAGCATGTTTCACGTTTCTCTTGTGCCGAAATCTTGCACAGTGACTCATTAATGGTTTATTTGTTGCGTGTTGTTTAGATTAACTCATCCAAATGTGTTAAAAAATGCCCTATTGACATTTACTAATGCCTTAGAGGTCTGCAGTGTTTTGACAATGTTTTAGATAGACATGTCAAGAAACTTTCATTGATTTCTGTGCTTTGTTTTTGTCAGTTGCATTGAAGTGCATCAGAGGAAGAAATGGATCCAAAACGACCACCCTTTCCTGGTCCCCCAGGGGTCACCCGCACACCATGGCTGCAGCAGGCAGAAGATCAGGGTCAACTGCCAGGCCAGCCCCCATTGGGGCGAGCCAGAGGTCTTGTCTTGTCTAAAGACGAACCTCTCCCTGGACGAGGTGGAGCCCTAGGCGTACCTAGAGAAATGCCTGTGCGATTTGGCAGAGGAGTAACTCAGTCTTTAAGTGAGCCTCTTGTGGGCATGGCAAGAGGAGTGCGGTTACCGATGGACGAGGGGGGGTTTGGGCGAGGTCGAGGTTTTTTGCTGCCCACTCCTGAGCCCACTGCTGGTATAGGTAGAGGGGCTGCTGTGGGACCAATGCCTACCCTGGACATTGAAAGATCAGGTGTGCAAGAAAAGATGCCTGAGCTGAAAGCAGAGGAGGCTCCAATGATTACCAAGGTGAGAGGTGCTAGCGGCCTGCACAATTTAGGGAAAAAATCAAATTGTTTTTTTTTTTCTCTGATAAAAATTTGCTGTTCTTGTTAAGTTTGTAGAGTTGCATAATTTGGCCAAAATTGTGATTATGTATCACTGTTAAAAATATATATTAAATACAAAAAATAAATAATAAAAAATACTAAAAATACAAAACATTGAGTATTGCTTGTTTGTAGGGCTGCACAATTTGTCCAACATTTTGTGATTATATATCAATATGGCTATTATTATTATTATTACTACTACAAAATAAAAATATAAAAATTACTAAATAAAAGCAAAATATTATTGTAATATTTAATTGTAAACATTGAATATTGAAGAAAAATAATATAATATTAATACTTTACTGTCTTAGTTTCTTCATTATCAAACTTTTATGTCGACAGAAAACTGCAGGGAGCCCTTGAAGTTTTCTTTAGTTTATAAGTGCTTCTCCTTACAATTTTGGGAAGATGGTTGCCACATGTTGTGTTCCCAAATCCTAAATTTTAAAATCATATCGCGACTGTGGTTTTGTTTTGATTAATGGTTATTTAAAAAAATGGTTTAGAATTAATATTTGTTTCACCAAAGTACAGGAAATAAGTGGTTATTGTTATGCACCTTCCAGATAAACATATTTGATTTGGTAATAGATTTATGCTTAAAGTCTCAGGCTTGGCTTTCTTTTAGGTTGATGCTCCTGGGACAGGTTCATCGCTGGTGTCCATGTTCAGGGGCCTGGGCATTGAGCCAGGAAAGACATGGGGCAGAGGAGCAGCACCTATTGGTATGTGAGAAAACATAGAGAAAATATTTATTTTTGTTCCATTGTGTGTCTTAATACTCAATAGTTCAAAAATGAAAGTCCTGTTATCATTTACTCACCCTCTTTTTGCTTGAACCGGATGGAATCTCCAAATGGAAACGGTCCGCCATTTGAATATTAGTGGCCTATACTGACATTATATATGCAGTACGTCTGAATCAACCCTGCTGTATACTGTATTTAATCAAACCAGTACCTGATTCATTATTCATGTCAGTGCTAGGTTGATTGGAGTGGGCATTAAATTGTGTACCATCATTCTTGTATCCTTGGCAACACCAACAATGTTGAATAGTCACCACTTAGACTTGTAATTTACTGCTCAGGAAGACAGCAGGAAGGTCAAGTAGATAATAATGAAAACAAACTTAATCTGCAATGTAAATACAAATGATGAAAGTAAGCCCATTAATCTTATGTTTAAAAGCTTTTTTTTCTTTTTTAAGGACTTAAATAGTGCTTGAAATAGTCCTTGGCTTTTAAATCAGTGACCTTTCTACGTTTTTGCCTTGTCCATGACTCTTGGGGAGCCCCTGCTTTTTTCGGGCCGCACTTAACAGCAGACTGACTGTCTTAAATTATTTTTTCAATGCAAACATGACATTTTAAGATAAGACTTCCAACCTTTTCGAGCACTATAATACCCTATGGCTTATTATCACAGTGTTTCTTATGTTCATAATGCAACAGGTCTGGAATTAAACAAGCTGTCTTTACCAACATCTGCCAATCAGCAGCTGTTCCCACTTGATTTATCTGACAGTACTAAAAAAAAAGACTAAAACAATTCTGAACCTAATTAAACTGGGGTTCAGTTACTCCAGTTCATGTGGAGTGTCCTCATAGTGAAACAGCAGGTGCTGAAAACACTACAAGCGTCACGCGTGCTTGAGTATGTGAAGTATCTGAAACTGCACCATTCATTCACACAGACTCGCAAAACATGCAGACTTCATATTTTAGTAGCAGTCTTTTTGCGGTTTAATATTCACAGACACTAGTCCATATCACGTTTTGATTAAGTGTACAACCCTATATTTGATTTATCCAAATTTGACCAAATTCATTGACATTTTGCGTTACACAGTAAATTCCATTTTTATGACTGGATTCTGTCCACATTTTACACATCACGAAAATTATGGGGCCCTAGACAATGCATGTTGTTTTTTTATGCGTTTATTCATATCATCTTCTACAGTTTAGTTAATAAAGAAGCAGGTTGTCTAAGTGCTTTTCTGCGATTCTGTTATTTCTGTGTACTGAATGTTGTTTTTTCTGTCCTTAATCAGGTAGGGGGGCAGCAGGTGATTTGGGGGCAGATGTCCAGCCTAAGCCGAGCATCATTGGGGCAGCTGCTCTGACTCCAGAAAGAGAAGAAGCTCGCTTTGAGGAATCCATCAGGTGATGTTCTCCAGCACCACGCAGGATTGTTGTTTCTTGCTTGTTTTCCTAGTACAGTTTCTTTCTCACTAATTCTCTGTATTTTTTATTTGCGCATGGATAACATTAAAGGGTTAGTTCACCCAAAAATTAAAATCCTGTCATTAATTACTCACCCTCATGTCGTTCCACACCTGTACGACCTTCGTTCATTTTCAGAACGCAAAATCCAAATCCAAATGAAAAAGGTATATGACTCATCCATAGACAGCAATTTAACCACCACTTTCAAGGTCCAGAAAGGTACTAAAGACATTGTTAAAATAGTCCACGTTAGTGTTGTCAAAAGTATCGGTACTTCGGTACCAAGTCGGTACTGAAATTTTGAAAATGTGACGATACCAGCATTTCTGTAGTACTGGTAGTACCGAGAATCCGGGTATATTCGGTACCCACTGATAGGGCTGTGGCAGTATTTACTTGAATATGACACGAGTGAAGCACAAATTAAGCTTTCTTTACAAAAGAAATAATAGGTTAGCAATTAAATGTGACATCGCAGCGAATCGCGATCTGGTCACCCGATTAGCAGAGAATTTAACAATATTCCATTAGTTATTCCACTGAACATGGAATCTCCGTTTCTTTTGCCAAATCTTCACTCACGCAGGGGATTATAAATGTTTCTTTCTTTCGTTCGCATTTAGGCCTATTATAGGTTATTCGCATTCTTTACTGTGGTAAAGTAGTAAAAACACCGTAGGACAGAAACCTTTTTGCTTGCACGTCAATTTCTATTTAACATAGTTTGTGCTTGTTATTAGACTTTATAAGGCGCGTCAAGTTTATATGTAAACAGCGCGTTTCACACACGCAGGTGATTTTTTTACTTTCGCTTTTTCTGGAAGCGCTAAATCAAACATAGCTTGAATGTCTGAAGATAAAACTAGCTGTTCAGACCTTTTACAACAAGTGTCAGTTGCTTGTAACATCAGGAGATAACATGAAGATATTATTAAAGAGAAATGGTCTCTTTCCTGCTTGTGTCCCACATCCCTCTCAAAGCGCAGAGCGGTTAGGCTATATGACGCATCTTTGTGTGGAAATAAAAAACAAATGTTTTTTTTTTTTTTTTTAATAATATTTAACTTTCTTATTATTTAGGTTACCATTATTTACCGATATTTATTTCATAGTTTTACAGGCTAGTGTGTGACAGAATAGCTAAAATAAACACGCACGTCTGTTACCCCTGTTGAAAAAACCAGCATATGCTGGTATGGTAGATTTTGAAGCTGGTATGCTGGTTTGAGCTGGTTTATGCAGCATAGGACCAGCACTTGACCAACATAAACCAGCTCAAACCAGCATAAACCAGCTCAAACCAGCATACCAGCTTCAAAACCTACCTTACCAACATATGCTGGTTTTTTCAACAGTACAAAATGGATGTTTGAGCATTTATTTATTTATTTCATTGAGGTAGCCTATATATATATATATACACACAAACATACACACATGCTCCAAATCATATTTAATATGTTTTTAAAATAGGTTATATAAAATAGTAAAAAAGTTCCAACAGATTTTGCTGTGGTACCTTAATTGGTACCGAGAACCGTAAAATTTTCATGGTATTGGTACTGACTACTGGAATTTTGGTACCGTGACAACACTAGTCCATGTGACTGCAGTGGTTCAACCTTAATTTTATGAAGCAACGAGAATACTTTTTTTTTTTTTGCAAAAACAAAAATAATGACTTTATTCAACAATTTCTTTTCTGTCATTTTCCTATGCTGTTTACATTCAGGTTCTACGTCAGAACGGCAACTCATTAATGGCCGGGTTCTGCATCAGCATCACAAGCAAGCGTTGTGCTGGTCACGTGAACAGCGTCGACCAGTACTGAGCCGGCGTTCGGACATAAACACGGAAACGCTGCGCTGCTTCAACTGTGTAGGAGGGTAGAGAGGAAATTGTTGAATAAGTTGTTTTTGTTTTGTTTTTGCACACAAAAGGTATTCTCGTCACTTCATAAAATTAAGGTTGAACCACTGTAGTCATGTGGACTATTTTAACGATGTCTTTAGTAAATTTCTGGACCTTGAAAGTGGTGGTTAAATTGCTGTCTATGGACGAGTCATATATCTCTTGGATTTCATCAAAAATATCTTAATTTGTGTTACGAATATAAAGAAGGTCTTACAGGTGTGGAACGACATGAGGGTGAGTAATTAATGACAGAATTTTAATTTTTGGGTGAACTAACCCTTTAAGTAATAGTTCACCTGAAAATAATGTTGTCTTTCATGTCATTTCAAATCTGCATTACTTAATTTTTTCTGTAAGATTGGGGAATATTATAAGTGAATAACAATTCAAATTTGGGTCTGTTTGCTTCAGAAAAGTTAAGTTACCTGTATGATCATTTTATGGGACTTTTGTTGTCTTTTTGCTTCATTGAGGAAAGAAAGTCATATGCTTTGGAACAACATGAGGATGAATAAATGATGACATTTTTTATTTTTGGTTGAATTATCCCTTAAAATATGATTACTGAAATGCATCAAAATGCTGGTCATTTGAGTTTTGCTTTGTGTGGTTACAGTTTCCTGGGCAGAGGATTTGTTGGTGTTGGCAGAGCAGCATTGCCTCATATGGCTGTAGGCCGTGGACCGATTGGCCCATCAGGCCTTATGTCTCCCATTGCTGCCCCTCTCTCTTTGCTGTCTGCTGCCTCTGTCTCTGAAGAAGCTCTGGTTCCTCCAGGAACACCCCCTAAAGTTGAAGTGAAAATTGAGACAGTGAAGTATGAATTCTCTTACCTGTTTATATCTTTTTGGATCATTTCAAGCAAGTTCATCATGATACGTAATTTACAATATATACAATGTTCAAAGGTTGGGGTCAGTAAGATATATATGAGATATATATATATATGTATAAAAATTAATACTTTTATTCAGCAAGGATGCATTAAATTAATCAAAATGCATTATTATAATGTTACAAAATATTTCTATTTAAAATAAACAGCTCATTTGTGCTGTCTATTCATCAAACAATCCCAGAAAATCCACAAAAATATTAAGCAACACGACTGTTTTTAACACTGATAATAAAAATAGAGTACATTAGTGTACGCTATATATATTCTAGATGAGTTGTGACCCAATTTGCAAATAAATTGCTTGATTGGTGCAGTTCTTTATAGAGGTTGACCGATATGGGTTTTTCTCTGGCCGATGCCGATATTTAGAAATCAGGGCAGCTGATGGCCAATACATGATGCCGATTTTTTGGGCCGATATGTTTGGCCAATTTTCTTTTTTTTCCCCCTTCATCTCATAAAATCTAACAGTTAAGTAATAAGAAGTTATACAGAAAATTGCTTAAATTAAACATTATTTGAACAACACAAGCCTCTCCAATCAGTGCACTAAAAATAATTTATACGTTAAATATTAAATACACAAAACAGGTAATCAAAAATCGAGACTGTCAAATTAACTTAGTAGTAGCCTAATTCATAGTAATAATAATACATGGCTCAACTTTTTAAGCACCTTCTCAAAACTATTCTGAAGCATGCTTCTGTACTGTAAGACAAATAGCCATAATCTAAGTGATAACAAAAATAAGAGTTCACCCATTTTACACAGCCTGCTGCTCATAACTGCATAGAGTGCACGGGACACGAGTGATGACGTCGTGGAGGCTATGTGTCGGACCCACAGACACATTTAATGAGGAAAGTTAATGTGCACATTTTAGCCAGAAGTTTCGTCTGAATTGCACGTTTCTACTTTCACATGCAAATGACTTGTTGCACTTATGATAAACATGGTCGGCATCAATTCTAGTAGGCTACAACGTAATTACTCTTTAAAAACGGTCTGTTTTCCCCTGCCATCGTTAGTTGAAGCTGTGTGTCAACAAGGCACGGCTGCAGAGTAGGGTAACCACCCGTCCCGCATTTTGTGGGACAGTCCCGAAATTGGGAGCTTTGTCCCTTGTCCCACAAGACATAAGTAGTGTCCCGCATTTCATTTATGTCTGTAATTTTTTTTTTCATCCCTGAAATTACAATACCACAGTAAGAAATATAATAAAAACTGTGAGCATTTAAAAATCTATTTGTGCAGCCGTCATATTCTAGCTGTGAAAATAACCAACCAACGCAATCATAGAGAGAGGTTTTCCCGCTGATGACAACTGAGTGGACAGCACAAAGGGATAAGTGCGGGCCTCATCAAAGTCGGTAAACACAACTACACCAGCAAGGATTTCATCTCACATACTAGATAAGAACCTCAAGAGCTGCTCAAAGCTGCCCAAATCGATGATTTAAAGCATGTAATCATCCATCCTGATGTTACATGTTTCCAACGAACTGCGGTGATCAAGCGCCACCCACGGAAATGGTCGAGCACCTACGGAAAAACGAGATATTCTCCATTTGTTTTAACCAATACAAAATTGCGACGTTCAAACACGACTTTATGTTAATAGTTCATCTAATGCGTGTTCTATGGTGTTATTGTAACGAAAAATGTCGAGAGCGCATCAAATGCGCGAGCAATCTCTCCACTCACAGGAGGATTCCCTTGCACAAAAGTGGACGCACGCGCGCTCTCGCTCAGATATTACATCTGCGTGCTCAAACTTTGTCCTCCTGCATGTGCAGCTGTGAATCTAGAATTGTCTTCTCTCCAGGATTTAATGTTGCCATAAGCACAACATTATAGTGTGGGCACCCACCGGCAGAAACATTAATCGGCGCATATGCCAAGTTTGCCAACAAATGTAAATCAATATTTACATAGCATAATAGTTGTAAATTTATCTGTCTCACGTGTCCCGCAAAATCACATCTACTGTCCTGCAACAGATCAATAGCCAGGTGGTCACCCTACTGCAGAGTGTGAGTTGCTCCGTCTTACACGCAGCCTCAGAGGGAGAGAAATTCTCCAATAACGTACAGAAACAGAATTGATAACGTCAGAGTTTATCTATACAACGCAGGCTTGTATAATAATTTAGCCGCTGGGCTCGTTACCAGGTTTTGGTACCCGCGCCTACCTGTAGCCTAAACAACAGCTGGTTAAAGGCTCGCACACCCCGTCCGCGTGCAGGACAATCCGCATGTACAACAGGGCATGTGTGAGTGACTTGGGAGCTTCAAAACAGCAGTCCACTAAATCCGTTTTTCTGCGCTCACGGCCAAAGGAGTATACTTTGAAAGGCTTGTGTGCTCAACTGTGCACGAGATACAGCGGAATGCGGAAAATGAAGTATAACTGGTCTTTTATGCCGGTGGAATGGCAATCGCGCCTGCCTAATTTAATTAAAAAATGCCAAAAATCGGCCCGATATATTGGCTGGCCGATCAATCGACCGACCTCTAGTTCTTTACAGCAAATCAATACAAAATGTTGGTACAAGTTGATGAGTCTCTTCTATAATGTGTTCTTACAGGGAGCCTCTGCAGAAAACAGGAACCAAAGGCAGTCCCGTGTCCATCGGATCAAACTACATCCCCATCTGCTGCAAAAACGAAGCTGTGTTTCAGTACCATGTTACTTTTACGTGAGTTTAAAAGACCCCCTGTGGTGATAATCAAGTTTTTGATGATTATTATATGTCTTTGTGATGTTTTTAATATGCTTTCAGTCAAACCATGTGCAAAATTCATCAGTCAACACCATTGCTGCGTATTTTCTCCTTAAAACTGCAGTGTACCAAAGGTTCAAACATGGTTTGAAACCGCTCCCGTTTCCTGCCGTCACAAAGATGTAACCAATTCCATCAGCGCGCAAGCCTTTTCCTATCATTAGAATGCAAATCTTTAGCTGCTGTCTGACTCTGAGATGCCAAACGGGAACATGGTTTATGTAACATTAGCAACGCATTATTAGCTGTTTGAGAACGTAGTCAATCAATACCGTCGTTATGTGTCCGACTTTATAGAGAGCGATACATTGACTTCAGTGCTTCCCACAGGTTTGAAATATACTTGCGGTGGTAGCTGGGTGAAAAATCCTACATGTGACAAACAAATAATGTGTGATTTTTAACAGTATTTTTATTTATTGAAATTAATTTTAATTACATGGCATACTATTACATTTAATTACATACTAATATTATGCATTGTAAATTATGCAAAATGACAGCATTTAAATGGTTCTCCTTTTCCTATGTTCTCCTTGCTGTCATATAGTGTCTCTCTCAGTGAATGGGACACAGATTTTACTAGTAAAATTGATATAATGAATAATATACGTGTCAAATAATGTTCTTAGTCATTTGTTCCTGTGGGGGAGACTACAATAATTTACTATGAATTAAATGGAAATCAAATTAAATACAATTTATTGTGTAACCAAAATACCAATAATGCCCAGAAGAAGAAGAAAAAAAACTTAGCTTGTGACTTTTAATTATAAACAAGCCCGAAATACACAGAGACTCTTATTTTGACATGTCTACACGATCGCGGGCTGATCCTTCAGATTCTTACAACCGTCTAAAACATTTTATATAAAGGCCATAAAGTAGACATTGTCATAATTCATCAACTTGAGTTCATTAGCAATCGCTTGGCATAAATCTGCACTTTTCATTGATTGAGAATCACTTTGAAGCAGTCTGAAGCGCTGTTGCGCGAGCCTGTAGAACGCGCAACAACGCTGCCTTGTGACTTTGGAACATGCAGCGCTCTTTGTGAAATATCCACCGCATCTCTGCAGCGCACGTGGGAATGTCATTATCTTGAGCAGATACAAAAGTATAAGAGGATAAAAATAATAAAAGCATAAATGTGTCTCCAAATATACTTGGACGGCCGTTAATATACCTGGGCGACCCGCCCAAGTAAAGTCTATGTGTGGGAAGCACTGGACTTGTAGACAAATACACTCTTCCTCTCTTCTGAATGTTTCTGATTCAAACATATATGGCTGAATTAAACCAGCATTTCCACTTGCAATTGTGAAGCGTTTACTACAGATGACCGAGTGGATCATTATTTAAACGAAACAACATGTTGTTTACCCCTCCCTGTTGGAATAAAGTAGACATTTAGTTCATGGCCTGTATTGTGACCAGTATTGATTGAATAATTATGATTAGCAGCATTTTTTTTAGAACACAGGATTAATGAAGTGAATGATTGGCTGTTGTATTTCAGCCCGAATGTTGAGTCTATCGGTATGCGCTTCGGTATGATGAAGGAACATCGGTCTACTACGGGAGAGGTGGTGGCTTTTGACGGATCTATCCTCTACCTGCCAAAACGTCTTGATGAGGTTTGTATGCATGTTAGATGTTGTTGTTTTTCGTGTTTAAACATGCCTCATTTCTCACGTTTACTTTGGTTTTGCTGTGTGATAGGTCGTTCAACTTAAAGCTGAGAGAAAAACCGACAATCAGGAGATTGACATCAAGATCCAGTTGACAAAGATTCTGCCGCCCAGCTCTGACCTGTGTATCCCATTCTACAACGTGGTTCTAAGGAGGTGTGTATTCTCCATGTATAGTATCAGGATTCTCAAGACACCACAGTGCTTAAATGTGTTTTTAAGCTGTTAATCGCTGTTGTTTTGCTCTTTCATGGTTTGAACTGTCCTCCTCTGGGAGAAAACAAATGTGCTTTCTTTTATTAATGCATGACCTCACTAATGGTTTGAAATAAGTCTGATGTTTTACATAGACACAATATAATGTTCACAATGCAGAGTTCCTTCCCTGGTTCATTTATGCAGACTGAGCTGCAAAAACAGGTGAGGTTGTGACATCAGAAGCATGAGAAAAATAATTTGCTTCGAATTAAATCGTATGTCGATATGTCAAAGTCAGCCACTTATAACAGAGGTCATTTACACTACCATTCAAAAGTTTGGGGCTGGCAATATTTTTAAGATGTTTTTGAAAGAAGGCTCTTATGTTCACCAGGGCTGCATTTATTTGATCAGAAATACCTATTTTCTGTTTTAATATATTCTAAAATTTAATATATTTTAAGCTGAATTTTGTTTGGAGCAAACAAAACTTTGCCCTTGCTACTCTGAGCTTGATTGCTGTGTCTGAGGTAAAACACTCTACCATACCAACAAAGAAATATAGATATAAATAAATGTAGACATAAATACATATATAAATAAATGTAGAAATAAATAAAAAAAAGTTTAAATAAATGAAAAAATAAATAAATGTGGAAAAATAACAAAAGTATAAATGAACATTTTTTACATATCCTTTTTTATTTATTTATGTATGTATTTATTTATTTTTAACATTTCTTTGTATGTTTATTTATTTATTAATTCGTCAGTATTGGCATTCCGTAGGTGCTCAAAAAACATTTATTATTCATTTCAATTCACATTTATTTGTATAGCGCTTTATTGCGTTTTATTCGTCCACATTCTTCACAACTTCCCATTCTTTTCTCCTCTTATCGCTAGTAAAGCAGTAATGACTTACATCGCTTCTCTTGTGGCTCATCGACTGAAAATTACAACCAAAAGCTGCACAATGTGGCATAATATAATATTTCCGAGTTGTGTTGCGGTAAAAATAGCAACCGGGTAGTGTCAGTAGCTCACCGTGTGCAACCGTTTGACGTCACCGACATAGAACGCACTGTGCACCTAAACAAAATGGTGCCCCGCATTGTCCAAATATGTCATGGATTTTTTAATAATAATATAAATCTTTCATGGGTTTTCTACTACATATTTCAGTAAGAGACATCATTTACGTTATATTAAGCCATACAAGTCTTAATACCAGGGGTTCCCTTTAAAAAAAGCAAATCTTGAATAGCCTGGCCTCTGAGAGAATGTAACATCTCTCCCTGTGTTTTCAGTGGGCATAATTCTGCCCTCTCAGTTACTGACAGAACTCTTCTCTTGTAAGACAAAACCCCTAGTAGTCATATCACTCAGCAGATTCCCTTGTGTGGTGTCCTGAAGTCTCAGCACTGGGCCTGTCTGAAGTCAACCATTTTTGAAATCTACAATTAGCTGCAGTCTCGATGGGGACTGAACACCCTGTTTGCTCTTGATAGCCAGGAGTGAAAACATGCTCCTTAGAGACTGCTCAGCTGCGCCTGCCTCACTCCATTTCCCTCCACAGCATCTTTTAAAGATCAGAGATGGGGTCATCAAGCAATTTTGGAAAATTAAATAAGTGTAATCGCATTACGGGCCGTGTGACGTAGCAGCCCGAAGAGGAATGAAGACTATGGGTTTTGTTCTGCGTTAAAGCAATATTCTGGGTTCAATACAAGTTAAACTCATTCGACAGCATTTGTGGCATTATGCTGATTACCACCAAAATTAATTTTGACTTCAAAAGGCCAAAATCAAGGTTACAGTGAGGTATTTTCTTTTGGATGTTCTTCTCCCTGGTATAATGATAATCTGCGTGCAATGAAGGCATCATGTCGTACAAGGGAGGCGTAGGTGGCATATGTCTGGCTTGACTGTCCATCACCAGGCCTGTAATTTGTTTCTATTAACAAATTACTCAAATGTAACAGTTTTTCAAATGTTCCTGCTTCAACTCACCTCTGTAATAAGTTTCTTGATTTCTTCAGCTCCAAGATTGATTACATTTGTAAATGTATTATTTCTACTCTTCCTCAAGTGCATTCCCATCTTACCGCAAACAATCTTTTTGAGCCCTTTCAATCAGGATTCCGTAAACTCCACAACACTGAAAGGTCACTAATGATTTGTTAATCGCTTCTGATTCTGGCGGTCTTTCTATTTTGATTCTTCTTGATCTCAGTGCCGCTTTCGACAATGTTGATCACTCAGTTTTACTTACTCGTTTAGAATCTGTCTTTGGTGTTTCTGATACTACACTGAGCTAGTTTAAGTCCTATTTTTCAGATTGAAAACAGTTTGTTGCTATGGATGGTTGCAGGTCTGATATTGGTGTGGTGCAATCTGGTGTTCCTCAAGGATCAATTTTGGGCCCTTTACTTTTTAGCATCTACATTTATCCTCTTGGTCAACTTATAAGATCACTTGGTTTTAACTTTCACTTTTATGCAGATGACACCCAGGATTATATACATTCAAAACCTGATGTTAATGTGGCTGTGTCCTTTCTTTCTCGATGTATTTCTGAGATTAAAAAATAGATGTCTAGAAATTTTCTTTATCTAAACCAGGGGTGTCCAAACTCAGTCCTGGAGGGCCACTGTCCTGGAGTGTTTAACTCCAACTTGCCTCAACACACCTGTCTGGAAGTTTCTAGTATTGCTGAATCCCAAATCGCACACTTCTATGCACTTTTGGTCTTGTGGACTTACAATGGCTGCCGCGTGTGCGTGTCAGTTAAGTCCACGAGACTGTAGGGTGTACCATTCATCATTTTAGGTTTCAGAAGGGTGCTCGTGAGCGCCCCCTTTGCTGCCTCCATGCTCCCTCGATGCCCTCAGTTGAGCCCGCGAGTCTGTGAGCTACTCAGAGGACTTTACCCAGCAGTCAAAGCGGCATTACGTCACAAAAGTGCGGACTCAGAGGAAGACCGTGAGGGTTTAGGGTGCCATTTGGGACTGGGCCTATGCCTAGTCAGACCTTGATTAGCTGGTTCAGGTGTGTTTAATTGGGGTTGGAGCTAAACTCTGCAGGACAGTGGCCCTGCAGGAGCAGGATTGGACACCCCTGGTCTAAACAGTGACAAGATGGAGGTAATGCTCATTGGTTCACCCACACCAGCTATGTAAGGCTGGGTCTTTAACTTTGTGTAGATGGTTCTACCCTGTAATTTCAAAAAAAAAAAAAAAAAAAAAAAAATTGTTGGGTGATATTTGATGCTCATTTAACATTTGTTCCTCATGTTCAGAACACTGTCAAGACATTTTTTCATCTTAGAAATATTGCCAGATTGCATCCTATGTTGTCATTCCTGGTTGCTGAAAAGTTAATTTAACATCTTTGTATTTTCTCGCATTGATTATTGCAATGCTTTGCTGGCCGGTGTTTCAAAAGCTACCCTAAATAAATTACAGTTGGTTCAAAATTCAGCCGCTCGAATCCTGTCTGGAAACACGACAAGGGATCACATCACTCCTGTCTTGGAGTCTTTACACAGGCTCCCTGTCAGATTCCGTGTTGATTTAAAAAAAATTCTCATGCTTGCTTATAAGGCTTTGCATGGATTGGCTCCTCATTATCTCTCTGAGCTTTTAACCTCCTACACACCAACATGTGATCTCCGCTCCTCGGAAGCTGGCCTTTTAATTGTTCCGCTTACTCGTTTAAAATCTTTGGGTGATAGGGCTTTTTCTTCAATTGCTCCAAAACTTTGGAACTCTCTGCCTGCTGAGATTAGGCAAGCAGAATCACTTATCTTATGCATTCCATTTTTATTTTTATGTATTCCATTTTTATTCTTATGTATTTGTTTCCTTTTTATGTAAAGCACATTAAATTACCATTGTGTATGAAATGTGCTATATAAATAAAATTGCCTTGCCTTGCCTATTGATTGCTGTTGATTGAGATTAACTTGTATTGAATCCAGAATGTTCCTTTTAATGATAATTTTAATGTAAATGTGACCCCCCCCCCCTTCATGTAAATTAGTTGATCATAATCAAGTTTTATCACAAAAAAAAGGCTGCCTACCCATAACCATTTGATATTTTATGGCCATTATTAAAGCAAATATTCAGTACTGTATTGGGAAGCACTGCCAGTGTGAAAATGCGACTTGAGCCTGCTGTTGTAGTTAAGCTGTTCACTTACACACCACATGAGCAAGCGGTATGAAACAGGCCGTATTGTTGAGCCCTGTGGAGTATTGCTCCACTTTTTCCTGTGCGTATCAGAGCTATAATGTCTTGAAGACAGTCAGCTCTGACATCTCTCACTTTCTTTTCATTCTTTCTCTCCCGCTCCAGAGTGATGAAACTACTGGGACTGAAGCTAGTGGGCAGAAACCATTACGACTCCAATGCTGTTGTGATTCTCGGCAAACACAGGTATTTTGCACCAACCTGATTGTCGGTGATTACATTCCAACTGAAATTGCTGTGCTCCACATTGTTTGGTTTCACACTGAATAAATCTATTCTTAAGCTTTGGTATTTTTCCACCTGCCCTATGATTACCAGACGCATGTGAATCGCATCAGCACCACTTACAATAATGGTTTGCATATTGATTCTCTGTTCAGCATCCTGGTGATTGTTTGTACCTAACTGTGTTTGTGAATGTGTGTCCATCAGGCTTCAGGTGTGGCCTGGATACTCAACCAGTATCAAGCACACCGATGGTGGCCTCTACCTCATTGTGGACGTCTCACATAAGGTGCTGCGAAACGACTCTGTGCTGGATGTCATGTGAGTTTGATCAGTGTAAAAACTCATTCAGACATGCCCACATGTGCAAAGTCATTGCCAATTTGTCAGTTCCATACTTTGTTCCACTCCAAAGCTGTTTTAAAATCTAGTGAGCTGCCTACCTATTATGGATACAACAATAAATCGATGCATCTCGATTCGTGGATCGATTCTGAGCTTAGTTTTTAACAGCAGATGGCGCTCTTAGCTATTTTTTAACCACACACTCAAACGCTCACAAAAAAGAGTCTGAGAATGTACTTGCACCTCAGAATGCTTTTATGACGCGAGATTAATGATAACAGCCTACTGCAAACAGCCTTGTAATTCGTTTCAACCTTTTCAAACTTTATGAATGATTATTTTATAGAAGGTTCGAATGATGTGTATAAGGAATTGGAAGCAAGTAGAGTACAGCTGTTTCTAAAGCACACAGTGCCATCTGCTGTTAAAAAGCTCAGAATAAATTCACGAGTTCACATATCCATATAATTAAATAGAGTAAAGTTATGCGTATTTGGCGTGCTGTAAAAGTAGATAGAAAGTAGATAGAACTAGAAGTGAGGAGATGGGGTGGAGGAGAGATGCTGATAAATTCTTAGATGAACAGAGGTAAGCTGCTGAATTTATACCTCTTGTCATTGGTTGAGTTGATTAACTGAATGCTCTCCACCTGTGCTAATTAGGTTAATTATCTGAACCTACTCCTCCTGAACTTTGTTAATAAAACATCATTTGGAGAGAAAATCATCATGATGCATTTGGAATCGATCCAGAATCATTTCTCGATTTGCGATGTATCGATTGTCCCAGCCCTACTATCTTTCATTTTGATTAAAAAAAATGAAAAAAACCCCACAAACATAAAAGCACTGATTGCTTGTATCAATCCCAGAATGTTTTGTGACAAGATTAATGTAATATAACAGACAAGGTGACCAAAAACGTTGATTTATATAGATTTATATTCAGTTCTGAGAGATATTGATAGGAAAAATGTCTAATATAGCAGATGAGGAGAGAAATGTTGATTGTAGTTATTTTATTCAGTTCTGAGAGGAAAAAAAAAACAATTAAATCTAATAAAAGATGACTATTTTACCTAATATTTATGCTATGTACTTATCATAAAAAGTAATGCATCATTTTTTCATAAACTGGCCTGAAATATCAGATGAAAGATCTTGTATAGTTTTATCTAACAGTGCTGTTAGAATTTGTTTGTGTGTTGTACTTTTAACTACTCTGTTCATGCCTTTAGTGCTGACATGGCATAAAAAAATTAAATAAAATTTAATTTAAAATAATACTAATAAATTGGCCTGCATATGAAGTTACATATCAGTTAGGATGCTACTGTAACATTCATTTTCAGTGAGAGTTGGCCATTTTAGGCAATACGAGGTGAGTGTCAGAGAAAATTGGTCAACTTTATGCAAATCAGCAGCGTCACAGTGCTACCAATGGGAGTGATCAGCCATCTAATACAGTTGGAAAATGCAGTGGAGTAGGAACACCTACTAGAAACCAGGAGGGCAGATACTTTCCAGTCGATTTAATCGCTATTAGTGAGAATAAGGCCTTAGAAGGCAGCCAACCATGTAGACAGAAATGCAGCTCACTAGGTTTTGGATCTGTATAAAATATTTCAAATGCATGGTAAACTTTAGGCTAAAATCACTATAATCAATTGCTTAACCTGCTGTCTCTGAATGCCTGTTTGTCTGCCGTAGGAACCTGATTTACCAAGGAAGTCGCGAGAGCTTTCAGGATGAATGCACAAAGGAGTTTGTCGGATCAATCGTCATCACTCGCTATAACAACCGCACTTACCGTATCGATGACATTGAGTGGGCAAAGTCTCCCAAAGACACATTCACCTTGGCTGATGGATCTGTGACCACGTTTGTCGATTACTACAGGTTCATCTGTTATGTGGGGGACCCACTTCTCTGATTTAAAACCAGAATGCATGTAAAAGACACGACAGCTGGCCATTAAATTGTTTAACTGGATTATATGACACAAATGACATTGTGAAAGTCCTTGCATTCATAAATTTTAGCCCATCATGACAGATAAATGCTGGTTTAAAGCGATAAATTGAGTTTTATTGTTTGTTTTGACAATTTTCTAATTAGATTTTTATATGCACAGAAAGAACTATGGCATTACCATAAAGGAACTGGACCAACCACTGCTCATCCATCGTCCAAAAGAGAGGTCCAAACCAGGAGGAAAGGTAATATAATGCATTGTTGGACTGAAAGTAGATGCTGTTTTGTTTGCTTATAATGTTTTGAGTTTTTAAAATGTTTAAGAAATGACAGTGACAGCTGCATTTTAGTCAGTGGTTGTTTGAATAGCGTGTTTCATGGGCCTGACTTAATTCACACTCCATGCTGTCATCTAGTGGTGGCATTGGATGCTGTACATCAATAGTAATTTACTTGGCCTGGTAACTAGTTGGCAGGGTTTGCTTTTAACTATTTACCACACTTGAAAGATGAGAATTTGAGAAAATTTACCTGTCACATACACTACTGTTCAAAAGTTTGGGGTCAGTAAGATTTATTTTAAGAACTAAATACTTTTATTCAGTAATGATTAAAATGATCTAAAGAGACTGTCAGGACATTTATAATGTTACAAAAAAGATTTCTATTTCAAATAAATGCAATAATAAGAAATGTTTCTTGAGCAGCAAATCAGTATATTAGAATGGTATCTGAAGGATCACGTGACACTGAAGACTGGAGTAGTGATGCTGAATATTCAACTTTCCCATCAGAGGAATAAATTACATTTTAAATTATATTAACAACATAGAAAAGTTATTTTAAAATGTAATAATATATCACTATCACTATTTGTACTGTATTTTTCATCAAATAAATGCACCATTGGTAAGCATAAAATACTACTTCTAAAAACATTAAAAATTCTTATTAAAACTAAACATCTGAATAGTAAACTAACCAGTCTTGTGGTAAAATGGCTCATCATAAAAACATTGAGGCATATTTCGTTCCTTTGTGTTGTTTTGTTTTGTTTTTTGGGTGACCAATGTGGAAGGCTTTTCATGACCATTGGCCATTGTTAGGATTAGGATCGTTTTTAACGTGAATTTGATCTACTTCATAACAGGTAATAACGGGTGAAATCCTTCTACTGCCGGAACTCTCCTTCATGACTGGCATCCCTGAGAAAATGAGGAAAGATTTCAGAGCCATGAAGGTATGAATCTATCACCAGTCAAACAATCTTGGCACATTAACAAGTGTCAAACTAAGTCAGTATTTAACAGTTTATACTTGTTAAAAACTCTATTTTGGAAACTGTTCAGATGGAGTCATGCCGATCTATTCCTCTTGGTCCCTATGTTTCAGGATCTGACCATGCACATCAATGTGGGAGCCGAGCAACACACCCAGAGTCTCAAACAACTGTTGCACAACATCAACAGCAATAATGAAGCTCTCTCAGAGCTGGGCCGCTGGGGCCTCAGCATCAGCCAGGAGATTCTAGTGGTGAGAATGGAAACGCGCACCTCTGACAGTGTAGTTCAGTGCACTTTTTTGTCTTAGATACATCCACAGCTCCATCAGGTCCTCCATCAGTACCAAACTAGAAGTATGTTAATGTTTAACTACTTTTATATCTGGATATAAAAAAAGGGAAGAATAAATGCTGAATTTTAAAAAAAATAAAAATTCAGCATTTATTCTTCCCTTTATTTTCTGGAGTTTTTTCTAAAAATCAATTTTTTTTTATAGTTAGAGTTTCATGTCCTTAATTTTTAAATGAAAGAAATAGAATATTATTATAATATTGCACATGCACAGTCAGAACCTGATCTGATCGCAAACAGAGAAGCAAAATCGGGTTCGAATAGAGATTTCTGCCTACCAGGTTTACAGGTGTTTACGCCATTGTAGATGCTCAGTGTGATAAACTCAGACTCCCAAGATCATCTAACTGTGTGACTTAAGTTAATAATGCAATTTTGCGTGCTTCAGTATTTTATTTGTGTTAAATTATTTTAACGCGTTAAGGATTTTTTAAATAATTGCATGCGTTAACGCATTAATGTTGACAGCCATAATTGATTGGCTTACTGTATTTTTTGTTCATCATGATCCATTGGTATGCTTGTAGCTAACCTGGATTTCTTAAAGGGTTAGTTAACTTCAGCCTAAAATAAAAATTCTATCATTAATTACTCACCCACATGTTGTTCCAAACCCGTAAGACCTTTGTTCATCTTCAGAACACAAATTAAGATATTTTTAATGATATCTGAGAGCTCTCTGACACCTCCATAGACACCCCCATGGATTTGGAACGACATGAGGGTGAGTAATTAATGACAGAATTTTCATTTTTGGGTGAACTAACCCTTTAAACGTTTCGTTTTTGCACAGACTCAAGGAAGAACTCTGCCTAGCGAGACTATTTGCATGCATACAGCCTCTTTCGTCACGTCTCCGTCAGTAGACTGGTCCAGAGAGGTGGTTCGAGACCCCTCCATCAGCACTGTGAGTCAGCACAATCAGAGTTCAGACACAGAACAGGGTGTTTGAACAAAATCACTGTGAGTCATTGGTTTGCAGTGCACATGTGCAGTGGGCGTATGTCAGACTGAAGGCTGAAGGCATGAGTGAACAGCCTTGTTTGGCCTGAGTGAAAGAAATTCACACATTACTGTTGAGGCACATCACACATGACCCTTAATGTATGAGTCTTTGAAAAACATTGAATAGACTTCCTGAACAAAATTACTCGTATTAAGCAGGTTCATTTTAGAGAATAAGTAACATACAGCTGAACCAGTGACTAAAACAAACTGGCTCATGAGAGTCACTTTGTTCAAAAATAAATCAAAAACATACTGCTGGACCAGTGTAGGCTGACTTCTAAACAAAGTGACTCTTATAAACTGGTCTGTTTTAGTGAAACAAAACCATACAGCTGGACCAACTACTGTAAGTCTGATTTCTGAACAAAAATGATTTTTATGAGCCAGTTCATTTTAATTCATCAGAAACATAAAGATGAAACCAGTGTTTTCTGAACAAAATGATTCTTATGTGCAGATTTATTTTAGTGACTTGAAAACATACAACTATACCAGTGTAGTCTGATTTCTAAACAAAAAGACTCTTATAAAGTGGTTTATTTTAGTTCAGCAAAACATACTGCAGGATGAGTGTAGTCTGATTTCTAAACAAAGTGACTCTTATAAACTGGCTTGTTTTAGTGAAAAGAAAAAAAAGCTGGACCAGTGTAGTCTGATTCCTGAACAAAACGACTCTTATTGAGCAGGTTCATTGTAGTAAATCAAAAATATTCAGTCTACCGTGGTCCAGCTGTTTCTTGAATGAATGACTCTTATTATCCTTTTTTTTTTGTGAATCTAATGAATTAATCTCTGACTGAACTGTAGAAAATAAGATAATTATGCTGTAAAAAATTAATTTTTGTTGTTTTGAATGTGACAAATTTGAATTTGAAAGCCCCAATCTTTCATTCTCTCACATTGCACCAAAGTTGTAGTTTATCCTCTCTGTCTCTTGTCCCATGATTCCTCTCTGTCAGGTCCCTCTGGACTGCTGGGCTGTTTTCTTTCCTCGGCGGGCGACCGATCAGGCCGAGGAGCTGGTGACCACTTTTACAAGGGTAGCCGGACCTATGGGCATCAGAGTTGATCGGCCCATCCGCGTAGAGCTACGGGATGACCGAACTGAGACCTTCGTTAAGAGCATTCACTCTCAACTCACCTGTGAGGTGAAGAAGAAAACTATACAGATAGACTTGAAAAACTGAAGAGCTTTAAGAAATGTACTATTCTCTCCAAGGACCATGGTTCTTTTGTCTTTGTAGTATATTGAAGTATTATATAAATTAGGGCTGTCGCGATTCCTTGATTAAATTTGAGTATTCGATTTTTTAAAAATCCTCAGTTGCAATTTACCCGTGTTGAGTAACCAGCAAAATACCGGAAGTGGCGTATTCCACGGACAAGAATCCATGAACTGCATTTTTCTGTTTTCTAAGTCTGCACAATGTATTACAAGGATTAAATAAAAACATACTGTAGCATAGTGCTATTGTGAATTCACAAAGGCTGCAATTTAATTAAATAAATATATGCCCTGCAGGATTAATATTTATATGCATTTTAATTATTTGTATGCATGTATGTTCTGTACTGTGAGCGGCTCCGTTCATAGTAAATGCTGCTCCACATGAACCATTATCATTTATTTACATGCGTGGAGCGCATCTCAAACTCCATCTCTGCATATGCTGTGAGTTTGGGTTGCTTGTAACGTTCATCTGGGAACACAATCTGCGCCATTTCATCAGATTTGTAAGGCAAATCATTTATAAACCTATGCTAACACAGGAGAATATATCAGTATGTTTATAAATATGTGAATTAGTCATCACGATTTCAAAATAAAAGTTTAAACCCTTGCTCTGAATTTGCGTGTTTTGATGTCCACGTTCTTGTTCAAGAAATTACAGTGGCAGTAGCATTTCTATTGTAAAGAAGTGGTCAAATATTAAAGATTAAGTGAACATTTGAATTAAATGTAATTTGCCAATATTGTATCTGCTGTAAAGTGTAACAGCACCAGGCCGTTGGCGCCCTCTGCAGGCATTTGTTAGAATACATAATGTACATAAGTTGATTGTTTGTATTAGGGCTGCACGACATTGGAAAAAACTGAGATTGCGATATTTTGTTTTTCTGCTATAGTAGAAATAGTATTGCCTCATTGTTATATGTATTTTAAGTAATTTCAAAGGCTATTGTTTGTTTAGGTCTATTTTTATTACCACAAAAAAATTGCTTGATTACTTGATTAATCGTCAAAATAATCGATCGATTACCAAAAATAATTGTTTGTGACAGCCCTAATCTAAATACCATAGTCAATGAATATAGTTCTTTATTTGGCTGAAATCAAATTAAGGCTCTCTTTTAATGGCTCTCTTTTGGTTTTCAGCCCCGTCTGCAGCTGGTCGTGTGCATCATGACCGGAAACAGAGATGACCTGTACAGCGCCATCAAAAAGCTCTGCTGCGTACAGAGTCCAGTGCCGTCACAGGTTTCAGTGAAACACAATGTCTTCACATTTTATAGCTCAGTTGGTGAATTTAAACAAACATGTACACTAGCTTCCAAAGTTTGAGGTCGGTATATTTTTCCATGTTTTTAAAAGTTTCATATGCTCAGCAAGGCTGCAGTTATTTGATCAAAACAGTACTGTTGTGAAATACAGTGAAATTACAGTTTAAAACAACTTGTCTTCAATGATATTTTAAAATGTAATTTATTCCTGTGATGGCAAAGCTGAATTTTCAGCAGCCATTACTCCAGTCTTCAGTGTCACATTATCCTTCAGAAATCAATGTTGAAAACAGTTGTGCTGCTTAATATTCTTGTGGAAACCGTGATACATTTTTTCCGGGATTGTTTGATGAATAGAACAGCATTTATTTGAAATAGATTTTTTTCCCAAACCTTGTTTTAAAAAAAACAACAAAAAAAAAAAAAAGTCTTTTGATCGATGTAATGCATCCTTGCTGAATAAAGGTACAAATTTACTTCACAAAAAAAAAAAAATCTTATTAGCACCTTTTGAATAGGAGTGTAGATTTAACGGTAATTTAAATGTTTTTGCCTGAAAGACAACACCTTTAATTTTGAAAATGTGGCATTCCATGTGAAGCAGAATATACAACAGGAAGTAGTTTAGGGCAGGGACTTGTACTGAAATAAAATTTCACATAATGTTCATTTAAAAAAATTGTGTTCCTATGTTAGTGGAATTAATTAGCTGTAAATAACAACATGTATTTGTATTATTTGTATTAGACATTCCATACAAACAAGAAAATTGCTAACCACTCTCTGAAATCAGTCCAGACTAAAAAAAAAAAAGTCTAACAAAAAATGCATTATTTTATAAACTGCATTTTGCAAAAATTGCAAGGTGCACGTGAATTAAAAGCTAAACAAGCAAAAGCAGATGTTTCAGCACATTGCTTTCCTCAGTGCTCCTTTTAGACATTTAGACATTGCTTTCTTCAGTGCTGTTAGACATATCATGTCTGAATCGCAGTGACTCTTATTTCATAGGCCATTAACGTACGGACCATCTCCCAGCCACAGAAACTCCGCAGCATCGCTCAAAAGATCCTTCTGCAGATTAACTGCAAACTGGGAGGAGAGCTGTGGACGGTGAATGTTCCTCTGGTGAGTGTGTGCGAATCAGACATGTTGCCCATGGGTGGTAGTGGAGTTACTGTACTGTGTGTCACTCTTAATTAAATAAAAAATGCTTAAGTAAATATTGACTATTGGGAATGAACCTGAAAACAGTCACTGCACAGTGAGAACCGACATACGATAGCTAGGTGTGATCCATTTTCTTATGTTTATTTTCGTTAACGCATTGGTTGTCAAGTTTCATGGGTTCACATCTTGATTTCCTCCTTGAGTATAAAACTGTTCCTCCATATTTTAAGTGACATATTACCTCAAAACCAGCAGTTACAAACTCATTAATAGTCTCAAGTTGGCAGGAGAACAATAAAATGGCATTAATATTAAAATAGTATTAATATTAAATAACGAGTCTTTCAAAATATTTCTTTGTAAATAACATTTTTATTATTTAACTTATCTTTGTTCACAATTTTTAATAACCTATAATAGATTAAATATGAAGTAATGCATGATTAAAAAAAAAAAGGCATGAACTTAAGAACCCTATGGCCCGGTTTCACAAACGGCTTAGACTAAACCTGGATTAGGCCTTAGTTCAATTAGGGTATTTAGCTTTTATAAATGTACCCTAGAAAAAAAAAACTACTGGTGTGCATCTTGAGACAAAACAATGGCTCTGACATATTTTAAGATATGTCAGTGCAAGTTCCTTACAGTTAAAACAGCTCAAACATGCATTTTAGTCTAGGACTAGTTTAAGCTTTGTCTGTGAAACCGGGGGTAAGTGTCATGAATTATTCCTTCTGAATGGTATTGATGTTGGATTGTTGAAGAAATTAAATATCAGCAAATGTGATTAACCAAAGGGAGAGCTTCTAATCACCAATTTTCATTTGAACAGAAATACCTGATGGTAATTGGAGTGGATGTTCACCATGACGCAAGCAAGAAGAGCAGATCTGTCATGGGCTTTGTGGCAAGTCTCAACAGGTAACTTGAAACCACATGAAATATAGTGCAGTTGGACTTGTTCAAAACCCAAATCACAAACATTAAAAAGTTTGGGGATGGTAAGATTATTTTTAAATGTTTTTTTTTTTTTTTTTTTTTTTAAAGAAGTCTTATGCTCAGCAAGACTGCATTTATTTGATCAAAAATATAGCAAAAACAGTAATATTGTAAAATAGTACATTTTATTAGAATTGTCACATGATCCTTTAGAAATTATTCTAATTTGATATTCAGGAAATATTCCTTATCAATGGTGAAAACAATTGTGCTTTTTTCAGGATTCATTGATGAGTATATAGTTCAAAAGAACAGCATTTATTTTAAATCTTTTGTATATTATAGTCTTTACTGTCGGATTATTGATGAAGAAAAAATGTAGGACGGGTTTAATGCGTTGGCTGTGATTTGGATTTTGTGGGCGTTGCACTCAAAAGTGGAGGCTGATGAACATGAGCTTGCAAGGGTGGGTTTAAGCAGACTAAATGATTGGAGAAGTCCTGCATACATCACCAGAGAGAAGTCTGTTGTTTTCCCCAGAATATCCAGTTATGACATTTTGATTCAATTTCATACCAACTTTAAGATATTGCCCCCATAATACATTTAATATAGTTAGCGTGTCAACTAACAGAAGTGTAGCTAACTACATTAACTACTTTGAGTTCAAATCCATGTAAAAAAAAAAAAAAAACCCTCATCTTTTCTGTAGTGTTTTTAAACTTTTGTAACTGCATTTGTGTGGGTTTTTTTATTTTTTTTTTTTATGTACAGCACTTTGGTCAGCTGAGGTTGTTTTTAAATGTGCTTTATAAATAATTGGAACTTAAACTTGAACTTCAAAACTGCAATTTTTCAAGCTACTCATAAATGTATATAGCTTCCCCAACAAATGCGTGTGAATATTGCAACCTTTTAATATGGGTGCAGAATTGAAAATGTGCTGCTTACATGCAGCAGATGTGAAATCTGTGAATCAGACCTAACCTTGGGTTTGTCCCGGTGTAGCATGCTGACCAAATGGTACTCCAGGGTTACCTTCCAAATGCCTCATGAGGAGATAATCAACGGCTTCAGAGTGTGTCTGCTGGCTGCCCTGCAGAAATACTATGAGGTAAAAAACTTAATCATATAAAATATAGGCTCTATAACAAATGATAACTGTAGCCTTGTCGAAAGGGAGTTGGTCAAAGGCAAAAATTGATCATCCTACACTTGATCATCCTACTATTTTATAAACAGGTGAACCACGCCTTTCCCGAGAAGATCGTCATCTATCGTGATGGCGTGTCAGATGGACAGCTGAAGACCGTGGAGCTTTACGAGATCCCTCAGATCCTGAAATGCTTCGAGACCATCCCAAACTACGAACCGAAGCTGGCTTTCATCGTGGTGCAGAAAAGAATCAGCACCACCCTGTACTCCTATGGATCAGACCACTTCGGCACCCCCTCGCCAGGAACTGTGCTGGACCACACTGTCACAAACAGAGACTGGTTGGTTTATAACAGCTGAAGCTTGTGCTCCATGGATTTTACAAACGGCTTTATAAGTGCCCTAGAATCCGCAACTAGATTACAGAACTGAGATCTAGTCAAGCGCATTACCAGAAGGAATAAAAATGTGGTATATGAATTGATGTTTCTCTTCTCTTCAGGGTGGACTTCTACCTAATGGCACATTCGATTAGACAGGGTTGCGGCCTGCCCACTCATTACATAGCAGTGTACAACACCGCAAACCTCACCCCTGACCACTTGCAGAGGTAAGAAATTGGTTCTGTTTTTTGACTGAAGCTATTCAGATGTTTCAACTCAAACACACACACACGCGCATAAAATGAAACATTTCTTTACAATTTTTTTTCACAGGTTGACCTTCAAGATGTGCCACCTGTACTGGAACTGGCCCGGAACGATACGTGTTCCTGCACCTTGCAAGTACGCCCACAAACTGGCCTTCCTGTCTGGCCAGTACCTCCATTCAGAGCCTGCTATCCAGCTCTCAGAGAAACTGTTCTTTCTGTGAATGAGACCCGTGAAACATCTCAACTGGACCCCAGAGGGTGGTCCTCATCTTTGAATCTTCGAATTTTGTTCTTGGTTTTGTTTTATCAATGTTCTGTACTAAGTACTGTTCAAAAAGTTCTTTGCGTGTAATCCATCCAAATAACATCCATCCAAGTGTTTTTTCTTTCTTTCTGTAACTCTTAGTTGTTCACTTTTGTGGAGCATTACAAAATAAAGTGCATGTCAATCTTTGTTTTGTCTTTTTTTTTTTGGTGTCTTTCTTATCAGTGATTGATGATATGAAATAATGCTCAGGTGTGTAGCATGGCAGAGCCAGGCTTTATTCTATATTACCAGATGATTTTTTCTTGAGTAAATGGAAATAATAATTTGGTAACACTTTACAATAAGGTCTTATTTGTTAGCATTAGTTAACTACATTCATTTATATGAACTAACAATACTTCTACACGCTATTTATTAATCTTAATGTTTGTTTCAACATTTCAGAAAAATATAAATCCTGCACACTATTCAAGTTTGCATCACAAAAAGTTAACATTAGTTAATGCACTGTGAACATAATATTTTTTACTATCATAAAGAATATGGTGACGAGACACGAGATTGGGTTCACGAGAACAAGACGAGATTTTTGCACAGTATTATGTATGACTAAATACATAAATAGAAAAATTGTTTACAGGTGTATTTGAAATGTTTTAACTAATCATCCTGTAATGAATGATGGATTGAATCCATTTCAGCATTTTACAAATAACAAAGGATGCATTGAGGACTAATGTATTGGAGGACTAAAGTTAAAAATATGAAATGTGAAATGTCTACAAAAAGAATCTACAATATGTTCCTGTAAATCTAAATTAAATTTGGAAATATGCAGAGCAATCTGTCTGGAAATTCAGGGACATTGCATTAGGGCTCAATGGAACATTAGTACTATTTGTAATACAGTATTTATTTCCACTAGATGTCAGTGTTTTCATGATCACTAAACAAGAATATTGTAAACTAGCTAAAATCGATTCGCAAAAACTAGCAGCAGAATGTTTCACAGAACCTTTAAATTAAAAAAAAAAGTCAAATCAGCCATTACTGATATAAAAACCTTGAAATTCAAATGTTGAGGCAGACAGAATGTATCCTAATAACAGCTATATCGCCACCTTGGAATTATAGGCTAAGGTTGTATCTGCATTCTGAGCAGTTCAGAGATTCAATGTTTTTGCATTCCATTCGACTTTGTAGATAGAACCTTTTTGTTTTCTAAATAAAAAGTCCCAAAATGTATACAACATAAAAAAAAAAAAAAAAAAATCACATAATGTAAATAAGTTGTCACAGAATAAGAATATGTGAATAACTTAGTTTTGACAAAAATGTCAAGATAGAACCTTATAATTCCAAGGTGACGATAAATGTAGACGTTTTCACAGGACACTTTATGAATGAATATCCAGGTTATTGGCATTTAAGAATTTCATTGGTTGTCGAACACTACAGGCCTCCAGAACCTTCTGCTCAGCAAAAGTTTCACCCAGATCCCAGTGTCATAGGTTGTAAGTCACACTCACTGTGACTGCAGAATGATGCCCATCATGTGTTGAAAAGTGTCAGGTGCCCCATGTATCCCAAATGGAGTACCAGAATCCCCCTGGGTTGCTCAAAGCCATTTCCTGTCACTTGCAGGCAATCTAGCAACACCTGAACAAGGCTCATAAAACACAGCTGGAGCTCTACCCAGCCAAAGACATACTATATGTACGGAAATTACAGCTGAAAATACAACAACCATTTAATTTGCAAGATTGTATTTGGATGCCACTCAATGAATTAAACATGCAATGTGATGAGGTCACGAGAGAACAATGTGGTTTGAACTAATTAATTAATAGCTGTGTCTAAATTCCTGAGCTTGCCAGCTATACTTAATTCAATGAAGATCTTACATCCCAATCTTACATACTTTGTAAAAGTACAATCTTAAAGTCGACATAAAACAGAAGTTGCAATATTCTTCCCCTTCCACTTGTTGTGCACTTGTGACATAAGGAATGCTGTTTCCGGGTCCAGGCCTCTATTCGTTTCACTTGAGAATACTATCTCAACTGCCGTTTATGAGCACTATTTATTCATATTACACATTTAACCTAAGATATTAAAACTAATGGTGAACACTACAATCTCTGTGCTCACTGCATCCCAGACACCAATATTTTACGATGATTCATAAAAGATTAATCACTGTCCATCCGTCCGAGATTTCAGTATGGATATAGGATTAGGATCATGATTTTTCATTAGTAATTCATCCAAAAAAAAAAACTAAACTTATCCACCATTTTAAATTCTCTGACATTCTTTGTCCATGTTTGCCATTGACCTTTGACCCGTTTGTTCTTTGCGCTATGATATACTAACAACAACTGAGGAAACTTGGGCAGAACAAATACAATTTAACTATGAGGTGCAACTTTCTTGGTAATACACTCACTTGAAAAGAGCCACTTCAGCCACTCTTGACATTTTTATTTTTTTTAAACATTGCGAATCTGACAACTTATCAGCTCATGGCCTTATGGGATAGCAAAGTGTCCACTGGTTGCACACTTGTTTTATGCACTGATTTTGCATACTATATAATAGGGCAGTATGCATAGTGTTGTAGTCAAGACCACCTAAACCGAGACCAAGTCGAGACCGAGTCAGGACCAAGACCACTCCTCAAATTCATCTGAAAGCTCCACATTTACTGCCTGAGAAATGTCTTATTTTTAATCAATAATTACAATTAGAATAATAAGACACTATATAGAGCTGTTACCAATCAATTGAAATCACTAACAACAAAGTTCATCTTTACACTCCAGAGGTGGAACAGAAGTTGCATCTGAATTGCTACAATTACAATTGCATAATTAATATTGAGATTGATGTTTTAAAAATAAAATTTTGTTTAATGAACATTTGTAAAAAATCAAAATCACATTTGCAATTGTGCTCATATTTGTCAAAACAGCCCTCTTTCTTGTGATATTGCTTAATTGCTAATTATATGTTATAATATAAATATCAAGGTCTTATACAAGTACTTTTTTGCAATCATATCTTAAATTTTGTGGGCATTTGTATTAATTTTGGTGACATTTTTTAAACAATCCCTTGATTTCATTTGAAGCAGGAAGTTTTACATCCAATCAAATTAATGAGGTTAACAAAGAAATCAGACAATTCAACGACCATTGAGACCGTCACCAAGACCGGTCTCGAGTACTACAACACTAAGTATGCATAATCAGATGCAGACTTTACTAGGAAGAATTCCGTTTTTAGAAAGTGAACATTTCTTTCTCAACATTGCCATATTCCTAACAAATATTTGACAAAAATTATGAAAATACGTTCAATTATAAAACACGTAGTTTTAACTCAACCCGTCTTTTAAAATAGATCTCTCCTGTACCAGATTTGAAAATAATAGGCTGTGCATAATATTACGTAATTTCAAATACTGGGACACTGTCGTGTGTAGCCTACAAGATTTAAAATATAAAATACAATACATAATATGTTTATGTAAATTCACAGTAAGTCTGCTCAAACAACAATCCGTTGCATTCTTGCATTTAGGGATTTCAATAAAATGAAAATAAAAGACGGTTCACTTTGATTAGTAAGTTATCAAAAACGTTTGACATCATACAATGAAAACGCGAGATTCGCCACGTGCACAACCTGTGACCGATTTTCCCCCCATGCATTAAAATCGTCTTCTGTTTAACTTCTAACTTCATCTAACTAACTAAATGTTAGGAACGTTGAATTGCTCACGTACGACCTCGATTCAAAGTATTAAAACATAACCAAAACTCTCTCTCCGCTGTTTGGATGGTACTGGTGTAAAGCTGATCCTCTACAAAAGAAGGAAATAGGCAAATACTTAGTCATAAATATTAAATATTGTTCCGAAGTTACTCCAATGGGAGATGCTTATCTAATTAATATTCAATAACTTTACGCTATCCGCTTCCAGCGGCGAAGGCTTGGGCTGCTGAATATTAAGTAGAATTCGTAATTTCGCGGGGCGGCGCTCACTTGTGACGTCATCTCCCCCCGCCCTGTATGTCAGTTACACGCTGCTGTCTTGTGAATGGGTCAAGACTGAAAAAAGAGAAAGCCATTCGGCCTCTCGCTTTTAAACGGTTACCCCTATGTCCCTCCGTACGTTCTGCACCTCCAGATAACGGACCTGTCACGCGCCGACAGATCAAGAAATCTCAAATTTGGTGAGCGGCATCTTTTAATTCACTTGGCTATCTGGCTAACCATTAACCACGTCAAGGATATTTGCAGCTTTTACTGAGACTCATCAGATCGGTGCGAGTATAAATCGTGTTATAGGCAATGCGTTAGTGGCGTGATTACTGGAATTAGTGGATGTGAGCGTGTCTGACGCTGTAAATAGACAGAGGTTTGTTGATGGCCTGTTGTTAGCATAGAAAAGATGATATGATGTTTATCATGATGCGCAGAAGTATGAGTATCGTACCTTCAACAGTACTGTTTACTCTCATAATTTTAGGTCTTACGTTTCAGTTTACTGGCCATGACCAACCACAAATCTGAGAGCCAAAGTCTTTTCCATTCGTGTTATTACTAGTCCAGGACAGGTGATTATTATTATCCTCACTATTATATTAGAGCAGGCAGAGTTACATAGTAATAAACTTGATCTATTTTTGTCTTAAATAGGTGAATCTTGTCTGTTTGCTGTGAAGTTTGATCTAATGGGATAGTTTTAAGAAAGTCTGTTGAGATTTTTTTGACATGGTATAGACATGAAGTGTGTTGTCTGCCTATTTTATGGATTTTGAAGATTTACAGCTTGCCTTGTCTATGCTGTGATGATGATGGTGATGATAATGCAATAATTGTAACGTTCATTCTGTCCATGAACTGTTGAATTGTTAAGCATTATACTGTTTAATAACGTTTGTTAATGGTATTACATGGGTGTTTTAAAGGTGGCTATATAGAGATAGAGAACAGGATGGACAATGGCAATAAAATGCAGATATAAAACAATTTAATGGTGGCAAATGAGACTGATAAAATTGCTAAGTTAATGAATATTTATTTAACATAATATTTTCTTTCAAAGTCACAAAAATATGAAAACAGAAACTGTGCATTTATCAATTGTTAAATTGACCAGACTAATATATATCAAAATAACTTTGATAAATAACTTTTGAAGCATTACTAATGTATTGTTACAAAGTATATTATTATTATTATTATTAATAATACAGGTTTCCTGTTGTCACAAAACAAAATATTGTAATTATAATAAAGTTGGAAATTTTTGTAGTGAATATCATGTTATTTTTTCATTTTACAGTGAATAAACATTTTTCTCCTAAATGATTTTGTCACCTAGAAAATGAGAGTCTATAAATGATTCTAAAATGATTAAAAAATGATTTTAAAAAGCTGAACTAGTATGGATAAATATGGAAATTAATTGGTCAAAAAAGTGTGGGATCCATGATAATAAAAATATTATATAATAAGTTTTAAATTAATAAATACTCCTGATTTATATTGAAATGTAACCGAGAATGGTGTACTTTTGTTGCTGTTCTCTGATATAAAAATAAAGATAACAGTGATTACAGTAATCACCAGGGTTGATTACTCCTCTGACTATCTTCAGTGACTTAAACATTCTCAGAAAATCCTTGGGGAGTTTGTCAGGTTTGACGTATATTGTGGAAAGCAGCAGAACTGCTTGTTATCCATTTTTCCAGCTTAGTGGTTAGGCAAGGGTTTAATTAATGCTGGATGTTGATGCCTTTTTGTTGGTGGTAATTATTTTTGAGGATGCCACTACTAGCTGAAAGGAAGTGCTCTCTGGCATTACGTAATTTTATTTAATGACAGGTCTGATGATTTAATTACAGTGCCTCTGTTAACCTCATTGTCTCCTGTATAAAGGGGCTTTGATCACCGAGGCCCTGGGCATTTGAAAAGTCTTGGACTGTATGTGTCAATTGAACCAGCTGTTTAGGACAAAGGAAGAACATCTGTAAAAAGTAGATGAGCAACAGGTAAAGTTGTTTTTTAACATTGCAAAAATGTTTGAATATGGGAGTTAGTGACTGTTCCAGAGATTTTAATATTTGTTCTGTCTTCAAATGATGCCAGAAGCTGTCAGCCTACAGATAGATTGTAAGTCTTGCCAACAACAGCATTCAAGTTGTCAGCAGTCAGCAAATCTACATTAACAAAGTCATAGCTCTCAAATTCCTTATAACCTTGAAGACGGTTTGTTCTGCAATAGAGTATGTCTTGCTGTAAGCAGTAACTTTTTCTTTTCTGCATTACAACAAATTTTGATTGCATTGTGTGTCTAAAGCAATTTGGCTTTGTTCTCAAACTCTGGTAACACAATCTTCTCAATAAGCCACATGTCCATATAGCAGAAATGTGTGGGACAAGTTATGCGGTAAACTAAGCACCTAATTCTTGGTGTATTCTGACCTTAAAGATATAGTTTACCCAAAAAGTAAAATTCTGTCATCATTTACTCACCTTTGTCATTCCAAACCTGTATGACTTTCTGTGGAACCAAAAAGAATATATTTTGAAAACTGTTTCCATTTTTTGTGCATACAATGAAAGTCAATGGGGACCATTGTTGTTTGGATCCCAGCATTCTTCAAATATGTTTTTCTGTGACAGAATTTAAATTTTTGGTTGAACTATCCCTTTAAAAATGAGGATATATAAGCAGTAGTGATGTTTGGCTGTGCAAGCATTACTAAGATGTGTAAAAGTGTCAAAGTAAAAGTGGTAGTGATAAACCGCTTGTGTTGTAAGTGTAGCTGTAATGCTAATCCAACCCAGCACACTGTTGCTTAAACTGCTTTTCTCATATTTGGCTGGATGGGGTTGTTTTTGGAGCAAAAAAGTATTATTGTACAGCTTGCTGTAAGGCACAGTATACGGCACATCCTCTCTGAACTTTGAAAAGCGTTTCCAGTGCTTTCCTTGGAGAGCTTTCCCTCTCTGTCACCTTTCCGTCGATTGTTTTCCCTCTTGTCTTTTCCCTGACGTTTTTTGTATTCTTAGAGTGTCTGCTTGACAACAGGTGTATAGTTGTTGATAACAACCTCTTTCGTTTTTTCCCCTGAGTCATGCTATAAAACCTGCCACGTCAGCAGAGTATAAAGTGGAAAGGTTTGCTCTCTTTTCCACTAGTGTGCAGGTTAGTCTGCATTCGGATCCAGAGACATTCAGATGGAATGTGAGTTTAAGAAGTCTCTGGTTTATTTAGGTCATTTTACGTTTGTGTTGCCATTTCTATCTAAAATAACTAAATTTCAAGATTTTAGGAATGACATGAATTAACAATACAACAAAAGTATTCTTTATAAATTAAAATTAATGATACAGTTAGCCATTTTTGAGAAATGCTGTTGAAACACACTTGTAGCCAATCAAAAGTATAGGGGGCGTATCCACTCATGATGGAGGAGGAGAGAGAGATTTGAAGAAAGACTGTAGAAAGAGAGATTGCTGAGAGACATTAGAAAAGAGAAAACGTCAGAGGAATATCACTGGATAAAGAAAGGTTATGATCAAGAGCTTTAGGACCCGCGTTAATATTAGAAAAGCTTTCCAGTGCTGGAGAGACCTATACGGGAAGGCCTGAAAACGGACGGCGAGGTTGAGTTGTTTCTGCTCTATACGTTTTGCTATGTTTCACAGAACCAAGATATGCTGTTGTTGTAATATTAGCTATATTAACAGGACAGCTTTGATTGTCATTGTTTGCCTGGAGCTGGTATAACTCTTGCTTGTGTACTCTTGTGTACTGTCTGTATGTTCATTTTTTTTTTTTTTTTGTCTGTAATCTTTGCTTTATTTTATGTGAAGCATTATTTTGCTTTTCGCTTTTGTGGGGGCGTGTTTCTCAGAAATCGCTTACTGAAGTGAAGTGAAGTGACATGTGGCCAAGTATGGTGACCCATTTAACCCACCCAAGTATACACACACACACAGCAGTGAACACACACACACCCGGAGCGGTGGGCAGCCATTGCTGCGGCGCCCGGGGAGCAGTTGGGGGTACGGTGCCTTGCTCAAGGGTCTCACCTCAGTCGTGGTATTGAGGGTGGAGAGAGCGCTGGATATTCACTCCCCTCACCAACAATCCCTGCCGGACCTGAGACTCGAACCCATGACCTTTGGGTTACAAGTCCGACTCTCTATCCATTAGGCCACGACTGCACCTTTAACTTAGATTAATAAATGCTGTTCATTGAATAACACCAGATAAAGAAAATAAAAACAAATAATCTAACTACAAGAAACAGCACAAATAAATACATGAGAGCTAAGATACAAATAAAATAAACAATGCTTTACAGGTTTTTCAGGTATGTAACAGCTTTCAGGTACAGTAATTGAATAAAGTAATCAAATATAAAATAACACTGCATATAAACTTATTTGAATAGTTAAATAAAGATGAAACATTATTGAAGTTAAAAAAAGCTATTCAGTCAAGAGTGATTTCTTCGTGCTTTGTCGTTCGATTAACATTGAAACACATAGAGCAGGAATATTAGACTGCTGTCCCTTTAAGAAATAATTCAAAGATCCAGTACACTGATACTGATTCACATGCGTTAACATGCGCCAATCTCGTTTTTTCTCCTAAGCCTACTATATTTGTTAGGATACTCGCTAAGATGGGCATGTTGACATAATTTTTGTGTGAATTTGTCCGTTTAGTTGCAAGACATGAAAGAGAATTTACGCGAGAGTATTTGCGCGCTTTGACGCAGCTCTCCATGTACGCGCTTCGGATGAGTACACACACACACACACACACACAAATCTCCTCACAGCGCGCCCGAGTTCTCTTTCGCGTCTTATGGATGATTGTTTAAATGAGTTTAGTTTAAACACAGATAACATGAGATGTTCAGGTCTCACCTGCACTCGCGCGCTATCAATACCCGGGTGATGACGGCGTAAATGACTGGTCATAGAGCTTTCGCCACGTCATTGAACATTTGTTCACAACGAGTGACTGTTTTGTCCATGTTCTTTTGATCATCGCTGTTGTAACGTATTGGGAAACAAGAATGCATATCCATCGACTTAAACATTCATTAGCCAAATCCGTCTGTCTGTTTTGCAATGTTATACAATATTATAGATTGGGATGAACCGCGGTGCAAGCGCGTGCCGAACCGTGGGTGGACAGCGAACTGTCCCACCCCTAGGTAACACCACTGTAAATTTAAAATGGTCCTTCTAAAGTCCTGCTATTTTTCATGAATTTTCACAAACCGTAACAGGTATGTAGAAACACATGACTTTTAGCCTATATAAAGACGAATGAACTAGCCTTAATGTTTTCCTTAAGTTATTTTGGTGTTTCTACTTGGATTTAAATTGATGACAGTTGTTTTTATCTAAACAATTTATATCAATTCATTTACGTTTCAATCCATGTTAAATGCACTGTATCTTACCACAAACGTTTTGGAAATGAGTAATCATAGACCTACCGTGCTAGTTGTAATGATAATAAACTAGCATTATTTTGATTTATTTTTTGATATATTGATTTATTTATTGATATATTGATTTATTTATGATTATTTATTGTTTATTTAGACTGGTTTGGGTTGAGGATGGGTCTCGTGCTCAGCTTTGATTTGTATGGTGTTACAATAGATTTAATAATGCTACAAAGATTCTTTCCCTTGTAGAACCATTTATATTCTTAAAGCTGTGATCAATCCATAAATTCAGATTCACTTGTTCAGTGTTTACTAATTTTTTTGTGTGATTCAGATGCAATAGCTACTTCACTTCAGACTGAATACCAGACATTCTTCTTTATGACTTATCTTGTCTCCTGAAATAGCAGCAGTCCACAAGGATCTCTTCAGACAGGGTCATTATAACCCCCTGCCATTATCCGAGATACAATGCTGCTGGAAATCATATCAGTGCATTGTTGTGACAGTGATGTGATTGCTTATTCCAATATAAATGCTGGTTTTAGGTGGGCTAAGGATTTACTTTTGTATCAGCCGAAATAACAATGTGTAAATAAATTATTTTATAGTATAGACAATGTGGCCAAATCAAAACTAACTGCTACTGGGCAAGTAGGGTTGTCATATACCGGTACTTCAGTACCAAGTCTATAAGTCCGCACTGTCTCGGAGTGCGCGCACAGGTGGCCGCCTAGGGAACAGCGTCCGTTTCGCGGCTTAATGCGCTTTTAATAGCACTGTTTATGTTTAATATCAAGCACGTCCCGAAGTTTAGCAACAGTAGACTGCGTTTTACATCCCTCTCTTATTCGGCTGATTTGGATGTTGAGTTTGGGTTAGGGAGGAATGAAAGCGGAGCACTGTGAAGGAAAGGAAGGTGTGCTGAACGGAATGCAGCAGCGGTACAGTAATCATTTTACCTCGATTATCTTAATTTCATAATCGTTGAAAGCCAAAATCGAAATTGAAATTGAAAATACAATAATTGCACAGCCCTACTTGAGAGTTAGAATGGCTTTGCTCTCAATAGAGGCCTCACTGAGCCATCGGATTTCATCAACAATATCTTAATTTGTTTTCCGAAGATGAACAAAGGTCTTACGGGTGTAGAACGATAGGAGGGTGAGTAATAAATAACATTATTTTCATTTTTGGGTGAACTAACCCTTTAACTTCTGCAGCGTATTACACAATGCCATGACATTCTATCATTGTGTTGAATGTCATGGCATTGTGTACTACGTCGCGAAAGTTAATGCTTTTTGGACGTACATCAAATGCGTATGGCTGTCGCGCCGGAAGCTCGTTATTTACTACTGTTAGACCTAACTTTATTTGTAACTGTTCTATGGTATTTATGTTTTAATTTGTGTATTCTTATTTTTACTGTCTGTTCAGTTGTCTTTAATAATGTTTGGTTAATGTTTATTTAGGAGTTTTTGTAGTACTTAAAGTACTTAGAAGAACTTGTGTTCTTGAAGTAATAAATGGGAAGCAAAATTACATTTGACCTAAAACCCCTCATTTTTATTTGTATTTTATTTATTTATTTATTCTTTTTTTTTTTTTTTTGCTGATCCGAAAAATGATCTGATCCATGACTTGAAAACTGTAATATGATCCGAACTGAGTTTTGTGCTCCGTTGCACCACTAATCAAAGGTGTGTGCGGAACTACAGAAGCACACCTTGCTTTTTGAAGGCCCTCATAAATTATCAATAAGCCATTGAGGATCACATTTCCTCTGTCTCACCAACTCACGTGCATAAGCATAGTCAGCATACCACAACCGACACCAGCATGGCGTGTTTAACCTCTCCTTCACACACCCTGCTGTTTTTGATAAACATTCTCATGCACTTTTACACCCACAGCGTAATTTATACTCTGCTCGTGAGTCAGTATTACACATCATGCTGAAGAATCAATATTGAACCAGATATATTTCATAAATTAAAATTACAAAGCCATTAGTTACTTCCTCATATTGACTTGATGGCAATCAGTATTGACTTCAGTAAACCGATTTAATTTCTCTTTCAAAAGCACACTTTTGTTCTGACTGATCTTTGAAGATGCTCACTGTATTTGCTCTCTGTCTGTCTTGGCCCCTCAGTCAGCCAAGGATCTGGCCAGTTACGGTTAAGCAAACTTAGTCATGGCTGATTTTCGAGAGCCATTTCTGGCACTTCATTAGTATATTCAGTCTTTTTGACCCAGATTAACCCTGGTGGAGACAAGTCATGGGCCACAAACACACAAGATTCAGAAGTGATTAGTGTATTTAAACACGGGAGTGTTTACTTTCATTCAATACCAAATGTCTTGGAGTATCGCAGTAACATTTTAAATGAGTGATATGTATGGAACTGTGACATGAGGGTACTTGTTATGTTTGGCAGTTTTACCAAACCTCCATTGACAGAGGCGTCTTGTTTTGTTTATGCTTTGATAGCTGCTTCTCTTGTAGTGTTGTCTACTTATTATAAGTGCTTTAGCCTTGTTTGGGCTTGGCTCATAAAGCGATGAAGTTTATGAAGTTAATAAAGGGGGAAGGTGCGGGTCACAATATTTTGGTCTTATTTTAGATTTATTGTGTGGGCTTGTTCTTGTTTGCAGTTTTTTTTTTCTACTAAGACTTGGCAACAAGAATGAGTCAAGGCTCGTACCTCTTTCCCTGTGATTTCTTGCACCGCACGTACAGCATAGGCACATCCCTGATGCGTACTTAGTGAAAAATGAAGCAGTCAGTCAAGTTAACATTTAGTAAATGGATTTCCACTGTAATCAAAATATAACACAAAATGATAAATATTAACTATTTAAAAGAAAAGATGTTTTGTTATAGCTTTTGTTGCAAGGGCACTGCCATCTTGCATTACTAACCTGTGATGTCATGAGGTTGGTTGTCTTGTCTGAGTTCAACAACGGTAAGAGACACAGTGGAGGACAGATAGTGAAAGATAAAGACAGCCAGTGAATGATGGAAACTGGAAAGCTACAGGGCATCAGAAGACAAAAGGGAGGCCACTATTGCATTGCTCCTGGGTGTAAAAATGAGTTTTACAAAGGACAAAAGAGTCTTCATAACCTGCCGCTGAAACAGAGACTGCTTCACTTCCCGATATACATTCAGACACAAGTCCCACTGCCTCAGGATTTCCATAGTTATTCCATAGTTAGCCAAAATGACTGTTAGAGATTAAAATGAACCACAACCATTATAAAAATCCCACATTCCACAACATCCAGAGATCAAAACTGATGCAAAGCGCAAAATAAATATTTCTTTCCTTGATTCCACATTTACCAATAAGGACTCATACGTTAGATAAACATTATCCCCAATTGCATCATCTTCCCTGCATCATCTTTTTTGATCATTTTGCATACCGTGGAATAAAGTTTTTCACCAACTTTTCCTTCACTACTGGAGTTCTGAGTCCTGACTTATTTTTGTTCACCTTTTTTTTTAGCCCGGAATTGCCTTGCAAATAGCACTGGAGCCCTCTATTTGTCAACTACTTGGTGACAGATATTGTGAATTTATCTATTACTGGTAACGATTACAGCAACTAATAAAAACAGAAAAATCAAAGGCCGAATCGAAACGATACATTAATAAATAGATATTAGTTAATAATAATAATGTACAGTTTGCACCCAGTAGTTAAGTTAATTATTTTTTTCTTATTAAAATGGAAATCCATTTACTAAATAATGTTAACTTGACTGAGTGCTTCATTGCCACGTCATTAATAACAACTACAACAAGTTCAGTTTTCTTCAAATTTTCAATGGTAATGACTGATTTGGGTTTACTCTGCGGCTCCCCCTCCACCTTTGGGACCTGTTCAGAAGGGGCCCCTTTGGGGCCAATTATCCAGTGTTTGTGACTCGCATGTTATGAGTTCATTCATTTACAACTGGACTTTGTTTTTCGTGGTCTGAATAGATCTGGTACCTTGGTTAGTTGGTTTATATTTTGAATTAGCTTAAGTTAATATATTAGCTTATATATTATATATTAGCTATATTTTATATATTAACTATATATACACTACCGGTCAAAAGTTTGCAATCGGTAAGATTTTTAATGTTTTTAAAAGAAGTTTCGTCTGCTCACCAAGGCTGCATTTATTTAATTAAAAATACAGTAAAAACAGTAATATTGTGAAATATTATTACAATTTAAAATAACTGTTTTCTGTTTGAATATATTTTATAAAGTAATTTATTCCTGTGATCAAAGCTGAATTTTCAGCATCATTACTCCAGTCTTCAGTGTCACATGGTCCTTCAGAAATCATTCTAATATGCTGATCTGCTGCTCAAGAAACATTTATTGTGTACAATTGTACAATATTTTTTTTTCAGGATTCTTTGATGAATAGAAAGTTTATTTGAAATATAATCTTTTGTAGCATTATAAATGTCTTTACTGTCACTTTTGATCGATTTAATGCATCCTTGCTGTATAAAAGTATTAATTTCTTTAAAAAAAAAAAACAAAAAAAATTCTTACTGACCCCAAACTTTTGGACGGTAGTGTATAATGTTACAAAAGCTTTATATTTCAGATAAATGCTGTTCTTTTGAACTTTCTATTCATCAAGGAATCCTGGAAAAAAAAAAAAAAGTACACAACTGTTTTCAATATTGATAATAATCATAAATGTTTCTTGAGCAGCAAATCAGCATATTAGAATGATTTCTGAAGAATCCAATGCCATCACAGGAATAAATTACTTTATAAAATTTATTCAAACAGAAAACAGTTATTTTAAATTGTAATAATATTTCATAATATTACTGTTTTTACTGTATTTTTAATTAAATAAATGCAGCCTTGGTGAGCAGACGAAACTTCTTTTAAAAACATTAAAAATCTTACAGATTCCAAACTTTTGACTGGTACTGTATATATACAGTAACTTGTATTATTTCAGTTGGTTGCCAAGGCAGCACTTCCATTTTTTGTTTTTTAAGTTTTTAAGTATTTTATTTCAATTAACAAAAAAACATTTTTAACAGTTTTTGTTTAAAACAGTGTTTTAGGCTTGTCATGGATGGTAGACGTATATTTTCGTATTCTTCATATTCTGTTTAATGGTTCGTTCACAGCAGTTGCAGAAATAAACTTTCAGTTTAATTTCCAGGTGCTTCTCCCGCACATGTATGTATGTATTTAATTCGTTCGTGCGATTGTTTTTGTTCGATCATTCATTCATTCGATCATTCGTTCAGTCATTTCAGAGTCAAACAGGATATTGAGGGTACAGAAATGAGGAAAAATGGTGGGACAAGATTTTATCTCAGGAATTAATTGATACATAAAAATTATTTACTGCACTTAATCTACTTAATTAAATTACATACATAATGGAGTCAGATTTAAATGCAAGTTTGCCAGAACAATATGTAAAACAATACCTAAACATTTATTTTTAATAATGTACAACTGTGAAAATGTATATAGAAAGTAAATCATGTCAATTTTGATTTCACACAATTTAAAGATGGCTGTGTAAAGATGATATGGGTTGAAAGATAAACTTCATGATGGCCATTAATGATGTAACTCTTGTTAATTTACTTAATTTTCTCATACTCTTTTTCCCTCTTTCTATATGTCTATGCAGTGCTCACCGTGTTGCTGGTCATGACCCTGAGACAAGCCAATGGCTGCAAACAGCTGACCTTGACAATTAGCCTGACCCTGATACTAGGCCTGCTGCAATGGCCAATAGGAGATGTTAGTGGTCAGGATGGACTGTCTCCTGCTCAAGTCCTTCAGGAGCTGCTGACACGCTATGGTGACAACACCAGCATCTCTGTCCCTCAGCTTCGATCGCTCCTCATGCGGTTAAACGGAGGGCAGAGTGGAGACCATGATGCACAAACACAGCCCACCAAAACCAATGCATCTAAGGTGAGTCAAAAAGGTTACACAAAATTTTACACAATTTAGCCTTTATATGTATTTGTTTCCCAGAGAGCATTTTCACATGTCTAACTGGCTGTTGGAACTTCAGAGCCTCTGATTGGTTGCTTGTTGCACATACAAATACATGCATATTTTGTTTAATGTACAATGACTTCTCTTATATGTATGTATTTGAATATGAAAATGAAAATTCCTGATTGTAACCCTCTTTATGGCAAGTTATATTCATATTTGCTGATCTAAAAAGTGCTGTTTTCCTGCTTTGGTTCACATGCTTCGGTTTGCAAGGGATGTTTTAAATACTTTTAAAGCTCAGTGTCAGCCCTGATTCAATGCTAACACAAAAGAGTTTGATCTTCTCAGGGTGGTTTATAAGACATAACAGAGGTCTAATCCTCTGCCACACCAACCTCTGTCACAACACCAGTCACTGAAATGTTAGGTCAGGTGTTATTGCACAGAGTAGCCCTCACTGCTTTTCATATATATAATATATATATATATATATATATATATATATATATATATATATATATATATATATATATATATATATATCTGCTTTTCATATATATCTCACAGAAGTGAGTACACCCCTCACATTTTTGTAAATATTTTATTATATCTTTTCATGTGACAACACTGAAGAAATGACACTTTGCTACAGTGTAAAGTAGTGAGTGTACAGCTTGTATAACAGTGTAAATTTGCTGTCCCCTCAAAATAACTCAACACACAGCCATTAATGTCTAAACCGCTGGCCACAAAAGTGAGTACACCCCTAAGTGAAAATGTCCAAATTGGGCCCAAAGTGTCAATATTTTGTGTGGCCACCATTATTTTCCAGCACTGCCTTAACCCTTTTGGGCATGGAGTTCACCAGAGCTTCACAGGTTGCCACTGGAGTCCTCTTCCACTCCTCCATGATGACTTCACGGAGCTGGTGGATGTTAGAGACCTTGCGCTCCTCCACCTTCCGATTGAGGATGTCCCACAGATGCTCAATAGGGTTTATAAGAGGGATCATACAAAATGCATGTCATTTGTTTATTTAGTACTGTCCTGAATAAGATATTTTACATAAACAATGTTTACATAAAGTCCACAAGACAAAAAAAAAAGCTGAATTTATAAATTTGACCCCATTCAAAAGTTTATGAACCCTTGATTCTTAATACTGTGTGTGGTTACCTGGATGATCCACGATTGTTTTTATGTTTTGTGATGGTTGTTCATGAGTCCCTTGTTAGTACCGAGCAGTTAAACTGCCCAATATTCTTCAAAAAAATCCTCTAGGTCCCAAAAATTCTTCAGTTTTCCAGCATATTTGAACCATTTCCAGCAGTGACTATATGATTTTGAGATCCATCTTTTTACACTGAGGACAACTGAGGGACTCAAACACAACTATTAAAAAAGGTTCAAACATTCACTGAGAAAACCTGCCTAATAATTATGCACACCTCAATATAAGGCGTTTCATTTCCAGCCTTCATGAGCATATATATATATATATATATATATATATATATATATATATATAATAAATGATCTATATTTATATTATATCATCCACAAATATTTGAATATTTGTCTTTGGTTTGGCATTTATATGCTCGACTCATTAAGTGTTTTATCAGAGGCATTATCTCTTGTGCCACCTCTCAAGGTGTATGTTGGCCAAGAGTTACATATTGTACTTTATCAGTTTGTCCACACTGATAAAAGGCCTTATTTAGCTGTCATTAATTTTCTACTCCACAGAGAGCATTTGTTGTGTTAAAGGACTAAATGTGTAACTTTTACTAGGATCACAACTTAATTTTCAACTTAATTTCTTTTTGAGCATGGAAAAGTCTGCAAAGTTACAAAGCCACTCAAAGTGACAAAGTCACTCCAAAGGGAGTTATTCTCTATTTCAGTTTCTGAACTTCCTGAAGTGCCTCAACTGTAGTTTTGAGTTTTCTTTCAAGAACGTACATGTCACAAGATTCCTCATTTTAATAATTCCCGCCAAATGTATGCGCAAAAAAAGGGGGTAAGGCCTAGTTGAGTTGCGTTAGTAGTGTGTTGAAATTTGTGGCTATGGTAAGATGCAGGGGCATGACATTTCTAAAACACTCTCAAAGTTGTTGACTAATCACAACACAATGGTCCAGCCATCCAGTCAGAGTACATAGTGCTTTTCGGAAGGAGGGGCTTCATAGAGACAGGAACTAAACCGAGCGTTACTGACAGACTGGAAAGAGAGGTGCTGCAACAATGTTAAATATGTGAGAAATAATGTGTTTTTTGAACATTTCAACAAACCTGTTCTAGTAGACCCCAAAACCAAAGTCAAGACTTGGAAAAAGAGCATAATAGGTCCCATTTAATGAATGATAAGTCTAATGACTTCTTTTTGTAAATATTTTGTCTTTAAAAATATATTATTATTGATTTATGTTCCTAATTTCACATTTAAAACAGTATTTTTCTGCTTCAGATGAAGGTTTTGTAAACACAGCTTAGAAAATGTATGTTTTTCTTTTTCTTTTAGAAAAGTAATTATAAGATGTCTTAAACATTTTTGAACTGTAATTCTTATATTTATCCCAGTATGACCTTGAAATGTTACATTGTTTGACCTCAAGGCCAAGTCTTTGGTTTCTACCCTGTGCTGCAACAGCTCCAGCACAAACTCTGCGCTCTCAATGCTGTAATTCAAGCTTCTCCTCTGTGATCAGTAATTGAAACCTCTGTCCTGTCCTCTGCTCTCAGTGCTTGGCTGCAGACACTCTGGCAGCGTATGGGATGAGCGAACAGTCTCGTTTAGATGAACGAGGCCTGCAGGAGATCTGCCCTACCATGATACAGCAGCTGGACTCACAAGCATGCAAGACCCAACAGGACCAAGAATCCGAGACCAGCCCCAGACCCACTTACGCTGAGGGTAAGACTGACTATCCACTGAGGGACTATGGATAATATTATTGATGATGCCTTATTTTTAATATCAGTCACAATGTTTTATCATAAGACACTACATGGCCAAAAGTATATGTACACCCATATTTGACTGTTTTTTAGCTATACATAATAGTAACAAATAGGTAAAATCAATCACACAAGTGTGCAGTCTCCTTAAACAAACATTTAAATAGGATATGCATGATAAAGTCCATTTATTGGCCATAAAGGCTTTAACGCCCAGACCTGAACTTCATTGAACTTGCAGGCTCTGGTTTTAAAATTGTTCAAGAATTACATATTTGTGTTACGTTCAGGTGTCAACATATTTTGGTCATGTATCAAGGGTAATATGTGGCTTCTAACTGCGTTGTGTTGTGATATTTGTGCACACTGTGAATGCCATGACACTTATTAACGGTTCTTGTAATGTTTTCTTTAAAACGCCATGTTCTGCACGTCCCCAGGTAACATCATGTGTTAAACTTTATCAATATCGATAAAGAACAACGTCTTGGCATATTTATAGCAGACTAGTCTAGTTCATATCTGTTGTACACTGTAGACAATCTTTGACTTTGGCCATCAAATTAGGCTTCTAGGAAAAAATGCAGTGAATCAGCTGGTTTTCTTTGAATTCTGACTGAGAGGGTCAGAAAAGTGCAGGTGTTCTCTTGTGTTGAGCCTTGATCTCCTGTTAAAGTGTGATAAGAATAGTCACCTCTTTGAATACTGGAAAAACATAGAAACATTAATGAATTAGAAAACAAAATATCAAAGTAACTTGCATTTATTTATTTATTTATTTTAAGAAAGATTGCACAAGTACATAAAACAATAGCTATACAATACAGTTCAAAAGTTTGAATATTACAATTAAATATTACAATTTGAAATTACTGGGGGGGGGGGGGGGGTTAAATACATTTTTAAAATGTAATTTATTCCTGTGATGGCAAAGCTGAATTTTCAGCAGCATCATTACTCCAGGCTTCAGTGTCACATGATCCTGCAGAAATCGTACTAATATGATTTTGTGCTGAAGACGCATTTCTGGTTATTAACATTATCATTATAAAACAGTTGTGCTGCTTAATATTTTTGTTGAAATATGAGTGTTAATTTCTTTTTTCAAAAAATAAATAAATAAAATAAAACTCTTACTGACTCCAAACTTTTGAACAGTAGTGTACTTTAATGAATAGGGTCATAACTTGTCAACTCAACCCCAGCTAAAAATTTTGATTTTGATAAAAAAAAAAAAAAAAAAAAAACATTCTGGTGAAACAAATACATAAATGAAGAAAGAAGCCAAAATGTTAAATGCTGTGGATGTAAATGCTATGAATATTTACTGAGTAATTCACTATTTTGTTAGACGGGGGTAAAAATGACAATTTTCATCTGAGATTTGGAGCCAAATTACAGGGCGAACAAATGAATTTAGAAAAATAGCAGTGTTATTATTTTATACCAAGATTAGTCGTGACAGTTCAAAAATGGGAAAAGCACTTTTCCCAAAGTTTTTTTGCCTGTAACTCAATAAGTAATAAAGGGTTAGTTCACCCAAAAATGAAATGTCTGTCATTAATTACTCACCCTCATGTCGTCCCAAGCCTGTAAGACCTTCGTTCATCTTCGGAACACAAATTACGATATTTTTGATGAAATCCGAGGGTATCTGATCCACACATAGGCAGCAATGTCATTGCACCTTTTGAGGTCCATAAAGGTATTAAAGACATTGTTAAAATAGTCAACATGACTACAGTGGTTCAACCTTAATGTTATGAAGCGACAAAAAAATAACGACTTTATTTAACAATTTGAATTGTTGTCATGCGCAGTTGATGTAGTGAACGCAATTCAGGCTTCCGTGTTTACGTCAGAAAGCCGGCTCAGTATTGGCCCGGCGCTGTACACGTTAGCAGCCAAAGGTCTTTAATACCTTTCTGGACCTCAAAAGATGCCTATGTGTGGTTCAGAAACCCTCGGATTTCATCAAAAATAATTATAATTTTAATAAATAATAATTTCTTAATTTGTGTTCTGAAGATGAACAAATATCTTACGGGTTTGGGACGACATGAGGGTGAGTACTTAATGACAGAAATGTCATTTTTGTGTGAACTAACCCTTTAAATATATATTTATATTCTATTCTTTTATATTCCGATTCTTAACAGACTTCTCTTTTGGTATCATAATTTTTAAGGCCCTACAGAGTCACATGCAGTGCCCAAATACTTTTGGGGTCACTGTATATAGGTATAGATAGAATGTAAAGATGTATGTGCTGGCATTTCGGACAATTTGGAAGAATGTTTTCTTGTCTTACCAAAATAAGACATCTTGACTTAAAATGGCTAAGCTTGTATATTTCAGATGCCAGCAACATCTGGATTCAATCACAGTACTCTGGCCAGACAGGAGAATTGAAGGGAGTCTGTGAGTTTAGAGAGTCTTTCAAAAGCTGAACTGAAATACCCCTTGTGTAGGCAACAGATATAAAAAGGCAAGAGAGGGAGAGTTCAGAGAATTTCATGGGCGTGTGTGAAGCCTGCTGGGACATTTCAGGAGAGAAAGTCATAGAGATGGAGAACAGGAAACAATTTCACATGTACTCTGTAATCTGTGATTTGTTATTTTTACAAACATTTCAAATCTGTGCAGTTTTTCATATTCACCATACGCTAAAATAAGCCATGTCTATAACAGATTATTATAGATTTTATTTCATTTATTGAAATTCTTGTTTTTAATCAGCCTGCATGTGACTCTTTGTGACTGAACGTGTTCAACATCTGTGCGCCGTATTTTCTGGCTCAGTGATATTTCCTGTCACCTCCTGCTGTTCTTTATCTGATAAACAAGGCACTTCTGGGTTTTGGCATTTCTTGTGCATCCTGGCAGCGGGAGAGGAAATGGAAGATGTCGCAGTGCCACTTCCCACCAGGATTCAAGAGATAAGGAGAGAGAGAAATACGTTCTTTTAGAGATGAAGTCTTATAGCATCATATTCTTAATGCAGTCTGTCCCGTTCAGTCCTTAACAAAAAGTTCTTTACTGGCACCATGGTATAGTGATGGTGATACCTTTTGTACTGCGTAATACTGTGTTCATGTACCAAATAATTCCATGGTATTTCTGGTGGTTTGGGACATGAAGTGATCCGAAAAGAGAAGGGAATAGGATTAAGACAGGATGCATGCCAGACCCAAACCAGGATCATTTGCATAAGCGCCACAGCTCAATGTGCATAAAATGTAACGTAGCATGTGCCAAAACTTCAAAAAGATTGGAAAAAATTTTTTTTGATTTTTTTTGTTTTTTGGTTCTGTCTCACCCAAAGAAAAGAAAGTTTAAACTAGTACATTAAAAAAATACATTCATGTACAAATTTAAACATTAAAAAAAAGTTTAAACAGTTTAAAATTCATTTTGTTCCTTATAAAAGCCAGAATGTTGAATGTTTTTAGAATAAACAACTTAAAAGGACAGTTCACCCCAAAAATGAAAATTCTGTCATAATTTACTCTCCTTCACAGTTTCAAAACGGTATGTCTGTCGAATTGATAAGAAGGTATTTTAAAAAACTTCGGTGTCCAAACAACATTGGCCCCCATTGACTTTAGTTGTATGGACAAATAGTAATATATTACTATTGTAAAACTGCACTGTAAAATAAATGTAATTGAAAAATGAATATTTCATCAGTATATCCTTTTTTATTTACAGTAGTAAAATTAAAATTGCATCTTAATATCTTGACTTGCAAGAGTTAAACTCTCGAGCTTTTATTTTGGCAGAAAACTGTAGGCAGACTAAGTTTTTGTGACAACAGGTTTACAAACCCTTCACATTACAAGTCTAGTGAAATCCTGTAATCATCTGTCCACAGAAATGTTGGAAATGATGTAAATGTGAAAACAAAGCAAAACTGGCACTCATCACAGACTTTTGCAATTTGATAAGTGCACTAAGCCATATCGTACTATTGATTTTAGTTCGATTGACATATGCTTTGCCAAAGCAATGTCACAAAAAACGTCTTTTATGTTTTATGATAAGTGTAAATATATTTTTGAGTTATTATGAAACTGGTGTGACAGTTTAGATGGGCTGCCACAGTCTAAGTAATTAAAATGATGACAGAATTTGCATTTTTGGGTGAACTATTTCTCTAAATCGCTTTGAAAACCGCCTAACTTGATTTTTCTTGCTTTTTTGGGTTTTCATAGTGAGATTATGTCTGATGTATCTGTGAATTGCTCAATAAACATTGTCCCAAAGGTGCTTTACAGAAATAATAAAGATGAAAGAAAAATAGTGCGTTGTAACAGTGTGTGGGGAAAAAACTCCCTAACACGTTAAAGTATGTGAGAAAGTAACCAATTATCAGTGTTTTATGTAAACACACCCAGTGACTCATTTTTTTTTTGAGTCCATGTTACTGCTGTTATATGAAAGAAAGAGATTTCCTAAATGCATCAGTGTTTTTATGAATGATTTACTTCTTCTCTAGGTAAAGTGCTGACAGCTGTTCTCAGCTGTAAACAAATGCAGCTCTGTGGTTTTGGAGAAAGCCAGCTGAAATATGATCTGTACACACACGCACCTGCCACGATCCACTCCCACATAATGACATTCTCTCTCATACTGCACATGTGTCCATTCAGTGATGTATTGTGTGATGGATATCTTGTATTTCTAGGGATTCCAGTCCGACTGGGTGAAATGCTAACAGAGTAGTTCTGCCGGACTGAAATATATGCCATAATCCACACGCACACAAAAGCTGTGAGATGTGTCTGCTGGAGTGTAATGTCATGTAATTAAAAGGTGTATGTATGTGTGTGTCCTGCAGTGTGGGGTTACTCAATTTTGAGTGTGACTCTGGTTAGTGCGTTCGCTTTGACCAGTGTTTTAGTGGTACCCCTGATGAGGACTCGGTTCATGCGCAGAACTCTCATCTATTTCATCGCACTGTCCATCGGGACGTTGTCGTCCACCGCCATCCTGCAGCTCCTGCCTGAGGTTCAGTATCCATCCACCTATTTCCACCCAAACACACCAAATCAGCCGCGGATCAAGATTATTCTCAGAGGGGTGTCTGGGATTGTCGCCTTTTCCCTTCTTTCCTCCTTCACACAATGTTTTCTTCCTTTCAAACACAACAAAACACCCCTAACCACAGTAAAGACACATCTTTGTCTGGTGATTTCCTCTTCTTGAAGCTCTTCCTCTGCAGCTGCCTTTATTTCTTCCATGATTGTTCTGTTGGTACATTTTTTTAGGACCATAAAAGCTGTTAAAAACTTTTGTTCAAGGTCTGTCTAACTCACTATAGCTGATAATTTTGAATTTAAGTCCCTCATTTTCTTATATATATAAATACTATGACAAACTCTGATGACTGGCAAAAGCATATTGCTAAAAAAGACCCATTAACAGGCCCAGATTGAATCAGAATTTATTTTTTTTTTTTTTTTTTTTTATTTTATTCAACAATAAACTTTGCATTTTGTGTTGCTTGAAAGTTTTAAAAAATTTCTTGTAATATGAAGGTTAAACTGGCAACAGCCGAGACAGTCGGGTTTGGTGAATGTACCTATAGGAGTGGTTTGGATTTTTGGTTTTAGATTGTCAGGTTAACCTAATGTTCGATGTTTGTTCCACTACTTTATTGGAGATGATCAATACCCCCTGCCCTAATTTGCCTCCACTGCTTTTCAAATTCTTCCTCTACCCCTGAATACTTTAAAGTAGACCACTAACACTCCATTTATTCACTAGCTCATTGGTTATGGAAATCCGATCCACATTAAAAGAGCTAATGAAGCGCTGCATGTCCCAGGATGTTTTTTGTTGGGTTGTTGATGCTGTCGTAGCTCAAACAGACTTACAGATACACCTTGTGCTGGTTGTTGATGGTTCATTGACTGGTCAACATAATTACAGGTGTTAGCAGTTCCTCTGTTGCCTCGGGAAGTTTAAGAATGTATGGACTGAGAGGAGGAGGGGAATGTTTAGTTATCCCATCAGGATTAATGACTTTCAGTGACCTCGTCTTAAGGCATCATTTGTTCTGTGATGGTCAACAGGAAGCCACCTCCCCCTACTTCCTCTGTGAATGAAACAATGGATTCTAGAATGTGAACAACATACGCTACCATTCAAAAGTTTGGAGTTTGGAGTTTTTTCTTTTTTTTTTTTTTTTTTTTTTTTTAGAAATGAATGCTTTTATTCAGCAATGATGCATTAAATTGATCAAAAGTGGAAGTAAAGACATTTATAATGTTACAAAAGATTTGTTGATCGATGCTGATCTTTTGAACTTTTCATGAAAAATGAAATAAAGACTGAAAATTCAGCTTTGCCATCAGAGGAAACATTTCACAATATTACTGTTTTATTTATTTATTTATTTATTTATTTTAAACTGTATTTTTGATCAAATAAATGCAGTCTTGCTTAGCATAAGAAACTTTTTTTTCAAAAACACAATTTATTTTTTATATCAGCCCTAAACTTTTGAATGGCAGTGTAATAGCATGACTCCGGAATGTTTATGATTTATTACTGTTAATTAATTGTATAAATGAACATGAGATCTACTGTAAATGCAGTTTATGAATGATATTGGCATATTTCCTTCACATGTAAAAACTCTAATTGCGGTTGCATGAATTGATTTGATACTTCAGTGGCCCACAGAAGTCCCTCAGGGAATAAATCTCACAATTGAAATTATGAATATCAACCTTTCACCTAGTATTAATTATTCTGCTGATTAATTCAAATATTATTTCTTCTTTTCTCCCTTTCTTTTCCACCTCCCTTGTTCTCTCTCTCTCCCTCTCTCTCTCTCTCTCTCTCTCTCTCTCTCTCTTTTTAATTGTTGGGCCAGTTTGGGGGTATGGTTTCCTGTGTGTGACGGTGATATCTCTGTGTTCACTGGTCGGGGCGAGTGTGGTTCCCTTCATGAGGAAAACCTTTTACAAGCGGTTGCTGCTGTACTTCATAGCCCTGGCCATTGGTACTCTGTACTCCAACGCCCTCTTTCAACTAATCCCAGAGGTAGAGTGGACACGTGTGGGAAACGGGTTTATAGACGTGTGCCACACAACCAGACTCTCTCTAGAGTTCTAGATTTCTAGAAATCAAGATTTTCTAGAGATGGAAATGTTCTGGTTGAGTCTTTAAATGTTGAGTCTGACATTTAAAGGAATAGTTAGCTGAAAATGAAAACGCTTCATTTACTTGCCCTCATGTTGTTCCAGACTTTCTGCAATGCAAATGAAAATATTTTATGCAACGTCAAGAAAACTTTATCTCAATCGTTGATTGTTTTTTTTTCTCTCTGTATACAAGTGATTTATTCTATTTCTGTTTCTTGTGTTCTTTTAAATACGTTTGTTAATTAAAAAGTTGTTTTTAATATGTTTAGAATTTTTTTAAAAAGTGATTTCGCTCTGTTCTTGCCATGAAAGCTTGCGCCAGCAAGCTTTGACCTCTTTTGGTATTAAAAATTACTGCAAGGATTTACTAAAGACATACAGTGAGAAATTAGTGATGCATAGATGTGAAGACAGTTATTCTTGAGGTTGACCTTAAATCATTTTGTGTTTTGGAACAATGTGAGGGTGAGTAACTGATTACAGAATTTTCATTTTCAGGTCAATATTCCTTTTAAACACAAATATAAGTTTTCCCAGCCTCAGTGGTTCTTCCCAGCTGGAAGGCTAAAAAATAGAGTGAAACTTTGTATTAATTCATACACAGAACACAGACTTCTTTTAAAGGGGTCATGACATGGATTTTTTATTATTGTAACATGTTCCTTGAAGTTTACCTATAATGTTAAAATAGTTCTTTACACACATATACAGAAAAAAATATATATTTGTGGAAAAACGATTATTTTCAACCTTGATTCTGACCCTGTCTGAAATGTTCCATTTTTAAGGAGCGACTCCTTTAAGACTTGTCAGTAAACAGACCTTCAGACTGTCGGCTGAAGGTCTAGACACAGCTTTCATTGGCCAAGGACCACCCAAGAGGACATTTGACTGACATGTAAAGCAACCAATCACCGTTTGTTTTGTTCCGCATCATGTTTAGGGGTGTGAAAATGTAAGTCGATGTCCACACGATAACAGACCGGTGTGCATCTAATAAATTACTATTTACTAATAAACTCGGTTACAAAACAATCTGCTGTCAAATTCTCTGAACAAACATATATTCGTCTGACGCGATCCAGTTCCTTTATCCTTTCATTTACTCTTTTATTTGTCCTCTTGTCGGCAGACTAAAGCACGTGGAGTACATCAAAAAGTGAACAGGCATCTGTATACTGTATCCAGTGTAGACAGCGTCAGTGATTATTATGGTTACTATTTTCTTTTGACGAGACACTCACATCCAGTGTATGCAAATGCTGTTAAATGACTGAACGCCAGTGGGCAGGGCCTTGTCTGATGTCTTGCTCTGGAAGCAGGCATATGCAAATGTATTTGCCTGTGTGACATCACAGATCCTGCAATATCAAAACAAGCCATTTTTGGAGCTTGATTTAAATAAATGCTTTGTTTATAACGAGTACTATGTTTTAAACTATGAAACTTGCAGGATGTTTTAATGGTGCAAAGACTTCTTATATGTTAAAAGATCAGGCAAATTTGATTTCACATGTCATGACCCCTTTAAAATCATAGTAATGCCCATTCACTCTACATTTTTGAGGCAATGTGGCATGAAACTGGAGCACACTTTTTCTTTTTTTTCTTTCTTTTTTTTTTTTTGTGAACTATTTAAATGAATGATCCAGTCTGGTCTAATTTGTTAAAATCACAAGGTGAAAAGCCAAGCAAAAAGGGGGGAATCCCTGAGGCATTAGTGAACTAGTACACAAAAACCCAGTCTAAAATAAATCCCATACTCACTCTTCTTGACTGCTAGTAACCAAGTGTGAAATAAATTTGAAGAATACTCTGTCTTCTCCTTTGGTAACTTATACACATGAAAGAGAGTCTTTTCCCCCATGTCTAGGAGAGTGATTAGGGGCTTGTATTTGGATTGTATCCATACTAAACATATATTATGCACTGCACTGCACACATTCTGTTATTATATATATGTTAACATATTATATGCAGCCTACACTACTTTATGTTGCACACACACACTACAGTTCAAAGGTTTTGGGTCGATTTTTAAGAAGTCTCTTATATTTGATCAAAAATACAGTAATACTGTGAAATATTATTACAATTTAAAATAACCGTTTTCTATGTTAATATATTTTAAAATGTAATTTTTTCCTGTGATGGCAATGCTAAAGTGGCCATTACTTCAGTCTTCAGTGTCACATGATCATTCAGAAATCATTCTAATATGCTGATTTAGTGCTCAAGAAACATTTCTTATCAATATTGAAAACGTTGTGCTGCTTAATATTCTTGTGGAAACCTTGATACTTTAATTTTTTAGGATTCTTTGATGAATAGAAATGGACTTACTGACCCCAAACTTTTGAACGGTAGTGTAGATCAACATTTTACGTATAATTTTTATTATAGTTAAAACAATTTTCATGATTTGAGATTAATAACAAATAATACAATTTGAATAAAATTGTATTTGGCATTTTAAACCATGCTTTTTTCTTTATGTAGGCATTTGGATTTGACCCTATGGAGGATTATTACGTGCCCAAGTCCGCTGTTGTGTTTGGAGGATTCTACCTGTTCTTTTTTACAGAGAAAATCCTGAAGATGATCTTAAAGCCAAAGGACAAGGTGAGAATTTAGACTAACGGTCTGTATAAGTAAACCATGAAGTGATTGTTTTAGCAAATAGCTTTATCTGACATTGTCATTGTGACATGGGTTCCCAGTGACATCTAAAAAGTATTTAGTTGACAGCACAAGAAGGATGTTATTTTTAGAACAGAAAGTTCAAACTCATGAAGTTTTGCATGGGAATGTGTGAACAGCATGTACAGAATGTGCATGTCTGGTTTTAGTTCCTCAAGGGCTACACTATTCATTTGTATTATGCTTTATAAGACAATGTCCTCCAGTTGGATTTAAAAAAGGAACTTAATACTCATTAAAATACATTAAGGGTTTTTATTGTAGTCTGTAATGGTTTAGGCAGAGCCAGCAAATCATTTTACATGCATCATAAGATTTATCATTAAACTCTTTGCTTTTGAGATTGTGATGGGTTGTAATGCAGCACCCTCTAGTGGAGAATTTTCTTTGCAAGCTTATTCACTGTCTGTTTCTTCTTGCCCTTCTTATCTAATTCTCCCTTTTGTTAGGGAGGGCATGGACACGGACACAGTCACTTCCCTGCAGAGCGCTATGCCAACTCCAATGGCGACTTGGAGGATGGTGTGATGGAGAAACTGCAGAATGGAGAGGCTGGAGGAGCATCTTTACCCAGAGTGGAAGGAGATGGCAGAGGCGTTGGAGAAGATGACAAAATGCTGAGCACTGGGCAAACAGTACAGGTGAAAAATAAATTAAACCTTATTCTCCTTCATTTGCTTAAATTGTATTTTCCTTTGGTATTACAACTCACACACACACAGGTTTGTTTTTGTGAATTGTGGGGACATTCCATAGGCGTAATGGTTTTTATACTGTACAAACCGTATTTTCTATCCCCTTACACCAACCCTACACCTAAACCTACCCATCACAGGAAGCTGTGCACATTTTTACTTTCTCAAAAAAAAAAAACTCATTCTGTATGATTTATAAGCCTTTTGAAAAATGGGGACATGGGGTAATGTTCTCATAAGTCACCCTCTCCTTGTAATACTTATGTCATACCCATGTCATTATACAAAGTTGTGTCCTGATATGTCACAAAAACAGGCACACACACACACACAAAAATCTGACAACAAATGTAATTATACTTTGTGGAATTAATTGATTGAGCTTAGTTGACTATTAACAACACCCATTATGTCTCTTAAAGACAACTTGAAATCAAAATTAATGCTATTCAGATGGTATATTAAAGAAGACCTATTATGCTTTTTTACATTTTCAGCTTTCTTTAGTGTGTAATTTTGCTGTTTGAGCATGAAAAAGGTCTGCAAAGTTACAAAGCACAAAGTCTCTATATCAGTGCACACTGTTTCTGAACTCCCTGAAACACCTCGAATGTACTCTTGAGTTTTCTTCCAAGAATGCACACGTCACAATATTCCTTATTTAAATAATTCCTGCCCAAGGCATGTGCAAAAAAAGGGGTCGAGGCCTGGTTGAGTTGCGTTGGTAGTGTGTTGAAACTCACCATTATGGTAAGGGGTATGACATTTCCGAAACACCCTCAAAGCGGTTGACCAATCACAGCACACTGGTCCAGCCGACCAATCAGAGCACATTGTGCTTTTCAGAAGGGGGGGCTTCATAGAGACAGGAACTAAGCAGAGCATTGCTGACAGACTGGGAAAAGAGGTGCTCCAATAATGTAAAATATGTTAAAAAGAATGTGTTTTTTTTTTTTTTTTTTTTTTGAACATTCAACCATGAAAACCTATTCTAGTAGACCCCAAAAACAAGACTTTGAAAAAAGCATAATATGTAATGTCATGCCTGAATTACTGTAATTATGAATTTCCAACTTGTAAAAACTGTCCAGGACACTTATTTTTCTCACTTGATAATGACTAATGGCATCATGTAAACTGAGTTGCCATAGAAACAGTTTTTTCTGTTTCTGAGGATGTGACCAGCATCTCAGTGTTGTCATCTTGTAATTATCATCATTTCAGCACAACTTGAATGCTGCATGATTCATCAGCATCAGTGTGTGTGGTTGGGTTGCAGGAGCTAAAAGATTATGTTTCACAATTCAGTAAGAGACTACTGGTTTTTATTTACACTACCATGCAAAAATTTGGGGTCAGTAAGATTTTAAGAAACTGTTTCTGAGCACCAAATCAGCTTATTAGAATGATTTCTGAAGGATCATGTGACAAATTCAGGATTGCATTACATTTTAAAATATATTAAAATAGAAAAGTTATTTAAAAAAAAATTAATACAATTACAGTTTATACTATTTTTTTTTTTGATAAAAATTTTTTGATAAAATATATCTTACCCAAACTTTTGAACAGAAGTGTATATTGACTTCTGTTGTTTGTGTCCCTGACGCAGGACGCTCAGAGTTCAGGTGGTGCTGGAACGGGTGGATGTTATTGGCTGAAGGGCAGGGCATACTCTGACATCGGTACTCTGGCGTGGATGATCACTTTGAGCGACGGTCTCCATAATTTCATAGATGGTTTGGCTATCGGAGCCTCCTTCACTGCTTCTGTGTTCCAGGGCATCAGTACGTCAGTTGCAATTCTGTGTGAGGAGTTTCCACATGAGTTGGGTGGGTATTACTGCTTCTTTAACACTTCTGTTAATTTGACCAATCAAAAATGGGCATGAACATGCTGAATGTGTTGTCATGCTCTGCTGCATCTGTGTGTTCAGGTGATTTTGTAATCCTGCTAAACGCTGGCATGAGCATCCAGCAGGCGCTGTTCTTTAACTTCCTGTCAGCCTGCTGTTGTTATCTGGGCATGGGCTTCGGCATTCTGGCTGGGAACAACTTCTCTCCTAACTGGATCTTTGCTCTAGCCGGGGGCATGTTCCTCTACATTGCACTGGCTGATATGGTAAGAGACATCATGCGGATCATTAGCTGGCTTTAAACTAGCTGGGTTTTGGTAATGGTGTGGATTTGATTAATTTCATTGATTCCTGAAGGTTTCTATGATTAATGAGGTGTAAAAGAAGTTAATACCTATTGTAATACTTAAGTGCTATTGTAAACTAAAATTAAGAAAATTACTCATTTAAATACATGAAAAAAATGAAATGAAAATTGAAATAATTTAATGACATTTAAAACTACACTATATGAAAAAACTACAGGTGCTGGTCATATAATTAGAATATCATCAAAAAGTTGATTTATTTCACTAATTCCATTCAAAAAGTGAAACCTGTATATTATATTCATCTATTACACACAGACTGATATATTTCAAATGTTTATTTCTTTTAATTTTGATGATTATAACTGACAACTAAGGAAAATCCCAAATTCACTATCTCAGAAAATTAGAATATTACTTAAGACCAATACAAAGAAAGGATTTTTAGAAATCTTGGCCAACTGAAAAGTATGAACATGAAAAGTATGAGCATGTACAGCACTCAATACTTAGTTGGGGCTCCTTTTGCCTGAATTACTGCAGCAATGCGGCGTGGCATGGAGTCGATCAGTCTGTGGCACTGCTCAGGTGTTATAAGAGCCCAGCTTGCTCTGATAGTGGCCTTCAGCTCTTCTGCATTGTTGGGTCTGGCATATCGCATCTTCCGCTTCACAATACCCCATAGATTTTCTATGGGGTTAAGGTCAGGCGAGTTTGCTGGCCAATTAAGAACAGGGATACCATGGTCCTTAAACCAGGTACTGGTAGCTTTGGCACTGTGTGCAGGTGCCAAGTCCTGTTGGAAAATGAAATCTGCATCTCCATAAAGTTGGTCAGCAGCAGGAAGCATGAAGTGCTCTAAAACTTCCTGGCATACGGCTGCGTTGACCTTGGACCTCAGAAAACACAGTGGACCAACACCAGCAGATGACATGGCACCCCAAACCATCACTGACTGTGGAAACTTTACACTGGACCTCAAGCAACGTGGATTGTGTGCCTCTCCTCTCTTCCTCCAGACTCTGGGACCCTGATTTCCAAAGGAAATGCAAAATTTACTTTCATCAGAGAACATAACTTTGGACCACTCGGCAGCAGTCCAGTCCTTTTTGTCTTTAGCCCAGGCGAGACGCTTCTGACGCTGTCTGTTGTTCAAGAGTGGCTTGACACAAGGAATGCGACAGCTGAAACCCATGTCTTGCATACGTCAATGCGTAGTGGTTCTTGAAGCACTGACTCCAGCTGCAGTCCACTCTTTGTGAATCTCCCCCACATTTTTGAATGGGTTTTGTTTCACAATCCTCTCAAGGGTGCGGTTATCCCTATTGCTTGTACACTTTTTTTCTACCACATCTTTTCCTTCCCTTCGCCTCTCTATTAATGTGCTTGGACACAGAGTTCTGTGAACAGCCAGCCTCTTTTGCAATGACCTTTTGTGTCTTGCCCTCCTTGTGCAAGGTGTCAATGGTCGTCTTTTGGACAACTGTCAAGTCAGCAGTCTTCCCCATGATTGTGTAGCCTACAGAACTAGACTGAGAGACCATTTAAAGGCCTTTGCAGGTGTTTTGAGTTAATTAGCTGATTAGAGTGTGGCACCAGGTGTCTTCAATATTGAACCTTTTCACAATATTCTAATTTTCTGAGATACTGAATTTGGGATTTTCCTTAGTTGTCAGTTATAATCATCAAAATTAAAAGAAAAACATTTGAAATATATCAGTCTGTGTGTAATGAATGAATATAATATACAAGTTTCACTTTTTGAATGGAATTAGTGAAATAAATCAACTTTTTGATGATATTCTAATTATATGACCAGCACCTGTATATGAAATAATAATAATAATAAAAAAAATAATAATGGTAATTTACATGGGTGAAATTGTTTGGCTTGCATGTTTGTGTGGAAAAATACATTCTACCTGCAGATGGCGATATAGGCCCTGTTTACACATGGTATTAAAGGGTTAGTTCACACAAAAATACAAATTCTGTCATCATTTACTCACCCTCATGTTGTTCCAAACCCGTAAGACTTTCGTTCATCTTTGGAACACAAATGAAGATCTTTTAATGAAATCTGAGAGCTTTCTGTCCCTCTATTGACAGCTACGCAGCTAATACTTTGACGCTTTAAAAAGTTCATAACGAGATCGTAAAACTACCGTATTGTTCCGAATATAAGACAACCCTGATTATAAGACGAATCCCCTTTTTCAAGATGTACCTTTTGGGGAAAAAAAGCTTTTTGAAGACTGAACCTTGTATTTTATAAAGAAAAATTTTATAAAGAAAATGTTTTTATTTGAAAATAATTTTCATATTGCATATTTTTCATATTTAAATTGTTGTATTGAAAGAATGGTAAATACTGGTAAAATGTACCAACAATCACATTTAAAAATAAACACTTTTTGGCATACCCTAAAAATAACCTAGCCCATCTGAATTATATAACAATAAGGCTATCCATCTCATAGTGAAAACCATGTAGCCTACCAAAATTTCATCAACAGAATAAGTGAAATCTTGTAGTTTTTAAACCTGGGTACCGTCAAACATCACATACGGGGGATGTTTGGTCCCGTCAGCGAGGCACCCAAACATGAGTCACATGGCTCTTAGACAGTAAGCTTTTCTTTGACTGTTTGCATTTTTAAGACTGTCTCTTTGCGCTTGCGATCTTCTAACATTACATTCTGACACATCGTATTTCTTGGCACACTTGTTTTACACTTATTTGGCGCTACCTATTGTTGCGGGTGTATTATTGACGTAAAAGTCTAGACCCTGAATATAAGCAAGCATCTAGCAAGCATAAACTTCCATTTACCACAACTGATGTGTGAATTGATGAATGATTATATGTGAATATAAAGTCATCATGTCTCTTCAGAAAATTTGGACTAATCCGGTATCATATAAGCAGTTTAATTTCCAGTCTTACTCGATAACCATGAAAACAGAGAATGCCATTACCCATTTGGTTATCCCAAAATAGATTCTGTTGAGTTTTATAATGTGTCTTACAATCCATGTGTCTCTATACTCCTTTGTCCATCTCTGCAGTTTCCAGAGATGAACGAGGTGAGTCGTGAGGAAGAGGAGGCCGGAGGAAGTGGCTCTCTTGTCACTTTCGCCATCCAGAACGCAGGACTGCTCACAGGGTTTGCTATCATGCTTCTACTCACCATCTACTCTGGACAGATACAGCTTGGATAGCAGAGGACTTAAATACAAACTCAGACCCCGAGGGACTAACTCAGCTCCTGGACTTAAACCTGAGACCTACTGGAACCTCCCAACTTAAATATGAGCCAGCTGTGCTGGCTTGTTTTAAAACGTTTGCCCAGCTGGACTAGGTCATGATGACATAAATTCAAATCTTATGGGCTCAAACCCTGAACTGTTTGAATGAAGCTAGAATTGACTGACTTGTGAATTTTGCTTTAAATTCATCCAAAACCCAGACCTATGGATGGATGCTTTACCATTCATCTAGTTTAGGCCTTCTCTCGTTCTTTTGTCTCAAAGCTTTAGGACACAATGTCCCTGTACTGAGTGGATTCCAGTACCCTAACATGTACATCTGGGTATTTTTGTATTGATTTCTGTGTTCTAATGTTTTAAAAAAAAAATTTCAACAAAAAGTCTCTTTCTTTCGGAGACAGAGCACCTTTGTATTCCTGACCATGAGGATTAGAGTATTGTCCACTGACTGACATGTAACAGATGGGATAAACTTGACTCATTTTAATGGCATTTGGTCAAATGCAGGTTGTTTCTGATGCTTCAAACCAAATGGATTTGTTTATTCAATAGAAAAAATAAACAACGAAAAAATAAAAATGCTTAGGGAGAAGATATATAGATACTATATAGACTAGTTAGTTGGCACTCATAATTCTACTGAACTGAACGTCATGTAGGTCACTTTAATCAAAGATTACTCTGCATTGTTGCATAAGTAGCTTTTAGTTTAAATACAAAGCAGTGTCTGTTCACAAATTGATCCGTACTTAGTTTCTCCCCTAAACGTCATTCCATAATAGCAAGCAAAAAGCTTGAAACACTAAGGATTTTGTTTGTTATTGATGATTTTGTTTTACTACTTTAAGAAAAAAGCAGAGACCAAGTTTCTTCGAGAGAAATCTCCTCCAACTTTTCTTTCCATACATATGACCAGAATAATTGGTGCACATTTTTATTGTACCCTCCTCTCATTTGCATAACCTTGCATATTAATTGACAGACAGAAAAAGATCACACCCACTTCAGTTTATAATTGCTCTCAATTTATGATGATGCTGGTTATTATTATTTATTAGATAATAAATACTCTTTAATAATATTTTCCACATCCTTTCATTTAATATGAATGCAGTACTCTTCATATTTTAAGAAATAATTAGGAAATGCAAGCAAAATGTGTGATACAATAATACGATCATTCCTTTTCTTTTCCTGGTCGAACCTTACGATACGGTCCCATTGGTTAACTTTAGTTAACTACATTAGTAAACTAACAATGAAAAATGCTTCTAAATCATATATTAATCTTAGTTCATGTTCATTTCAGCATTTACTAATATATTATTAAAATCAAAAGTATCTGCTAATATTATTTAATGTACCTGAGCTAACATTATCTAACAATGAACAGTTGTATTTGTATTAACTAACATTATCAAAGATAAATAAACACTGTAATAATAAATGTATTAGTCATTGTTAGTTAATGCATTAACCAAAGTTAACAAATGGAACCTTATTGTACAGTGTTACCCTTTTCCTTTATTTATATATATATATATATATATATATATATATATATATATATAGCACTACAGTACACTACTTAGAGCTCTTTGCTAATTTAGCATTTAGACTGACAGGACCCACTTGAATACATTTTGAATACCATTTAAAGCTGAAGTATGTAATTTCTGTGGCACTAGTTTATTCAAAAGTTATTGCAAAATCCTGACTTTGTTTGCATAGGTTCACACAAATGACTTATAACTTTGTTTCTGCATATTAAGATGGGATTTTAGTATTGAAAAAAGACACTTCAGCTTTAAAATGGCTTGAATTTTAGAAGTTAATTAGGACTGTTCTTATACATATGGTCTTATGATACAGATATGTTATATTTCTATGCAGCAAAATACAATTTAAATAGAACAAACTATGAGATTCAGTAATTGATCTTGCGCTTCAGATCAACCTTTGCTCAGAATACAGTAGATCCCCTGTTATGACTTTTGTCTTCCAGATAAAATGTATTCTTCCATTATGCTTCCATTGCTTATAGTAATATTCTTAATATTCTGCATAAGAATCGAACCCGACACCCCAGTATGCTGTTTAGCAAACAGCTGCACGATCATTCTGTTCATTGTTTGAAATGTAATTTTAGAACTGAACATGAAGCGTATGGTCAACAGATCTGAGTGTAATTTTTTTTTCAGAGTTGTAATTGCATATTCTGTGCATTTAGACTATCACCGTTACTTTTCTATAATGCCCCTTTGTCTGTTAAGTGTATGTAGAAGTTGCATTCTCTGTGTGTAGTACAAGTTAGTTGAAACCATTATTTCAGCTGGCGTCTTATTGCTATGCATTGACGTCCTCTGAAGTAAGTTTATGCCTTAAAGAGAGGAGGAAGTCTCAACGCTATCATTCAGTGGGAAAAGTTTTAAGTTTTTGTACCTCATTTTAAATTCAGTGATATTTGAAGACTTTTGTAGTGTAGAATGTGTATGAATGTTTGTGATTTTGCTATTGATTTATGTATTTTGTCATCAGTAAATGTATTTAAATGATAAGAGGGAAGCTGTTCTTTAAATGTTGTTGCTGTAAGAGAGAATGTGAGCAAATCAGCATCTCACTGTTTTATTTCGTAGTGGATGGTGGAGGCCAGTGTACCTGGCTATGATGAAGGCATTATGTTAATTACTGTAAACATCTCAAGTGTTTTGTGACTCATACTTGTGCAACATGTGAAATCTGATTGCTGGTAACTATTTGTTTTTCTTTTGAAATATTAAGCCATGGGTTTTAAGTTCATCTTTTGTGCAATGGAAGAAAAAAAACATGATCCAAAACTGAAAGCTGTTGTTTCTCCTTCATTTGTATTGTCTCTCAATTTTAAATAGCTGTGAGGCTAATTATTTAAGTGAATTATTGTGATTACTTTGACTATATAAATCGTTTATAGTTAAAATGATGACAATTTTTAGCAACTTGAATTATTGATAATGCAGCTACGTATAAATATTCATGCTTCTTATTAATATGCCTATTAATTTGAGTTTAAGATGGACCTCAGTAATGCATCTAGTGAAGTTCTCTTCATCAGGTTTGTGCTTTAATGTGCTTTGAAACACTCTTAGATGCTTGATTTATCTATAAATATTGCTGAAAATAACATGTTGGAAGGTGTTTTTTTTTTTTTTTTCAGCTGCGTTCGTAAAATACTCTCACTCTTTGTGGCTTACATTAAAGACACTTTATGTGTCCTTAGGTTGCATTTAAACTTTTAAAACCATTAATTATGTCTTAGTTTTCTTTCATATGGTTGTGGTATATTTGTCCTCAAAGGCTTTGATCTCACACCAGCTTTGCAGAAGCGTGTTTGTTTACCCTCACAATATGACAAGCAGTCGAGCTCTTCAGTGGATAAAATACCCTTCAGGATAGAGTTAAGTACTTTTTAATATTACAAACTTAATTCGAATATTCCTCCAACATTTCGTCAACTCAAGGATGATAATATTATCCCCTGACTTCTAACTTGTGTGAATCATAATTCAAAGGGAGTCGCTTTACTGGCACTATGAATCATGTCAGGAGTCGACTGATTCGAAGATTATTTTATTCAAATAAATATTTTTTTTATTTACTTGCTTACTTGTTTGCTTGTTTAAAAGGACTTTAATTTTGAAGCTTTATTTTGAGGCATTCCCGTTATCGTCACATCTCACACACACTCCAAACTGGTGTGTGTGCCAAGTCAGAAAGTTGCACGAGGACAAGTTCAAAACTTTATAGTGCCATTACATTTGATGAACGTGCAATGATAATGCATTGCACAGATAGCATCATTACAAGACATTGATATGCACATTTCTTGTGCCAGGAGATTCATTTATTGCCTCTTCCTTGCAAGCTGTGCTGCAGCAAGTCCTTGACTGTTAAACAGTTACAAGGTACGTTTAGAGAGAGAGAGAGAGAGAGACCTTTGTCACAATGTCATGACTAAGAACCACACTTGCGTTTTAGTATGCATACTACGTCTTAAGTTGATATTAAAAACACCTCAGGTTATTCCAGCCAGAAACAATGTTGTGCAAATATAAGGACAAAATCCATCTCTGTATGTTCATAGTGCTGTTTCTTCAGCTGTTATCCAGGACTGCAGGTAAGTTCTTCATACATGTACTGGAGTAATAATCAAGTGTTGTGTTTCTATTGTTAGGCTTTTACAGAAACCCTATTCTGTCTTACCCTATTCTGAGAAAGCAATTGCAGCAATGTGTGCTTTGCTTGCTTTCACAGCACAGTCATGTGCCAGAAGCTGTGGTGAGAAGTTTACTACATGCTCCTGTCATTCAACATGTGAATCTCTGAAGGACTGCTGTGCAGATTATAAACAGTTTTGCCTTGACATTGAACCACACTCTGGATCTTTACTGGGAGGAACAGACTTTAAAATCCTCAACGTTACATTTGAGCAGAACATTAACCTCACTTGCAGGTAAGAGTGCCACAAACCTGTTGATGTTCTACTTGTGAAGCTACAACTGAACTTTTTATAAACACTACAGATTTTTGAAGTTCCTAGCAAGATTGCTAGTAAAGTAAATAAATAATTTAAATTTTTGGATGAACTGTTCCATTAACTTGAGCTTTCCTTAAAGGGATAGTTCGCCTAAAAATGGAAATTGTCATAATATACTCAACCTCAGGTTGTTCTAAACCTGTATGAGTTTCTTTGTTCTGTTGAACACAAAAGAAGATATTTTGAAGAAATTCATGGTATCCACAGTGAGTAAATGATGACCGAGTTTTTATTTTTGCGTGAGCTATCCCTTTAAGAATCCTGGGCTCTGTGTTATTCATATAGCAATTCTTTATTATATACAATAATAATAATAATAAGAAGAATAGATAATTTTATTGAGGTTGCCTTTGAAAGGCGATATTTCTTAACCTGATGTAATATTTCTTATCCTGACTAAGATAACTAAATCTGTAATAAAAATGAATAAAATATATAGAGAGATATTATAAAAATGTCTAAAACATACAACAAATTTACTAAGAATTTAACTAAAATTCAAATGAAACCTGAACATATAAAAATAAAAAACAAATTCAAAATATTAATAAACTATAATAGTATCTCAATTATACTAAAATAACACTGATTTAATATATAAGTAATATTATAATATAGTAATATACTTACTATGTATGAACAGAATACTAATGCATAATGTTCAGCAATCAGATATGATGTTCTGGCAGTAAGGAAGTTTTGGCTGAAGATTGTTCCAAAATATTCCAGGTGTTTGAGCCTTGATTTTGTTCCTCCCAAATCCTCAAGGGCAAAGTCTGAGTTAAATATGTTTATTTGGTACAACAAGTGGCTTCGGTGAAGGCTGAATGAGATAAGATGGAAGTGTTCTCATGTTACTGCCACTTTAGGGTGAATTGCTTTTTTGTATTCTTCAGTCGCTCTGATAGTAAATAGTAATTTAACTATTATTCTATCAGCGCTATACAGTGCAGTGCTAAACAGAGTATGTTTCACAGGTTCAACTCAGAGATTTTGACAGAGGGCTATGTGGATGTGAGCGGCGTGGGTCACTGTATCTCTCCACTGCTCTATGAGTCGGGCTGGATCCCTTTTGAGGTGTCCACAGATGGAGTCAACTATGACAGAGCAGGGAGGTGGCTCTCAGGTGAGCTACAGATATCATAGTACACACTAAGGTTTGTGGGAATGTCAATTAAAGGGATAGTTCACCCAAAAATGAAAATTCTGTCATTAAGTACTCACCCTCATGTCGTTCCAAACTCGCAAGACCTTTGTTCATCTTCGGAAAACAAATTAAGATATTTTGATGAAATCCAAGAGATTTTTTTATCCTGTATTGAAAGCAATGAAATTACCACATTCAATGTCCAGAAAAGTAGTAAAAACATTGTTAAAATAGTCAACGTGACTACAGTGGTTCAACCTAAATGTTATGAAGAGACGAGAATAATTTTTGGTGTGCAAAAACAAAACAAAAAATTCAACAAATTCGTCTCTCCCCGTCTTTCCTCTGCTACGCTATTTTCGTTGCAGCTTCCAGGTTCTACATCCGAACACTAGCTCAGTATTGGCTGACGCTGTTCACGTGAGCACCACAACGCATGTGTGTGATGCTGACGCAGGAGCCAGCCAATAATGAGCTGGCGTTCAGACGTAAACACGGAAACGCAGCACTCTGCCAACTGCTTAACAGACTGACAGGGAAGAGGAAAAATTGTTGAATAAAGTCTTTTTTTTTTTTTTTTTTGCGCTAAAAAAGTATTCTAGTCTTTTCATAACATTAAGGTTGAACCATTGAAGTCACATGGACTATTTTAACAATGTTTTTACTACTTTTCTGAACCATGAATGTAGTAATTTTGTTGCTTTCAATTGAGGATAACTTCTCAGATTTCATCAAAATATCTTAATCTGTGGCCTTACGGGTGTGGAATGACATGAGGGTGAGTAATTAATGACAGAAATTTCATTCTCTCTTAATGCACATTTGCATAAATGCTTGCTGACATTGTGTTAACCCAGCTGACATTCCTTTCTAGAACATTCCGTTTGTGTTGTTCTTAGCTGATATCAGTTACTGTATGATCGTGTGGTTTATGTACTGATTAGAATAATCAGTAATCCAACCTCCTGAGGCATTTGACTTTTGATAACTCAAGTTCATTGGAATTTATTTATTAATTTATATTTATTAAACTGATAGTTCACCCAAAAATAAAATTCTGTCATCATTTACTCACCCTCATGTTGTTCCAAACCTGTATGAAATTCCTTGGGTGAACTATCCCTTTAATGTAGTAGTGCTTCTTTTTATGATAAGTGATTGATTGATTGATTGATTGATTGATTGATTAGTCCATCACAGTAAGCTGGGTTATGCTTACAAGATCATTCTGGTCAATGCCACAAAGTGGCAGTACTACGGCACACCAGATGTCAGCGGGGATTTAAAAATGATATGGATATCATCTCTAATAAAAGCAGAGAGAGTCAACGTCGAGCTGTGGGGTTACAATGAGACTGGTAAGTAGATCACAAGTCTTTATATAGAATAATGTATACATCTATGCATCCATCTACAGTATATGTCTATCTATCTATCATCTATCTATCTATCTGTCTGTCTGTCTATTGTTCTATCGTTCTGTCTTTCTGTCACTATTGTTCTGTCAATCTATCCATTGTTCTAACATTCTATCTATCCATCTATCCTTCTGTCTGTCTATGAATCTCTCCATTGTTCTATCTATCATTCTATTGTTTTGTCGACCATTCTATCTATCATTCCATCTACCTGTCTGAATCGATCTATCAGTTCTATATGTGAATGTATATGAATCTATCCATATATCTGATTCTGTCATTCTAACTGTAATTTGATCTATTCTGTCTATCAATCATTTTATCTATTGTTCTATCATTCTGTCTATCTTATTATCTATCAATCTATTGTTTTATAGTTCTGTCTCTATTGTTCTGTCTTCGAATCCATTGTTCTATCAATCTATTTATTGTTCTTTTTTATTGTTTCTGTTATTCTGTCTATTCTATCCATTGTTCTCTCTATAGTTCTGTCTACTGTTCTGTCAATTTTCATTCTAGCTTTTTGTCTGTCTGTGAATCCATCATTCTGTTTATTGTTCTGTTGTTCTGTCTATCATTCTGTCTATTGTTCTGTCTACTTACTGTTCTATCATTTTATCTATCAATCCACCCTTCTTTAAATGCGTATCAATAATACGAGTGTGTAATCTCGTGGAATGTATACGCCAAAATGAGTTTTGGCGTGCATATGATACGCAGTTTTTCGCGTGCATATGATACGCACTTTATGGCGTATTATACGCACGAACCCCACACCACTAATCCTACCCAAGACTACCGAGCGTGTTATATAGACACCATAAAGTGCGTATCATATGCACATGAAAAACTGCGTATCATATGCACGCCAAAACTCATTTTGACGTATAAATTCTATGAGATTACACACGTGTAATATTGATGCACATTCTCATGTGATCGTGTTGGTAGTTCTGTCTGTCTATCTATTATTCTATCAATTGATCTGTCTATAGATTATTATTAGGATTAACTAACATTATTATTATTATGATAAACTAACAGGAGAGTCATATTCTGCTAATTGGGAGGCAGAGTGGAAGTATCTGTACACCGTGGGCAGAGATGTGCCCAACAGTGGGGTTTTCAGTTTCACCCCACAGATTGCAGAAAAACCATACTTCCTCTGGGACCTAGGGAGCATACGGGTCAGCCCCAGCTCTAAACAAGATGGAGCCCAGTAAGAGCCTTTAGTAGTTAATATTATTATTTATATTACAGGTTTTTTTTTTTTTTTTTTTACAATCGCTAGGACCCATTTCTCAGTATTTGGGTCACTTTTTCAAAACAGTGAGCACAACAGCAGTCCATGTGGGCTAAGCTGTGGATCATTTATCAATGCTTTGGCACAAAATGCATTCAACAAGGACATCTTTCAAATGACATGAATTCATTTCTCACTCAGACACAAACACCACCAAAACCCTATACACAGTACCTGTTAAAAGTTTGAAAACATTAAAAGTTTTTAAAAATTCAATTTATTTCTGTGATGACAAAGCTGAATTTTCAGCATTATTACTCTAGCCTTCAGTGTCACATGATCCTTCAGAAATCATTCTAATATGCTGATTTGCTGCTCAAGAAACATTTATTATTAGTAGTAGTGGTGTTAAAAACTGTTTTTTTTTTTTTTTTTTTGCTGCTTAACGTATATTGCTGTTTCACTTTCATAAATCAAAGAGATTACTAAGATCTCATATGCAAACTCTCCTACATGTTCCTACAGTAGGTCTAAATTAAAGTCCAGAGGTGACCGCACTTTTGCGGTAGCTGCCCCAAGGCTATGGAACAGTTTACCAGAGTATATTAGACAATCATCAACTTTAAGTGAATTTAAAAAAACATTTAAAAACATATTTTTTTACATTAGCTTTTGATCATGAATGAGTGACGAGGTATTGTTGTCGTAGGTATTGCTGTTAGAATGTTTCTCGAATGGAATTTGCAGATCTTTTGAAATTTGTTTATTTATTTTTGTAATTAATTTTATTCTATCAGTATATTGTACAGCACTGTGGTCAACACTGTTGTTTTATTATGTGCCTTATAAATAAATTGGAATTGGAAAAGGGGAAAACTTAGAAATAATTTTAACTGTAATTTAAACATGGACCATGTCACATATACTGCAGTGAAATCTGAACAGTGGAGAGCTGTCATTCTTGTTTTGTAAAGAAATTTTACAAAAGAAAACATTGTGTAATGCTACGTTGTGTGTATTTTAGGTCATTGTTTTTTGAGTAAAAAAGTGTTTGATGGGTCACAACCTTTGCTAGTTTTTTGGAAGAATGGTTGGATTTGAAACATGAAGTATGAAGTGTTTTAGTGCATTTTGAATGTAAAATTAACTGTTGTGCCAAAATTAGGAGAACTGTGTGAAGAGTTTTGAAAAAATTACCAAAGTAATGAGAAATGGGTCCTAGCAATTGTTAAAAAAAAATTTTTGTTGTTTTTTTTTTTTAAGAGTTCATTGCATTTTATTAAAGCACTGTGGTTAAAACCAGTTGATTTTCTTTTCTGATGAATAACGGAGACAATAATGTTTTGCGCAGAGATGTTAACGCCCTGTGGAGTGAGGCGCATGCGATCGCCTGGCATCTAGAGGAGGCCTTCAGGAAGGACTCTGCAGGCTGGGCCTTGGAAAAGTGTATCAGTTGGGATAAAGAAGAGAAAGCATTACCCAACTTCCTTGCGGAAATCACTGACTGCCCCTGCACACTGGCCCAGGCTCGTGCTGACACTGGGAGATTTCATGTGGGTGCAGAGCAATAACTTTATTTGATATTAAGGTTGCATCACTAGTAACATCATAATTATTTGAGAATTTTGAATTCTCCACCAATCACAAATTCAGGCCTTTGTGGTCATGGGGTAAAATGGCTTTAATTAAATCTGCTCCTTTTGATGAGTTGTGTGTGTTTATTTTTCAGACTGATTATGGCTGTGATATTGAGACAGGTAGCTTCTGCATTTACCATCCAGGTGCAGTTCACTGCGTTAGAGCCGTACAGGGCAGGTAATATGCCACTTATCAGAATTGTGTGTGCGTGCGTGTGCGTGTGTGTACAGTAGTGGCTAAAAGTGATGTCCAGCCTAGGAAAATTGACATCTTCACCTTTTATTCAAATGTTATTACAGATTTTGTAAGCATATTGTGTAGTTGTCCTTGGAGTCGATTGTTTTGTTTGTGATAACGCAATGAAACATGACTAATTGTACAGACATAATTTTTGGCCAGGGTGTCATACAAAGAAATTATGAATTATGTTGTAGATTATGTTGTAGTCAATGTATGCCTTTTTCTATGATTTTGTTTTCCTATAGATTTTTTTTCATAGTAAAATAAAACTTGTAGCTGTAGTTTGCTTTTTTTTGCTGAATAATTTTGTTTGATAAATAACTTAACCAAGTTTAGTGTTTTGTTCTCTCTTATTTAAATATTAAATATTTCATATTTTTTTCATATTTTGATGGTTTAATTGAACTTGTAGGGTCATTAAAAACAAATATCCTCTATGGAAATCACTTTTGGCCACTATATAACATTGTGTAATGCTACGTTGTTAGTAATGCTACGTTGTTGCGTAAAAAGTGTGTCTGTGTGTATATATATATATATATATATATATATATATATATACACAAACACACACACACATAAAATTACCAAGTATACAAAGTTGCTCATTTGTGTCATTTGTATTAAATATTTATTCAACATTCAAAAAAAAAAAAAATTTCAAAACAGAAACACACTGTAGATAATGTCTAAATCTAACTTATTTAATAACCTATTCTCATTCATGTAAAATACATTTTATTCTGTTTAATATTTAGCCTGTTGATGTGTTGTTTTCTTGCAGTCCTGAGTATGGTGCCGGTCAGCAGTGTTGCTATGACAGCACTGGAGCTCAGGTGCTCACGGGGGACTCTATTGGTGGCAGCACCCCTGATCGAGGGCACGACTGGGGGTCGCCGCCATACAAGAAGCCTCCTAGAGTTCCAGCATTCTCACACTGGAAGTATGATGTCATCAGTTTTTACTACTGCTGCCTGTGGTCAGACAACTGCGAATACTACTTCACCCATCGTCCGTCCAGTGACTGCAGAACATATCATCCTCCTAGAGCAGGTATAGAAAATATCTATAATAAATTGTATTTTATTTAATGTTTTATTTAATGTTTTTTTTTTTTAAATTTTAATATTATTATTTCTATTTACATTTTTGCCACTTTTATTGACTGTAAGAGTAGAGAAATCATAGGAAATGATAGGGAGAAGATTGGTGTTTGATTAAGAAATGTCGTGAACCAGATGCAACCAAATGCAAACTTGTCAAATCTGATAGGCCACTGCTCTAAATCTTTAGATTTTTGTGCAAATGTTGGTGTTTTCCACCTTTAGCTGCTGTCCTTGGTGACCCTCACTTCATGACATTTGATGGCGTGACTTTCACCTTCAATGGGAAAGGAGAGTACATTCTTGTTCACTCTTCAGCCTATGAGCTGTCTGTGCAAGGCAGGACTGAACCAATGAAATCAGAGAATGGTGAGTTCTATAACCTCCTGTATTAAGGATGGATTGAATCAGACCTCTTACATTGAGTCGGCTACGAAAATTGTCCTTTCAGGTTCTGTGGTTATGGCAACACGACTCTGTTCAGTGGCCATGAGGGAGAAGGACTCTGATGTCATCGAGGTGCGTCTTGGAGACCAAGTAGATGAGCTCCAGGTCTTAATGAACCAACAGGTGCTTTCCTTTTCCGAGCAAAAATGGATCGACCTTAAGGGTAAGACCAGTTTATTTATCCTCTCAAAGTCAGCTTTAGCTAAACACAATCTATCAAAAGCACAAAATGGTAGAAATATTTCTCCAACACCCAATCAGCATATTAGAATAATTTCATGTGGATCATGTGACACTGAAGACTGCAGTAATAGGGTTCTTGAGTAGAGCGAGTAGTGAGTTTAAGTTGACATAATTTCTTAATGTAATCATTGACATCCACAGTTTCTGTTAATACAATTTTTGAAAAACAAACAAACAAAAAAAAACTTACAGCAGATGTGCAAGATGAAAAATCATAGTCCGTTATGCTTAGCAGACTAATTTTATGGGCCATCTGTTCTCAGTAAATATAGACTTGTTGCCATCGACAGTATTTGTTTTATTTGTTTGTATACAGTAGGTAGTCAACCAAAATGCCTATTACCGCTACAGCTAAATACAACCCAGTCACATGTGACACTTGTTTGAGAAATCACCACTAGGTGGCACAAAGGGACAGTTTGGCTGTAATTGTGACATTCTTTACCTGTAAATGAAGATAAAATAATTAAATAAATTACTGGTAATAATAATAACAGTAGTAATATACAGTATATGATGCATCTGTTTCTTCCTGGTCTATTTTACAGTCTCTGTTGTCTGTTTTTTTTGCTGTGTCATTCCAGGTGTTTTTGTTTTTTCCCCTAAACCTACTAATGTGACGGTGATGTTTCCGTCGGGGACAGGAGTAGAGGTCCGAGCAGGTGAAGGGGTCATGACCCTTACTGTTCTACTGCCCCATGACTTACACAACCACACGCAGGGTCTGCTCGGTACAATGAATGATGACCCTGAAGATGAATTCACCTCTAGTAATGGCGTGATCATCCCTTCCAATAGCAGTGCACAGGACATATTCACCTATTGTGCTGGCTGTGAGTAACCATTTCACTTCACTTTCACATTACCTGCCAGTACAGTCAGTGATGAATTTGCAATGAAATTGATTGAAACTGAAATTACAAATTTAAAACAAAAATTACAAAAATACAACATAAAAATGTGTCCAAGGGGAAAAAGTGTCCAAATAAACAGGGGATCTAGTGTCCTTGTCATGGTGGGGAATCGTGAAGGAGGGGCAGTGTACAGTCAGAATGGGTCCAGGTAAGAGGACAGGGTCCAGCCGCACAAGCTCCCCTCTCTCTGGTTCAGGGCGCTAGGGGCTGCGGCTTCTCTTCAGCAGCTCATCTTCCCTGAGGCCATGGCATGTGAGAGGGAATGGCTGCCCAGCATCCTAGCCCAGCTGTGCAAACTTTTGCTTCCCATCCGTACTGCGGTTCTGGCGACGCAGTCAATATAGCGGTGCATGAATCCCTCCATGCTCCCCTTCCTGGACCCTCTGGTCTCTCATCATGTGCCTCCAGTCCTGGTTGTTTACCACGCCCCTCCTCCCTCACACCTACTCCTGTCGGGGACCTGGCGAAGGGTGTAGTTTTAAGGGATGGGGTGGCATTGATAAGAAGAGGGAGGCAGCCATTCCATCACACTATTTAAGAAATGCTCCATCTGTTGTAAAGCAACAGTTTGCTAATTCAAAGCCATTTCATAATTATTCCGTAACTAATCCATGCATTACATGTGGCTTTTGTTGCTTTCAAAATATGTGTGATGTTAAAAGTAATCGTAAAATTGAAATTGAATTTAATTGAAAATATGGTATCATTTACGTGATTCATTCCTAACTGAATGAGATGAGCCAAGAAACATTTTGCGTTTTTGACTATTAGGCATACAAATAAAAGTGCATGTGTTTAAAATATTATTTGCAAATTGTTCAAAATAATTACTTACCAACTAGTATTAGACCTAGAATTTGCCACACTATTCTATTTCTTTATGCTTTATTTTTAAAAAAGGACATTGTTACAGCCTTGATTATAATTATTTTTTTAATTAATTAATTTATTTAATTAAATTAAACAAATTAATAAAGAAATCACTATAATACTATTGAACTATAAAGTATTCCATAATAATAATTTCAATTTATATAAAAGTAATAATAATAATATTATTATTATTTTATATAACAACAGTAAAATTACAATACTAATATTTATGGTTGTTGTTTTTTTCTTTGCTTTCAAACAGTAAACCATAGAGCTTTTATTTTGTCAGTAAACTGCAGGGAAACTTTAGAAATGCTTCTCTTTTGTTGGAAACAGATCTATAAACCATTCTCATTACAAACTTGCTTCCTTTTTTCCTCACAAATTACCATGTGTTTTTCTTCACCAGGGGCCATTACGAATGAGACTTCACTGTTTACATACGACTCAACCCACCTCCTGAATGAATATTATTATGCCCCAAAGCACGATCCGTCATTCATCCCTAACTTTTCCGTGACTGAAGACCCTGAGGATCCCCTGCTAGAGCCAACGCTGAACCTATGTGCAGGAGAGGGGGCTTCCTTCTGTAAATATGATGCACTAAGTATGCGCAGTCTGCAACAAGGCAATGCCACACTACTGTCTTACCGGAGTCATACGTCCACCAAGAAAGCTCTGGAACCTGGTGAGTGGGAACACAGGGAACCTATTCTGAAGAAGCTTCCAATTCAAACTATTTGGATTTTTGCAGGAATGTTAATTACAGTATTTTCCTTTCCAGATTTCTGTATGATTTAGGTGCTCTCAATTCACTTTAAGGAGCATCCATTTCCGGCCCTAAAATCTGAATGAATGAGCCGTGTTCAAAGCTGCCTTAATATAAACCCATGCATCAATTAATTCTACATCAAATTAATTCTACATTAAGTTATGTTGCTTGGCATGACATGCCTAATCAAGCATAGATAATAGATCTATTATTAATTATAGATTATAGGTTATTATTATTATCTACAGGATTGCTAATTTTATTTATTTGCCTTAAGCCTAACAAAACCATGGAATAATTACTGTACCTTCAGCCTTTTGAGGCTAATTGCTAAATTTTGCAACACACTGGCATTTTTTTATTTGATTTTACTTTTTGTGTTGATTATTATTATTATTATTATTAGTAGTAGTAGTAGTAGTAGTAGTAATAATAATAATAACTAGAGCCTTTTGTAGCTAATTGCTTAATTTTACAACAGGCATTTTATTGAATATTTATTTTATTTAATTATTATTTTTTTGTTGATTTATTATTAATATTACAATTAGTAGTAGTAGTAGTATATACTGATTAATAGTATATTTTATTTATTTGCATTAAGCCTAACAAAGACGTGGTAAAATGACTGTAACTTCGGCCTTTTTGTGGCTAATTCTTAATTTTACAACACATTGGCATTTTGCTAAAAAAAATTGTATTTAATTTTTAATTTTTGTTTATTATCATTATTATTATTATTATTATTATGTATGAGTAATATTAATACTACTACTAATAATAATAACTAGACTTTTGTTGCTAATTGCTTAATTTTACAACAGACATTATGCTGAATTATTTTATTTTATATTTTATTTTATTACTGATTATCTTCTAAAAGGTGCTGACTGTGGTCACCTGAAGTTTGTATTAGTGCTATTTTTTTTTTACACATGCTCATAGATGTCTTGTCATATGTTATGCATTTATATTTTGTTAAGAGGTTAAAGACCAATGCCAGCATTATATAGTGACAATTACATTTAGATGTTCATTGAACTTTAAACATCATCAGTTGCAGATTAATATACAGCAGCACACTATTAAAAATCGCTGACCATATCTCAGTTATAAAGCATTAGAGACTTGAGTATGATCTGGCTGTTATCTGTATAATATATTTTTATGGTTTTGTAATGGCTGTGACTTTGTGATCTCAGTGCAATCCTGTGGTTGGCTGCCACCGCCTAACCACGGTCAGAAGGAAGGAACCTTTTACCTGGAGGGGGCAACGGTCACATTCTCATGTAACAGTGGATACTGTCTCTATGGGTCCCAGGAACGCACCTGTCAAGGGGACGGCATGTGGTCTGGACAGGATACGCACTGTGTGGCTGGTAGGTAAAAGCATACTGGGGAAAATCAAAATTCTGTCATCATTTACTCACCCACATGTCGTTCCAAACCACTAGATGGCAGTGTTTCCTTTTTCAAAGTTCATATATCTGTGTGGTAATTCTTTGAAGGCTGTAGTAGATTATTCTAGTTTTTTACTTTTTCCTCCTTATTCCATTTTGGATGATCTTAAACATCTCAGTCAAACAATTGTTGCCCAGTCATACACTGCCATTCAAAAGTATTCTTCAGGATTCTTTGATTAATAGAAAGTTATTTATTTGAAATAGAAAGCTTTTGTTAGATTATAAATGGTTTTATGATCACTTTTGATCAATTTAATGCATCCTTCCTGAATAAAAGTATTAATGTCTTTAAAAAATTGTAAAAATCTTACTGACCCCAAACTTTTGAACAGTACTGTATACCCACTGTCTTGTCGGGCACTATACTTCCTCCCTCCACAGTCTTTTTTGGGTCTCTTAAAAGACCCCTCTCTTCAGACAGACCGGTCCATTGATCCGTCAGTCATGCAGACAGACAGAGCGCAGCAGTCATACAGACCGACCTGGATGTACTTGCGCTTGTTAACTCTTGACCCCTCGGTCTCATTAGAGCGGAACGGCATACTTCCTCTCGATAGGCATCTACAGGATGGATCTGTTTAGAATCTGATCTGGACTCTATCCATCAAACACATGAATCGTTTATCTGCTCCACAGCTGCTGAGAATTCATCCCCCGCTGGCTCTCTGGCCTTTCTGGGGGTTCGTTGGATAACTGAAGAGCCAAAACAAAGCAACAACCCGCTTTATAAAACACATCAGGCCTGCGATCCAAATAATCTCGCAATGAATTTACTGAATGCACGCAATTGCAAACATGTTGGGTAATTCCTATTGGAGGAAAAAATCCATATAAACAAAAAAGTAAATGTGGTACTGCTGGCGTTCAGCCAATGCTTTGAAGCTTGTAGTTTGTCAAACATGATATTGGTCAATGTTTGCCATTTATTTGCTGGTAGTAAAAGTACAATGATTAAAAGCACTTTGATTAATGGTCGCCGAGTTTGTTATCCAGCTTGATAATCATATTTGTGAACTCTGAAACGTTCAGATAAAGGGTTCTTATTAAACTCACACACAGTTACCTACCTGCAAAGTTACTTTGTGGTTTGTGTAGGCGCTCTTTTATTAGTGCACCATTACTGCAGGCCATCGTTCACTCGCCGCCATCTCACACAGCTAAACAGATCATTATTTATCATCATGAAATTGTAGGAGAGCATTTTTCTAGATATATGGGCGCTCACAGACAGGGCACCGCTCACACCACTGCGGTCAGGCAGGTCGGTAATGCTCGAAGGGTTTTATTAAACTTTTGGCACTGACACTGAATTTAACAGGTTATTTAGGGCTGTTTTGTCATTCCCACATGTCTCGCTTTCCCTACATGTTTCTCTCTCCTTTTCTACCTGTTTCTTTCTTGCTACCCGTCTCTCTCTTCTTTACCTGTCTCCTCATTACATTACATACAGTCTTTCATTCCACTTTACCTGTCTCATTCTCTTTATTCCTTTCTCATTCTCTCATCTTTAACTGTCTCTCTTTTCTGTCTCTCTGTCTCCCTACCTGTATGTTTCTCTCCCTACCTATCTCTACCATCTTTCTGTCCTGTTAAAGGCATAGTTCAGCCAAAAATGAACATTTTGTCATCATTTACTCACCCTCATGTTGTTCCAAATGTGTGTGAGTTTCTTTCAACTGTTGAACACAAAAGTAGATATTTTAAAGAATGTTGATAATCAAACAGTTGACGTTAGCCATTGACTTCCATGGTATTTCAATGATGACAATGATGACAAATTTTTTATTTTTTGTATGAACTGTCTGTTTAACATGTCTTGCTCTTGTACATGTCTTTTATTCCTGTTTACCCATCTCGTTCCCTCTGTTACTTCCTATCTTTCTCTCATCTTTAACTGTCTCTTTTCTGTCTCTCTGACTCACTACTTGTATATCTCTCTCCCCACCTGTCTCTCCTTCCTTTGTACCAGTTCATTCTCACTGCATCTCTCTTTTTTACTTGTCTTCCACTCCCTCTTTACCTGTCTCACTCTTCTTGCCCTTTCCTCCTTTCAAGTCTCTCCTTTATGTCTATCTCTCCCCACCTGTCTCTCTGTTTCATCTTCATCTCTCTCCCTACTTTCTTTCTGTCCTATTAACATGTCTTGAACTTCTTTACCACTGTCTCTTTTTTTTCTCATCTTCCACTCTTCTTTACCTGTCTCACTCTCCTTTATCTTTCTTTTTCTCCTTACAAGTCTTTCTCTCCCACCTTTCTTTTTCTTTTTAACTGTCTCTTTTCTCTTCACCTGACTTCTCTGACAACCTACCTCTATCTCTTCTATTTCCATTTCTCTCTCTTCTTACCTGTCTCTTCTTAATTTGTACTTGTTTTTTTCTCCCTCTTTTTCTGTCTTTCCCTTTCACTGACCTTCTCACATTCCTCTTTATCCATCAAACTGTCTCTCTTGATTTGGTAACACTTTATTTTGATGATCCACTTTAGACATTCTTCTAACTTTAAGTAACTTTGCAACTACATGTCAACTAACTCTCATTAGAGTATTAGTAGGGTATTCCAAGGATAATAATGTGTGTGTGTGTGTGTGTGTGCATGTGTGTGTGTTTGTGACATATCAGGACACAAATTTGTATAATGACATGGGTATGACATAGGTATCACAAGGAGAGGGTGACTTATTCATCAAAGAATTTTTCAAAAGGCTTATAAATCATACAGAATGAGTTTTTTTGAGAAAGTAAAAATGTGCAGTTTCCTGTGATGGGTAGGTTTAGGTGTAGGGCGATAGAAAATACAGTTTGTACAGTATAAAAACCATTACGCCTATGGAATGTCCCCACAATTCACAAAAACAAACCTGTGTGTGATTTTAAATGAAAGCTCCTGGTTTTTGTAGGGCTGCACAATTTGGCCAAAAGTGTTGATTATATATCAATATGACTATAAAATAATGATGATGATAATAATAATTGTTATTTTTTCACTAAATTAAATATTTAAATACGAAATATTACTATTGTATTATTTCACTGTTAAATATTTTTATTATTTTTTTAAAAAGTATTTAAGAAAAACAATATAAAAGAAATTATTTTACAGTACAACTGTAAAATTGCAATACTAATATTTATGGTTGTCTTAATGTCATCATTTTCAAATGTAAAACCATCCAGCTTTTATTTTGTCAGAAAACCACAGAGAACCTCTAAAGCTTCTCTTTTGTTGACAGCAGTATAAGAGCTTCTCATTACAAATTTGGGAAGATGGTTGCCGTATGTTGCGTTCCTGAATGCACATTATAACCAAACTCAGAGCAGATGCAGAGATGAAGTTCTTTTCTCTAAGTATGAGTGTGTATTATCAGCAACTGACATCCATAGTGTTGTCCATGAGAATGACGCAAGACCAGTTTGGTGGGTGTTTTGTATTTACAAAAGTAATTTTTCAGTTGTCAAATAGGATCCAGACAGATACGCTCTAGTTAACGTGAAAGTACGACCTACAGATAACCACCCTCCACACACATACAGTACATATTTCATTCCTATGGTATGGCCGTATCTGTTGCTCTTGAGCATGTCTATAGTAATTATCTTCGTTTTGAAGGTCAGCCTTCCCAGACTGGCGCTCCTAAGAGCTGACATGTGTCGTAGTGTCTCAGGACTCCACCTTCACTTGACTTGATAGTCCCACTAAACCTATGTTTATTCCCATGTTCCGAGACAATGTGGGGTCTCAGTGATCTTTTCCTCCTTATCTGTTCCTCTACTTTCCCTCTCCTGCTCTCTCCTTCTCTTTCTTTTGTTCTGGCTGATAAAGGTTGACATCCTAGCCCACATCCCTGTCAAGCATGTCAGCAGCGGTAGGATCAAAGAGCTGCCCTGGCCTGTAATTGACTTCCATTTACAGCGTTCTGAACCCCCAATAAATAACCCTCAACGGTTGGTTATTTGCATGCATTCCAGCACAGTTCAAATTCAGAGGAGCAAAAAGCAGGAAAGTGAGGGTGAAATGAAGGAACTGAAAAGTACAGGTTAACAAAAAGGACAATCATGTGGTTTTGTGTAGGGCTGTAACTAACTAATTATTTTGATAACCTGTTGATTATTTCCTCAATCATAAAGTATTAAAGGGTTAATTCACCTATAAACGAAATTTCTCATGTCGTTCCAAACCCGTAAGACCTTCATTCATCTTTGTAACACAAATTAAGATATTTTTGTGAAATCCGAGAGGTATCTGAACCACGCATAGGCAGCAACGTCATTGCATCTTTCAAGGCCCAGAAAGGTAGTAAAAACATAGTTAAAATAGCCCATAGCTGCGTCTGAAATCTACTACATTTGGTACTACATTTGAATTTAAATTTACTTCACAACTGTTCAAAAAGTACGTTCTATATAGTACGAATGCGTGTAGCATGAGTGAATTCGGACATGCTACATCCGCTATGTTGTTACTGTCACATGACCCACCAGCTTCAGTTACGTCCCTTCTACTCCATTCACAAATCCTCTCCCGTGGCCTCATGGGATAGTAAAGTGTCCATCGTATGCACACTTCAGAATCTCACCAGAAGTAGTAAGTCATCCGGGTATTTTTCGCCTACTATTTTTCAAATACTATGAATTCGGACATACTACTCTGTTCGCATACTGTTTTTCGCGTACTATATAGTAGAGAAGTAAGCGCATGTGACTACAGAGGTTCAACCTTAATATTATGAAGAGACTAGAATACTTTTTGTGCGCAAAAACAAAAAATGTATTCAACAATTTCTTCTCTTTCCTGTCATTCTCCTATGCTGTTGACATTGTAGACACAACTGGGCTGTATGTCAGAATGTGCACAAAAAGTATTCTCTTTGCTTTATCATAACAGTTGAACCACTGTAGTCACATGGACTATTTTAACGATGTTTTTACTACCTTTCGGGGCCTTGAAAGATGCAGTGACGTTGCTGCCTATGTGGGGTTCAGATACCTCTCAGATTTCATCAAAAATATCTTTATTTGTGTTCCAAAGATGAATGAAGGTCTTATGGGTTTGTAACGACATGAGGGTGAGTAATTAATGACAGACATTTCATTTTTGGGTGAACTATCCCTTTAAGCAGTAATAAACCTTTTCATTGATAATACATTGGTGATAATAATCATAAATGTTTATTGAGCAGAAAATCAGCATATTAGAATGATTTCTGAAGGATCATGTGACACTGAAGACTGGAGTAATGATCCTGAAAAATTCAATTAAAACATTAAAAAAAAATTAATGATTCCAAAATTTTGACCAGTAATGTTTGCATATGTAGTATTTTTTTCCCCAAAAGATTGTTTTTGTTACACTCCACTTGATTGACATGCAGGCAGGCACTTTATAAATTGTTTTGAAAAATGTAAATGCTCACATTATTACAATGTTTTACAAAGGTTTTTTTTTTCATAGGATTGCATTGTTCCTTGATAGAAGACTAATCTGTAATTACATATGTTGTTTATTATTGTCATTTTGATTTAAAAGGTTATTGATTGGATGTTGCAGCTCTAGTTTTGAGGGTTATTTTCGCTGTTTTGTTGGTTCCGACCGCATCTTGACTCTGTGTATATAAATATGCATCACTGCACTGCAGATGCCCCGAGTCTCAACATATGGCACTGATGCTGTACCGCTTTGTCAAATTACACTGGTTATAACTTTCTATCCGTAAAGAGGCACAAGATGGGAGAAAGAGGGCTACGGGGAAGGAAAGAAGTCGATTAGGAAGAGCAGTGAAAGTGAAAAAGAAATCATTTCTCAGAGTTCCAAGAACAGAGGGAGATATATACATACACTACCAGTCAAAAGTTTGGAATCTGTAAGATTTTTAATGGTTTTAAAAGAAGTTTCGTCTGCTCACCAATGCTGAATTTTCAGCATCATTACTCCAGTCTTCAGTGTCACATGATCCTTCAGAAATCATTCTGATATGCTGATCTGCTGCTCAAGAAACATTTATGAAAATTGAAGCTTTGATCACAGGAATAAATTACTTTATAAAATATATTCAAACAGAAAACAGTTATTTTAAGTTGTAATAATATTTCACAATATTACTGTTTTTACTGTATTTTTAATTAAATAAATGCAGCCTTGGTGAGCAGACGAAACTTCTTTTAAAAACATTCAAAATCTTACCGATTCCAAACTTTTGACTGGTAGTGTGTGTGTGTGTGTGTGTGTGTGTATATATATATATATATATATATATATATTCATAGAGGACACTCACGTATGAGTGCACAACCCAATGAGACTGTCACAGGCCCAGAAGGACACGGAACAGCACGACGGGAGGGAGTATGAAGAAATGACGGACACAGCCCGGCAGTGAAAATGCATTGTGACAGATTGAACTCAACGGCAGCGAGAGGAGGAATATGATGCTGAATAAAACTGACAGTGTGATTTTAGCCGCTAACTTGCTCTTTTTCTTGTTCCCAAGGGAACGTGTCATCAGCATCGGTCCAAGTCACCTGCAGCCCTCTAGTGCGTTTGAGAGGGGCTAGAAAAACATGCCGGACTGTTGGCATCAGTATCCCATCGCATGCAATCCGGCAAAAACAGTGCTGTATACATTATAGAGCCGGCAGCAGCTGTATGTTTTAAATGACGAGTATAACTAGTTGTGCTTGTTAGGACAAACATCACTATTATTATTGCTCATACTATTACCACTGGAAGGAGTTTGTTCTACCTTTATCTGCAACTTATACTTTTTGTGCTACAGATACTGTACACTGCTGTTCAAAAGTTTGGGACCAGTTTGATTTTGACAATGTTAACCAAGGCTGCATATATTTGTTGAAAAGATATTATCACAATTTAAAATAACTTTTTTATTTGAATATATTTTAAAATGTAATTTATTCCCGTGATTTCAAATCAGAATTTTCAGTCTTCAGTGTCGCATGATCCTTCAGAAATCATTCTAATATGCTGATTTTCTGCTCAAGAAACATTTCTTATTATTATCATTGTTGATAACAGTTGTGCTGCTTAATATTTTTGTGAAAACTGATACTTTTTTCCCCTTGAGATTATTTGATGAATAGAAAGTTCAAAGGAACAGCTTTCATTTGAAATAGATATTTTTGTAAAAATGTGAAAGAATTTACTGCCAAATTTGATCTGGTAGTGTGTGAATGATACATGTGTGTCTTTTTGGGGATAGCTGTACAATTACTTTTCTAAGTCATCAGACTTGGCAAAATATATAATATACATATATTTATGACTTGTATTGAAGGAGGGTCGCAAAGCACATTTAAGAATCAAAATGTTGTAGACACTTAGCTATACTGATTTAGCCTAGAAAGCAACCACTCAACTCACCCTTGACACAACTCAAAACATCTTAGCAACGCCCTAGCAACCACTTAGAACACTCTAACAATGTCATAGCAACAATCTAGGACCTGAGTCAGTTCAGAGGGTGCATACACACGCCTGGCTTGCATGGTACATCTTCTCAGTGGGATTGCATACAAACACATTTATCCTGTGGTCAATTGTCAGAAAGATTTATGCCCCACAAATGGGCAATAGTAATGGGAATCTTCAGGAAGGACATCTCAGGACATCAGAGGCTGTGTGTGTTTGTGTGCATGTGTCCTTCAGGGAGTTTTTGATTGTTATAAAGACTTGGAACAACATGCCAAGTGCACCTGGATAAAATGCTCAGAAATTGTTTTACCAAACATGTCTTCAGCCATGTTTGACATGTCAGGAATTTAACCCGAGGCTAAAGGAAGTTTGTGGTTCTAACGAAGAACACAGTTTCATCTGCATTGGAAAGCTCCACTGATTATTTAACTTTATCAACGGAAAAACACTCAACTGGATGAAATGTAAAGCAGGTTTAGACACTGCATGCAGCTGCAGTGTTAGAGTTGTAGTATTCCTCTTTTGTAAATAAATGAAAATGCATTCTGCACAAGTGTAGTCTATTGTTGCACATTAATATTGTACAGGGTGTATATCATTTTGTTTGTCAAGTACTGCCATCTTTTTCTTCTTCAAATTTATAACCACAATGTTTTATTATTAATTGCTTACAAATGTGTATTTTTCCTTACAGATAATACGTTGGCCATTGTCCTGGGGAGTGTTGGTGCGGTATTGGCGGTGGTTGTCATGGTGATAGCAATTGTTGTGTACACAAAGAAACAGAAAAAGTGAGTCCAAATGTGTTTCTTTTCAATTTGTTCATTTGTTTAGTGTAAATATGTTGAATATTAGGTGAAATTATTATTAGAAAATAATGCACACTTGAGGTGGTAATGCGGCTAAGACGCGACACCATATCATCCTACGGTTACCACGCCTCAAGACATTGTTCAGATGTTGTATATCAAGACATTTGTCAGGTTTTTTCTTTAAAATGCTCTTGTCTGTAGGACTAATTTCTTACACCTCATCCCACACCTCCGTTGCTAATTCCAAAACGTCATTTTAGAGCTAGTAACGGAGGTTGAGCCATTGATAGCAGACTATCAATTATCAGATTAGTTATTAATGCAGTTATTAGAGAAAGAGAAGCGTGTATGAATTACCTGAGTCCTTGTGTCTCTCAACAGTGTTCTGAAGCAGCGTTTTTACTAATAGTGAAGCTGTACATTTATCTGCTTCAAGAACAGCGCCGTTATTACCTCGCTACTGCTAGTGAGAAATGTTATGTAGCTTTTAAGTTGCTAAACTATTTTACTGATAAAATCATCAGAGCAGCGCTCTGTGTGTGCGTTTGAGTGGGAGAGAGAGCGGGAGAAAGAGAGGATGTGCTTTCCTTGCAAAATAAAATGCAATTTTGTGGCAAAAAACATGGAAATAATTAGTCGTTTTATCCTATTGTTTACTATATTTATTTGCTTGGTCAGTGTCGTTGTGGGTTTTGTTTCTTTTGCGGTTGTAGGCGGTAAGAATCTTTGAAATAACTGAAATCTTTTGGCGAAGTGATATGGACATGTAATGGAGTCAAGAACTCCCTGGAACTACTTTAGCCGTGCGTTACCCTGAAAATAATTGCACGCCTTAGAACGTTCTTCAACCAATCAGATTCAAGCATTTAACAGTCCCGTAGAATGAGCTATTTTAAGGAATACTCGTTCAACACTATATAGAATGTGGAAAACAAAACTTCAAAAGAGTATTATGTCCAAAGTCATAGTATACGAAAAATACCCGCATGACCTACTACTGCGGAGATTTGATGGACACTTTACTATCCCATGAAAATTTGTGAGGGGAGTTGTGCATGGCAGTGAAGCGACGTAACTGAGATTGGTTGGCCACGTGACAGTGATAACACAGCAGATGTATTACATCCGAATTCATACTACCCATATTCATACTATATAGAACATAATTTTTCAATGTTTTTTAGACAGTATATTATTTCGGACGCAGCTTATGACTTTGTTTCTTCCATAGAAGACACAAAAGATGACATTGTAAAGAACTGTACTGGGCACTATTTCATATGCAATTACAATGAAACTGAGACTGAAGTTTTGGTATATAAACTACCGTTTAAAAGTTTTTTGGGTCGGTAAATTTTTTTAATGTTTTTGAAAGAAGTCTCTGTTGCTCACCAAGGCTGCATTTATTTGATCAAAAAACAGTAATATTGTGAAATATTATTACAATTTAAAATAACTGTGTTCGATTTTGATATATTTTAAAAGTAATAATTTTTTACTTGTTTATTTATTCCTGTGTTGGCAAAGGTGAATTTTCAGCATTACTCCTGTCTTCATTGTCACATGATCCTTCAGAAATCATTCTAATATTCTGATTTAGTGCTCAAGAAACATTTATTATTATTTTTGTGGAAATTTTTTTAAGTCTTTTTTTATGTCATGTAAGTTCAAACAGTTTCACGTTCACAAAGAATGTGATTGCTTATTTATCATCAACAAAAAATAGACATTAACAGCCCTTCATCCGTTAACCTTTTCCACCCCCCAATCTAGTAATCACCCCCCCTCCCCCCCTCCTCTTTCCCCCAGTTGTATAAAGCCCCTAGCTTTCAGTTAGATCATGTCTAGAGTTTCAGCCATGGGGGGTAATATGTCTCACCTGCCCCTCATAAAACCCATCCCTCTTTCATCCTGTGGGGGAAGGTAATCAGAGAGCGCCAGAGTCAAAGGTGCACACCTGTAGTGAAAGAGAGAGAGTCAGTGTGCAGCGGGATGTACCGCTGCGCGACTATCCTTATACAGATACTCTGATAAAACTCAAGGGTGTGACGCCAGTCACAGACCCCTATATTTGTGGTTATACAGGTAAGCGGGGCCTCTCTTTCTCTCCTTATATGCAGGTATATGTTACAGGCCCATTACTAATTCTAGTTTTTCTGTCGTCATGCTAGTACACTTCAAATAAGCTTTCAAATATGTAAACTTCACCCAAGACAAAATAGCTCTGCTTCAAAACCTAGTGAGGTCCCACAATAGTTCACAACTCACAATTGATTCCAATAGAGTTTAATGTTACAGTGTTGCTAAAATAACTCAATTTAATAAAAAAATTATTTAAAAAAAAAAAATTCAATTTTTCCAATGTATATGTCCTATTCTGCAGATAGACTTAGAAGAGCAATCTTAGAATTATAATGTATGTAATGTATAATTATGTTGGGAGGGCTTTCATCCATTAGACATACAAAGGAGAAAAAAGAAGTTTTCTTGTTTTCTACAACAAATATTGAAACTTTCATAAAACAAGATACATTTACTGGAGAAGCAAAATTGTATAAGATAAGAACATTTGTTTTCTGAGAATATATCTTAAGTTTATTTTCCTTATCCCATTAAAAAATAATTTATTTTTTATTTTAAGAATAAACTTTGTCATATTTTGCAATTTGTCCTCTCAAGTATTATTATTATTATTATTTTTATTTATTTTTTTTAAGAATGGATTGGGATTGGTCCCACTTTATATTAGGTGTCCTTATCTAAACTACTATGTACTTGTGTCTACAGAAATTAATGATGTAATTACATGCAGGTATTTATTAAATGTAAGTAAAATGCACAAGCATGCGTGTACACAATTGTATCACTGTATCAAATATTTATTTAAATGTTAGTATGTACATACAGTAGTAGTTAAAGACACTTAATATAAAGTGGGTCGAAGATTAAGATATTTTTACCTGAAAGCAAAAATATGAATTATTATTTATTTATTTTTTTTTTTTTGCATATGTTCTTAGTCAGGTCATAGATAAAAACGAAATGGTTAAAAAAAATTGTAAATTTGTCTGTTACTTCCCTCTTTGTAAACACGTGTATACTGTGCTTGCATGTGTGTGTGCGTTTGTGTTGTATGTGTCTGTCTTTAAGTCGCCACATATGTATCTGTGTCGGCATCAGTGTGTTTCTTTTGTTCCTTCTTTCATCTGTGCGTGTGTGTGTGTTAGTGTGTGTGTGTGTGTGTGTGTGTGTGTGTGTGTTACGTGCTTACCTGCCACAGAGCCCCTGGTACTTTCCAGCGATTGGATTTCCCAGCAGGCCTCAGCAGGCCTTTCTCCCTCCCACTGCAAAGTCATTAACACTGACACACACAGACATACACACACACCCTCTAATGTGCTATTATGGTTCCTCATTCTGGTCCTATCACACATCAAAGTCAGAGCAGGGGCCCGCACACGAGAGATGGTTATCAGTAAACAGTTTTGCCCACTGAACATTTACTGTATCTTATAATTATAAAGGCTCATGGAGTGTATGAGGCTTATAAATATTTAAGGAAATTAGTTTGAGTGGAGGTTTATGTAGTGGTGCCAAATTCACACTAAATATTTGGGCTACAAAAAACTTCTCAGGTTACGTATGTAACCATGGTTCCCTGAGAACAGGGAACGAGACTCTGCGTTGCCCATAGCGGTAAACGCAGAGTTGAAGTTCCCTTTCGAAAGGGAACCTGCTTCTCTTCACTTACACTATTAGTTTTTCAAAAGAATTGTTTTTAAGGCACTGTTTACACATGGTATTAAGATGTGTTTTGGTCGATCGGATCACAAGTAGACAAGGGAGACAAGTTCCCGTTTACATCTAGTGTTTTAATCCGTCTCTTTTGTCCACTTTCCACCACTTCTGTCCTGATTTCTTCGAGGAGAGGGTCTATGGGTGGGTAAATTTATTGGCTTTTTCAGATCTTTCAATCTAATGGACGAAATAAGCTCGCACAATTTACAGATGAACGTGAAAGGAGACGGCGGAAAACATACAGAGAACAGCAGATGTCGTTTCTTCTCTAATAGGCGCAAGACCAGAAATCAGGAATAGTGAGAGAACATTGTGCTTGGTACATTTTTCATCTTCAAACCAAACTTCGGTTTTCTTCAACTTGCAAATTCGCTTTCCATAATGTTTATCTGTTTGGTCAGTAGGCGAAGAGTAGGCAGTCTTTTGTGGCTGTTCGAACACATTCGACCATTTACCGGTCAAATGCCTTTTCGACTACATCTGGAAGTGGTCGAAAGAATGTTTTAGACCCCATTTACACCTGTATTTAGTGCCGTCCACTTGATTGACAAATTGGCAGATTGACTGATCTAACTGACGAAAATGCTTCTAAATACCAGGTGTAAACGGGCCTAAATGGGTAAATTGGTTCTTCAGTGGTTTTTGGCAGTGCTTTAAAAATCATTATTTTAAGTCCATTTGTGTTTGCTTTAAAGCTGTCTATATTCTAGTGTACTCTTACAGTACTGACTATATAAGAGAGACTGATCTTCTTTCAAACTATTTTTCATACCTTGGTCTGTTAGGCCTGTGATTTATATATACAAGAAAAAGATGATAGTCTTAATAAGCTCTTGGAATGCCATAAAGAAAAAGGCTTGGGGGTGTTTCTGATCATAATGGTGAGGACAGGTTCAAAGAGTCAGGACTTTCTGTACACCTGTGGGTAGCCAAAGGGAGGAGACCTGTGTGTGTGTGTGTGTGTGTGTGAGAGGAGACCCGTGTGTGTGTGCAAACATGCCATTTTAATGCTCGTTTCTTTATGTGTTTTCTGAAGTATAATATAGTCATTCTGATGTTTGATGATAGTTTGTACATATTACTGATGATTATATTGTATACTTTTTTTTTTTTTTCCAGAGAAGCGATGAAACAACAGGACAAGGTGACTTATCAGCAGCCTGCATCACGACTGTGATGTTCATCAAGTGTACATCCTTATACATTTGTAAAAAGATTTTATGAACATTATTAGTCTATGTATAAATCTTATGTTTCTAAATTATTATTTTGTTTTAAATTTAATTTTTGGCCATGGACAGTAGTTTAATATATCTCTTGGCTGATATGTCTGCTAATACTGTAAAAAATCTGATTATCTGATCAGTGTAACGTCCCCCTCTAGAATTATCTGTCTAGTCTGTACTCCGTAGCGCTGACTTGTACCTCTGTTGATGCATTAAGTTGTCTCTAGAATTGTGTTGTTTGGCTGAACTACAAATGGGAGACTCCACCACGTAAAGAATAGCTCTGTTCCAAAACTTAATGAGCTGCCCATTTTAAGGCATCATGGAAGTGCTTCTGACATGAAGACTGTTCCAAAAGGTATGAAACAAGATGATGCCACCTTCTAAAAATGTCATCACAGTTAACACAATCCCAGAATGTATTTTGTTCAGTGAAAAATAATAATCACCATATTGGCCAAAATATATTTCAAATATATCCTTAATATATATTGTAAGCAGCACTGTTTAAGGAAATATATATTTTTTTATTATTTTTAATAATTTTTTTCTATAATTTTTTTTATTATTTTTCAAAATGTTTTATTTAAACCTTCAAATGCCAAGAAAATATATTTCAAATCTTAAAATATGATCTTAAAAATGTTTCAAATAGCAAAAATAATCTTTTTTGAAATATTATTAGAATTTATTTTATACACATTTGTGTCCTCATAAACCATGTATACAAGAACACACACACACTTTGGACAGTTTTAAAAATGTATAAAATTGGCAACAAAAAAAAAAAAGGGAAGGCGAATATATATACACTACCAGTCAAAAGTTTTTAAAAGAAGTTTTGTCTGCTCACCAAGGCTGCATTTATTTAATTAAAAATACAGAAAAACCGTAATATTGTGAAATATTATTACAATTTAAAATAACTGTTTTCTGTTTGAATATATTTTATAAAGTAATTTATTCCTGTGATGGCAAAGCTGAATTTTCAGCAACATTACTCCAGTCTTCAGTGTCACATGATCCTTCAGAAATCATTCTAATATGATGATTTGATGCTCAAGAAACATTTATGATTATTATCAATGTTGAAAACAGTTGTGTACTTTTTTTTTCAGGATTCCTTGATGAATAGAAAGTTCAAAAGAACAGCATTTATCTGAAATACAAAGCTTTTGTAACATTATACACTACTGTTCAAAAGTTTGGGGTCAGTAAGAATTTTTATTTTTATTTTTTTGAAAAGAAATTAAAGAAATTAATACTTTTATTCAGCAAGGATGCATTAAATCGATCAAAACTGACAGTAAAGACATTTATAATGTTGCAAAAGATTATATTTCAAATAAATACTTATATAAACCTTTGACTTTGATCTTGAACCTTTGATATATATATATATATATATATTGGTAAGTATTTAGAACTTACCAAAATATATTTATATGCATATTTGAAAATCTATATTGGCAATATATTTTGGCCATTTATATATATATTAAGTTGCTGTTTATTCTACACATATCTCATTCCTTGAATGTTTATATATTGAAAAATTTGCCTTATTTTGCATATGCTTCCAGCTACCAAGAGCATGTTGTAGTCTAAGTTCAATTTAACACATTTTACTAGTTTACAAGTCTGCAGATTCCACCTGGGTCTTATAATAAGATCCCATAACGGTTAGGATGCTGTATTAGAAGGCAGTTGCCTAAGTAGGCAGCAAGCGAGGCAGCTCACTAGGTTTTAGAACAAAGCTCATGTGTGAGTTTGCAGGTCTTTTCTTGAACATCTTTTTGTTAGTCTACATTTACATTTCAGTTCAGTTTGATTTTGAAATAAAGCCCCAAATAGTGTTCATTTTGTCTCATTTTACACACAAACCGCAAAAAGCGCTGGCGTAAGGGAAGCTGGCTCTGGATCAGTGTACAAGGGCAAACTTCCCCAGAAAACCTATCCATGTTCTAGCCACAAGTGCTTTCACTGGAGTAACTTTTCCTACGGAAAACAAACGTGGGGAAGAGAATGGGAAACAGGAGGTAAGTACGGCCCATGCCCTGATGACTCTGAGCGATAGATGGTCAGCATGTGCGGCCGCTGCTCACCCCAATTAAAATGATCTGGACCACTTGACGAGAAGTGTTTCCACTGTGTATGTGATTTGAACTAGCACTCTTTTCCACTTGCAGATGTTCATTGTGTCTTTTGCCAAACAATCAGTTGCAGACTTTAAAACGATGAAACGATGCAGTTACTTTAAAACGATGAAACGCACCACTGTTGTCGAGCTCCACACCATGGTGGTCTTCACAGATAAGGACGAAAGACTGTTAATCATACTTTGTTTTAATTTCAGATCTTTTCATGTGTTAGTCTGCCTTGGTAAGGAGATGCAGTGGAGCAGTACTCCAAATGAGATGAATACGTTCTTTTGTGAATGCTTTCAATGTGCTTGCGTTTATTTAGCTTGATTAGTTTAAGTGAAGTGAAATGCAGGTAAATCTCTCTGATTTGTTCTGGCCTGTTTACTTTCAAAGCCCAAATTTCTCATTACATTACCTTTTTATCCTGTTAAACAGTGGGATTTAGCACATCTTACGTTTGTCTGACACTTTTGTGCAGGTGTAAATGTTCATAAAGCTCATGTCAGCTTGTCACTCTTATAATCCATCAGCTTCTCAGCCAGGCAGATATCCAGACAAGTCAACTCAGCTGGAAAGAGTAGGATTCCCAGAATCAGCTCGGTCAGGAGTCGAGTGATCTGACTGAAGACAAAATGGGTAAACACACTGAGAATTATTTGATGTAGGATTTACTCAGAAATAATTACAAAGAAACGGCAAGTAACACATCCTATTTGACATTTTGAAGTTGAAAGGCTGAAATAGTATTTTCTTATCAAATGCACTCCAATAATATTTGTTTTATTGACAACTTCAAAAAAGTTTTTTTTTTGTTTTATCTTGTTGTAGAATCATTGAATCTTTTGTATTGATTCTACAAAATGAATCTGGATCTGGGTTTTCAAGATAGTGACACTGGTAAACTTCTACTTGAGTTGATACTGAGAAGGCTGTCTGGCCGTTCTATCCAATGCACTTCAGTTTCTATTTAAGAGTGAAGATGAGAAGAGCAGCAGGTTTATGAAAGCTTCTAATGAAGTGTTGAGAGAAGCTGTTTAAATCTCTTTACAAGACTATACCAAAATTTTCATTGACACTGTTGAAGGGATCGTTCACCCAAAAACGAAAATTAATTTGTCAAATTCAAAACGTCATATACTCACACTCATATGTTGTTCCAAACCCAGACCCACAGACTGTAATTTGTTGTTTTTCACAAAAAAATAGAATATGCTTCTAGAGCAACTTAAAAATGAGGAACATCATAAGCAAGAGCCAATAAATATTTGTATTACACAAAGACAAGTTTAAAGTGTAAGGGTAGATAATATCCAAGCAAAATCAGAGGTGAAATGTAGAAGAGCAGAGAAACAGAACATTTTTATGTACTGTTCAAGCTGTGGCGTTAGTAATATTTTTTTAAAGAAATTAATACTTTTATTCAGCAAGGATGGATTAAATTGATCAAAAGTGACAGCAAAGACTTATACAGATTTATATAATTTATATAAACAGATTTATAATGTTACAAAAGAGTTCTAGTTTTAAAAAGCTTTTTTGAACTTTCTATTCATCAAATAATCTTGAAAAAAAAATGTTGATCTCGATTTCCACAAAAATATTAAGTAGCACTTATTACATTTTATGAATTTTATCATTTATGAATATTATCTTTAATAATAAATGTTACTTGAGCACCAAATCATCATATCAGAATGATTTCTGAAGGATTATTTGACACTGAAAAATCAGCTTTTTCATCACAGGAATATATTACATTTTAAAATACATTAAACAGTAATTTTAAATTGTTAAAATATTTCATAATATTACTGTTTTATTGTGGTTTTTGATCATATACTGTATATGCAGCCTTGGTGACCATAAGATAGGCTACTTCTTTCAAAAACATGTATATGTTTAGTTCTTGAGAGCAGCTCTTTCACACTTTGCAAAATGTGTTTGTGAAGAGTGTTTTACTTGTTTCTATGGGAAAAGTGTTTGGATGAACATAAATATGAATATGTAAAGTTTGGTGAAAGAGGATTGTAAATAAGCATGAACTTCTTGAATGGGCCTTTTTTGGGTGTACTATTCCTTTGATAGTTTTAACTTGCCTCCTAATTAAGCTGCTTACTACTGAGTTAATCATCACTATTCATAAAATCAATTGTATAAAAGGGTACATTTACACAACAACGATGTACTAAAACTGTAAATGTTTTTCGTGAATAGACGACAATGTTGTCAAAATGATCCCCGTTCACAAGAATCTGCGAAAAACAACTGAAAACACTGTTTAATTCATGAAAGGCCAGTAGTTGGCGATGTCACTTTGTAAAAAAAAAAAAACAATGCACCTATAGACTGAACACGTAATGAGCATAATGTCACTGTTTTCACAAATTTGTGTTTTTGTAATTTACATGGAGACGGTATCATTTTCAAAAATGTGCACTTTGAAACCCGTTTTCAAAAGTTTGCATTCTCAGGCCCCAAAACACCATTGTCGTGTAAATGAATGGCCAAAACGTATAAAAAGTTTTCAGTTTTTAGTTGAAAATGGTGTGTAAACTGAACTGGAACAAAAGGCAAGTGGTATTCTTACATGCTGTTTTCTTTTGTTTTTATATAAACTAGAAATCATCAGAAATTAGATAAACCATAGACTATTGACCTCAGTCAGACACATTTCATCTCCATCCTCATTAGAACTTTCCAGAACTTCTGGAGTGGGCAGACAGTATGTTTTTCATCATCTCCTGAGTCACTTCTGTTTTTAACGTTCAGCGTCATTCTGCGGAGGCCACAGGAAAGGCCTGTACCTCGCTTTACTACACCACAGAAAGCAGGAACAGAGAAAAAAACGCACTCACTCCTCCCTTGCAGATGTATTCCCCCTTTCCATTACAACGGAAACCATTAGAGTTCCCATCAATCTGCCACCGTTTTGAGGAAAGCTCTAAGAATTGGCAGCTACAGAGACGTGCCAGCTCAACAAACATCTGCTGGTTGGGGAGATATGGAAACTATGGACTTTGCATTTGCATTGTAAGTATGTCCGCTTAAGGTGTCTTGCATATTCATTTCTTTATTCCCTTGGACATGATCTCAAAGTTCATATTCCAGTTGTTTGTTTTTTACCCCTCTGTGCTATTCATCGTTTCAGGGCATGCAAATGTTCACCGATGGGAGTCCGTTTTTATTTCTACCCTTCTCTCCTCATTTCTCTTTGTCAACCAAGCTTAAAGACAACATGTAATCTCTGGTGTCTTAATTCAATTAAGGCCTATCATATTTCTTCCATCCCTCGTATACCACCATGAATATGTAGCTTTGTGACTGCGTCCTCCTGCCAACTTAAACAGCATTGTTTTTTCAAAAAGCTTTTTAGATTGTTCCGTCTGACTTCAGTCCCTACAGGTTGCACTTAAAAACTCAGACATGCTCAGGCAACCAGATGCACAACCTTTCATCTCTCACTTTTACGTGCTTCTCTTCTGATAGTCTCAGTGGATTTATTTTTAAAACATTAAAAATGAACCATATCTTAAAAAGTCTTAATCAAACCCAGTGAGTCTGTTTAAGATGGGCAGACATTTGCACATGAAAGTTGATTTACACGACTGATGTGGCTGGAACCGCTCTCTCTTTAAAGGAGAATCTAAATCCATCCCAGAATCCCCCCAAATCTGGGAGAGCTTTGTCCCTGCCATTACAGATAATGACTTTGACCCAGCATGGATGATTAAGTGTAATGGTCTGGGCTGAATAGGGTTGATCTGCCAAAAGCAAGTTAAAAGAGTGAGGGAGAGAGAGAGAGACAGAGAGAGAACAAAAAAAAAAAAAAAAAGGGTTTCCCCCTTCTCCATCTCGGCTATTAATCAAACACGTGTCATAAAATGAAATATGACTTTCTCTATATTGTAGATGAAAAAAAAAGATATGATAGTAGTAGCCTAGAGAATATTACATATTCAACGGATAAGGTAGCCTAGTTATTTCTCAACTTTAAGTTACGGAGTTGTCCTCTCAGTGTGAGGTAACAAAAACAAAATTGCCACACACACATACACACACCGTGTTAATTTCGTTGACGAATAATTTTCGTCATAATTTTCGTCAACGACATTTTTTCACGGACGAAAACGAGACGATGACTAAATAAAAATGCGTTTTGAATGGCTATGAATATGACTACTATGAATGGCTTTGAATATGACTACAGTCTACTCTAATTTTCGTGAACGAACAAAAACGAGACGAAAATAATAGAGAGGGACGATTTGGGAAGATATCCAGTCAGGACTGCTGTCCTGTGTGGAAGATGCGCACATTTGAAGTGTAATGTGCTGATCTAACCGCGGGAAAAAGCGGCGCTGTTGCGCGCTCTACAGGCTCAAGCAGCAGTACTTCAGACTGCTTCGCAATTAATGAATAGCGCACATTTATGCAAAGCGATTGCTTATGAGCTAATGTTGATGAATTATGACAATGTTTACTTCACGATGTTTATATGTTAGTATGTTTTAGACGGTTGTAGGAATGCATATTTTATCCTCCTCATGAACAGCCTGCTACAGTGCAGACTGCAGACATTTCAGAATAAGAGTCACGGTGTATTTCGGGATGGTTTATTATTATTTTTTCCTGGTCATTATTGTTATTTTGTTTACACAATAAACTGTATTTAATTTAATTTCTATTTAATTCATGGTAAACTACTGTATCTTCTGTCACAGGAAGGAAAGACTAAGAACATTATTTGACACATTATTCAATATATTTTACAAGTAGTATAAGGCTTATTATAGTTAACTAAACCTAAAACCAAAGAAATCTTCATTACTTGAAATAAACGTTAACTGAAATAACAAATAAATATATAAAAAATGTAAACTTATTTTATTTCATCTAGTTTCTAAGCTTTAGCTTAACCTGAGGTATTAAAATAACAAACAGAAATAAAAACTTATAGACATTTAAAAGCAAAAACTAAAAGACATAAACCCACAAAAAATTACTAAAACTTTTAACTAAAATTACAATGAAAGCAGAAAAACTAAAAATCAAATCTAGTAAAATTTTTAAACGAAAACTATAATAGTACCTCAATGATAAGTGTGTCAATCCCTGAAAAGTAGTGAATTTTGCTCTTTCATGTCTTTTTGCACTTGAACGGTCAAAAACCGTCCACTTTGGCGAGCAAAGTACAGTTGGGTGAACATAAACAGTTTGGGGAATATCAGATGTACCTATATCAGTGTATTGGATCTGTGTATTGTTAGAGAAATGATTACTTAATGCATTACAATTGAACTAAATTAGATTTTAAATCTTATGATATTTAGTCGACTAAAACTAGACTAAAACTAAAACAATTTCTGATGACTAAAATATGACAAAAACTAAATGGCATTTTAGTCAAAAGACTATGACTAAAACTAAATCAAAATTTGCTGTCAAAATTAACACTGATACACACACATACAGTAGTTTACTATTGGCTATACTGGGAAAGTCTTTTCTCCCTTTACTCTGAAGTTAAAAGCATTATTATTACGATTAAAATACAGTATTGTTATAGAACAAATTATGATTTTGATATGTATAATTAGAAATTCTAATTGATATGTATAATTAGAAATCAGCTTTATGAATATGGCTGTGTTAGCATATTATTATTATTTGCAATATCTAATATTGACATTTACATTCATAAAGTTGACAAATAATCATAAATAATTACATTATTAAACAGTGTGTTACAATAGAAGAAAAACAAAATAAATTAAATAATAAATAATGTAGGCCTAATTATGTTGCTCTTCTGTCACTGTTGTTGTGTTTCTACATGCATTGCTATAGTAACAGAATGAGAATGTTCTTAGTGATGTAATGTGGAACAGACACACTGACTACCTACATACTGGTCTGTTTTCTCATTCTGTTTTTCTCATCTTCTCTTTATCTTTCTTACTGCCTGACTTTCTTACTGTTTGGCATGGTAATGGATATGACAATAGGTGCATTTACATGGAGCATTGTAATCGGTTTAAAAGTCCAATCCGAATGAAAATGCTCCATATAAACACCTCAATCGGAATAAAAATGCCCAAACCGAATGAAATTGTAATCAGTTTGAGAGGGGTGGGATAAACCTTTCTATAAACCGAACAAAATAAAAATTCTGCCATGTAAACGCGTTAAATCAATTACTTTGCCGTTATCACGTCAAGAGGTCGGGGGTCGTCAGAATGTAAAATGACGGCGGCAAAATCAAACTGGAGTAAAACTGAAACAACACATTTATTAAATACACTGAAGGAACTCAATGTATCATTACTACGGACCTTTATCCACACGCTTCTCCTTTTCTTTGGAGGGAGGGGTAGTATTGAGATGCTCCTTAGATGATGCACAGCCACCAAAAAGGTCAGCTTCCTGAACCTGTATTTTCCTCATGCCTTCCAGCAGTAATATGCTACAAATTCACGCTGTTGCTTGATTAAGAGCAACACTTTACATAAAAATAGCGCGCATAAGAAATAATGGAACTTCATGTTGACAGGAATAAAAGGCAGCAAACAGGACATAGGCTAATGTGTGCATTTCACAAAGTCATTCCGATTGAAAGCGACAGCGCATGTAAACACCATATCGGATTAGATAACGTTTCATGTAAACGGTCCACCAAATCTTTCAATCGGAATGATTTTAATCGGAATTACAAAAAAGTGTACATGGCTACTGTTGATATGTTTGGTCTTGGCAGAATAGATCTGCTATGCTGCCAAGTATGGGACTTGCTACTGTCAATACATACACGACAAGCTGCTGTGAGCAAGTAAGATATGCTGCTGCTGTACAATATAGCGTACATGTATTACCATTAGTGAATCTATACAGGTGGAGCTGGGGAAGCTGGAGGGATCCTGAAAGCGTGCTGCAAACTGCTATAGCAAATGCTGACCAAGTATTTGAAGGTTGAGCAGGGAGCTCATTGGCTACTGATACAGCAGCATAAGGTGTGCCCTACAGAGAATGATGTGATTGCAAGCAGACTGAGTTAAGGACATATTAGCCTGTGCCATCTAGAGTTTCATGACAGAACTTTGTATTTCATCTTTGCCATCTCTGCATGTCCCAATCTGACAGGGGTCTTCTAGGTCAAATGGCTTCTCCTGACTTTGACTGTGCTGATTATTGAGCTTTGATTTTAAGTTCTTAAGAATAATGGATGATTCACCAATTGGATGATACTCTGTAATCAGAAACCTATCAGTATTTTCTTGGAGTATGGGTAGTTAACAAATGGACTTTTTTTCAACATCATTTTAGATTAAAATAGATATATTTTATGAGGGGAAAATGAATTTTTTTACATGATGAAGATTGGTCCTTTTTTAGTGTTTTCACCACGTTTAGTCAACTGATTTCACTAGTTCATTTTAATGGTTATGTGGTGTGCCTAATTGTTTTGTGTTGATTGCTTAAAGTATAAATATATGCTACTGCTCAAAAGTTTGGAATAATTGAAATATAGTTTGAAATAAGTGTTTGAGACTGTGACAGTACACCACTCACCCACTCCATGAGCAGCTCCCGATGACCACAGTGACCAGTGACTGACGACAGGGATGACCTTGACCTCTAGGTGCTGGATGGCTGGGATTGTTGTGATGGAATTTGGTGAGAAGTAAAGGGTCCAGGATGTCATCTCGAGCAATCCATAATTGTTCCTCTGGACTGTATCCCTCCCAGTCAGTGAGGTATTCGAGACGGCCGCCCTGTCACCGGGAGTCCAGGATGGTGTTGACTTGATAGATCTGACCTTCTTTTGTGTTGAGAGGAGGAGGAGGCACATCATCAGCACCAGAACTTGTGAGAGAAGGCGTGAGAGGATTAGTGTAAGGTTTGAGAAGTGACACATTGAAAGATGGTGATATACAGTAGTGTTATGGAAGGATTAACCAGTAGGTGACTTTGTTGATCTGCCTCTGGATGGTGAACAGACCAATGTGTCAAGGACTTTCTACAGGGCATTCGGAGATGGATGTCCCTGGTGAAGAGCCAGACCTTTTGTTCCAGATGGTATTGGGGTGTAGCAGTTCTTCTTGCATCGGCCTGGCTCTTATGTCTCCACACTGCCTTCTGGAGGTGGTCATGAGCTGAGTCCCAGACCCCACTTTCCTCAAACCAATGGTTCACAGCTGGAACTAGAAGGCTCACCTGACCAGGGAAACGGGCGGTTGGTAACTGAGTATGCACTGTAATGGTGTGCTTGGAAGAAAGCACGCCATACCCGAGAGATGAATTGGGGCCCTCGATCGAATGGATGTTGGTACATATATTGACCTCCCGGTGGATCTGATTGTCCAAGGACCATTGAATTGGGCTGACAATGATGGCTTGAGGGAGGATGGATTCTGGATGTGCTGGACTGGGTTCAGGGTTGTAAATTCTGGATAGAGCATCAGCTCTTTGGTTCTTGCTTCCGGGTCTGTAGGTAGCAGTAAAGTTGAGTCGAGTGAAGAAGAGAGCCCAGCGAGCCTGTCAGGTGTTCAGTCTTTTGGTGTCACGAAGATACACCAGGTTACGATGGTCGGTGATGACCAGCCAGTGTCTCCACTCCTCAAGGGCAAGCTTAATAGCCAGTAGTTCTTGGTTGCCTATATCATAATTGCGCTCCATTGGGGACAATTTCTTGGAAAAGAAGGCACATGGATGGAGTCTGGGAGGTGCACCCTGCCGCTGTGATAGAACAACTCCTACCCCTGTGGTGGAAGCATCAACTTCAATTATGAAAAAGAGTTCTGGGTTGGGATGAGTGAGGGTAGGAGCTGTGCAGAAGGCTTTCTTGAGTGTATGGAAGGCTTGGATGGCATCTGGGTTCCAGGACAGAGTCCTATTACAGAGGAGTGAGCTGAGTGAAGAGCTGATCTTACTGAAATTGGCAATAAATCTTCTGTAGAAGTTGGTGAAACCAAGGAAATGTTGTAGTTCTTTGACAGTGGTGGGTTGTGGCCAGTTCTGAACTGCTTCTACCTTCCCCTGGTCCATCTGGATGCCGTTCTTACTGATGACATAATTGAGGAATAGGATGGTGTCTTGATGGAATTCACACTTTTCAAGTTTCAAGTAGAGTTGGAACTCACTGAGCTTATGCAGGACCTGCTTCATGTGGTGGTGATGTTCGGCCAGGTTTCAGGAGTATATCAGGATGTCATCAATGTAGACAATGATGAAGCGGTGTAGGTACTCTGAAACACCTCGTTCATGAAACCCTGGAATACTGAGGGTGAGTTAGCCAGCCCATACGCCATAACGAGGTACTCGTAGTGGCCCAGTGGTGTTACAAAGGCAGTCTTCCACTCATGTATCCAGACGAAGTTATATGCGCTCCGCAGGTCCAACTTCGTGAAGATCTGAGCACCTCGTAAATTGTTCCAGGGCTGCTGGGACAATGATGATGTCAGCAGTTGATCCCTCCAGCACCAAGAACAAGATCTTTTCCGGATAAAGGCTTCCTATGCATTTTTTTGCCAAGATGGTGCTGATATTCAGAGCTTACGTGCAAGGCTATTTCTTGATGCAGAGTTTGTGTAGTAGTTCGAGGGAGATCGATGAGGGCTTGCGCTGAATGATAGATGATAGATGAGAAGTTACAGTAACATCAGTTCTGGTTAAAGATGCAATCATGGGTAGTAGCTCAATTGTACTCACTGCTGGGCATTGTGGTCGAACTGGACAGAATGGTAATTAATGTCCTTCATCCCCACAGTACAAACAGAGACGGTTCAGAATCTGTCTCTGACACTCCGCATTCGACAGATGGAAAGTGCTGCCAAGGAATTCGTCACAGGTCCACTAGCTTCCCAGATCGAATTCGCCCACTGTAAAACTATGCCAGATAACAAAGAGATAATGTACCCTATCTTTGCTCGATCCGTTGGGTACAACTGTGGTTGCATCTCAAAAAAGAGCAACCATTGAAGGAGGAACCCGCTCACCAGAGAAGGTCGCTGGTCAGGCCATGGGATTGGCAGAGGCAGATAATAAGGAAGTGGTGACTGGTGGTCAGAGTGATTGTCTGACCACTTGTACCAGATCAGTAAATGGATCGGGAGATGGATTCCGGGCATAGCTAGCTTCTCTTCCCCGTTGCATTGTTTGTTCTGGTCTTCTGTCACAATAACAGAAGGAGAAGACTCAGAGGTAACATAAACAACAATGTCTTTATTCACAGGTAGTTCAGAGAAGCAGCGTTGTAAACAGGTGAGTATTGATTTCAATGTAGATGGATTGCACTTAGATTGAGCATAAACAGTTTTGTGTTTGTTGCAGGTGCTGACTGGCATGCGGTGCAGACAAGGAGATGACTGAAAGTGAAGATGGGCTGAAGACAGGTAAGTATCCAAGATTAGTAGTCTGGCAAGTCGTCCCATAAGGATTGACGAGACCAGACAAAGGTGCTGTGTAAAGTGGCTGTATATATGAGTCCTAATGAGCTGGTGCAGGTGCAGGTGATTAGAATTCGGGTGACTGTGATCTAGTGGGCGGAGCTGTGGATGGGACTGAGACTATGACAGTAATATTGTGAAATATGAATACATTATTATTATTATTATTATTATATATTTTAAAATGTAAGTGATCCCTGTGATTGCAATGGTAAATTTTCAGTAGGCTTTACTCCAGACTTCAATATCACAAGATCATAAATCACATTCAGAAATCATTCTAATATGCTGATTTGGTGCTAATTAACAATTAGTATTGGTGCTCACTGCTCAATTATTAATGATGGTTCTTTTTATTATCACTGTTAGAATAAACACTGAACTGATCATAAGTGTCACCCATAGTTACCTCCTCTTTCAGCATTAACTGAATTAACGGGTGCCCTAAAGCAGCGGCTCTTCACTTCTCACTTTATATTAACTGAAAACAGAGAAACACACAAACTAGCATTATGTTTTGAGTTCTTACTTCCCCCTCAAGCGCTGCAATGATGCATCCCTGCACCATAAGGACATTCTTTGGAGAATGTTTTCCCTATTTAAAGGGATGGTTCACTCAAAAATTTAATTTTTGCCATTTGCTCACTCTTATTTTTTTCAGTATCTGCATGACTTTTTCTTCCATGCACAAAAGGAATTGTTTTCATATAATAAAAACTGAATCATTACCAGCGACCAAAGTATTTATGAATTACAACCTAAATTTCAGTCTGTTTCTTCTGTCAAGATATTGTATGACTTTGGAAGATGTTCATTATTGTGCAGTAGCCAGATAAAGTTAAACTAATTTTATGATGTTTAATGGTGATTTATTTATTTTTTGTCCTTTTGGTGCTTGACAATTCTTATCTTCCTTCACCTTCAAAACCTTTTCTTTTGTGTTCCACAAAAGAACGTAAATCATACAAGTTTGGTACGACATGAAGGTGAGTAAACGATGGCTGAATTTTCTCTTTCTTTCTTTCTTTTTTTTTTTTTTTTGTGAACTAAACAAAAGAAAGTGAAATTGACTGTCCTTATGCCACCTCACAATTGAAAAAAAAGTTAATCAAGTGTTTTATTATGCACTAATGTGTTTTCGTACGCATTATAAGCTATGCGTATTTTAAATTAATATCATTCGTATATACTTAGGTTAATCACTAACGGACAGTTTGGGAGGACCCGATTTGTCATGAATCACATTGAATCACTTTCAGTCTCCTGTATGTGATAGCACAAGGAGTAAATTATATGCAGTTCTCTTAACAGCCACTGGTGTCGCTAATAACAAGGGTTTCTCAATTCTATTTAAAGCCCCTTTAATATATTTTAAAATATTACTGACCTCAAACTTTTAAACGGTATAGTGTAAGTCTAGTTTTTAAAGTGTGATGGTGTTTTCCTCTTACTCTTTCCTCATAATGAGGTCATTGTTGCTTTGTTTTAAATGTAATTAGTCCAAAGCAAGAGATTGTTCCACCAACAAGCCTCTGAGGTTTCAGTAACAATCACCCTGTAATTAGGCTCAACACACAAAACTGGCAAAGTCTAGTACAGTTTTTGTACTCTGTCAGAGCTGTGGCCTATAACAAACGAGCCCTGGCAAACTATATGTCTGATTTTCATGTATAACTTCAGTTTATTAACAATACTCATGCTTGAGTTAATTACGTTACGTGACTGACACAAGCAGCAAAACACTGCAGCCAACTGGAATCTCATCACAAAAATCGACAAGCTGCTGATTCAGCAAGACTTCAGATTGAACCAAGATTTTCATTTCTGTGCCGCAGGTGAATAGGTGTTCTTCCTCTTCCAGGTTTTTAAAATGAGGAGGAGGAGGATCAGAGGGTGCGACGAAAAACATCCCAAGCAGGTGTGAATAGTTTCTGTGGGTGTTCTGTTCAGCTCAGAGGTCTTAAAGATGAGAGGTAGTAAAAACACAAACCGTTCCTCTGGGTGACATTGTGCTTTAATTAAAGAGCTCAAAGCAGCACAGGGAGATGGATGAGTGTGTATGTGTGTGTGAGGTGTTCTTTCCAGGTTCAATGGTTAAGAACACCACTTTCATCTTTCCTTTGAGAATGCAAAGACTTTAAAACCCCAAGGGGAAAGAATACATACCTATGTATATATTTGTTGCTGGAGGGAGAAGACACAACTTCAAATAAACTAAGAGAGAGATAGAATGTCTATATGAGTAAGTGATCATCTGTCAAGCTATTAAATATGTTTTCCCCCCAATTCTCATTACAAAAAGAAATCATTCTTATTATGTTAATGCACGAAAAAAAAAAAATTATTTAAATTATTTATACATCATAGTAGTATTTGTTTTCCTGCTAATTTGAATGTAATCTATCTATCTATCTGTCTTTCTAGCTATTGTTCTACCTGTCTATCGTTTTATCTATCTATCTATCTGTCTATCTATTTGTCGTTCTGTCTGTCTTTCTATCCATCTATTTATTGTTGTCTTTCATCCATCTATCATTCGATCCATCTTTCTATCCATCTATCGTTTCATCTTTTCTTCTATCTATCTTTCTAGCTATTGTTCTATCTGTCTATCATTTTATCTATCTATCTATCTATTTGTCGTTCTGTCTGTCCTTCTATCCATCTATCTATAGTTCTATCTGTCTTTCATCCATCTATCATTCGATCCATCTTTCTATCCATCTATCGTTTTATCTATCTATCTATCTATTTGTCGTTCTGTCTGTCCTTCTATCCATCTATCTATAGTTCTATCTGTCTTTTATCCATCTATCATTCTATCTGTTTTTATATCCGTCTTTCTATCATCTATCAGTCATTTTATCTGTCTTTCTATCATTTTAGATGTCTATCTATCTATATATCTATCCATCCATCCATCCATCTGTCTTTTATCCATCTATCATTCTATCTGTCGTTCTATCTGTTTTTCTATCCATCTTTCTATCATCTATCAGTCGTTTTATCTGTCTTTCTATCATTTTAGATGTCTATCATCTATCTATCATCTATCTGTCTTCCTGTTTTTTATCCATCTATTGTTCTATCCGTCTTTCTATCCATCTATCGTTATATCTGTCTTTCTATCCATCTATCGTTCTATCATCTATCTATTTGTCATTCTGTCTGTCTTTCTATATATCCGTCTTTCTGTCATTCTATCTGTTTTTCTATCATTCTATGTCATTCTGTCTGTCTTTCTATCAATCTATTGTTCTATCCGTCTTTCTATCATCTATCTATTTGTCATTCTGTCTTTCTATCCGTCTTTCTGTCATTCTGTCTGTCTTTCTATCAATCTATTGTTCTATCCGTCTTTCTATCATCTATCGTTCTATTTGACTTTCTATCGTTCTGTGTCTTTCTATTATTGTAGCTGTCTATTTATCGTTCTATTATTCTATTGTTCTATCTGTCATTCTGTCTGTCTTTCTATGATTCTATCTGTTTTTCTATCGTTGTGTCTGTCATTCTGTCTGTCTTTCTATCCGTCTTTCTATCCATCTATCTATCGTTCTAATCAGCAGAGGCTCACAGAAACAGGAGCAAACATGATGGTTGCGTATGCATGTATTTTGCTTAATAAATCAAATTAAAACAGGCACAGTGAGGTGAGAATAACTGCACTGACAGTGATAAAAAGATCAGATGTGAAGTCAAGGAAAGACGCAGCCTTGCGGAAGATACCTTGGCTCTGTTCCTCGGTTTCAATATCCACCTTAACACGCTGAGGCCTCCAAATCTGTATAGATCTTGGGAGATCTTTAAAGAAGCAAGTATAATGATATAATCCTGGACTTTCCAGTGAACCCAGAACCTGCTTTTAACATGCTCTAACAAGTTAGAAAGACTGCATTAGCTACTTAAATCTCAGGCCTTTTGTTGTTGCCAATTAAGACAAAACTATAAAGCATGTCAGATATTAAGATTATTTGACCCTTCTAAATGTTCAATATCAATAACAAGGCAAAACTGATGTATTATAGATTATTTGATTTATTTTTATTTAACTTTAAAGGTTTACAGTTAACTTACTTATAAAGTAACACATACACATATATACAATTTATATATAAAATGTTATATGTTAAGTAAATTAACTGTAAACCCTTGAAGTTACATGAAAATAAATTAAATAATACATCAATTCTGCCATTTTTCCAAGCTTTTGTGAATGACTGCAATGTATATTCTCAGCTTTTTTGACAATGGAAAAAATGAGATCATGTAGGTCTATTGTTATAGGGGCAGGGAGTGTGTCCGTTCTCTCTTAAATGCATATAATTATTGTACACTTACGAACATCAGACAAAGGCTGAAGACACTGACACATCTAACAACCCGGAATACACCTGAGTAACTTGTTTGGACTCGACCATCTAATTGTGATGTAGTCACATGCTCTTTAGATTACTCTAAATTATAATGTTGACATGTATTCTCTGTAAAGCTGCTTTGAAACTATATGTATTGTGAAAAGCGCTATACAAATAAATGTGAATTGAATTGAATTTTATGTGTGTGTGTTGACTAGGTTGATGTAATGGTCCTAATAGTAAGTAATTGCTGGTACAGGAGACAAATCTAATTATGTTGGTTTGGTGTTTTTTGGCTTTTGGGGTTTTGTAAGTTTACTGGATCAAGCCTTACATATCATCTGTAGACAAATTAAGACATCTCCAAGCCAGCTCTGTATTACAGTGTGCCGAACATCCTGCTGATGATTCACTCCTTTATGGTCACTTTCATACCCAACCGAATCATTTCAAACCTTAAAAAAGGCAGCAGGCAGCGAGTGTTATTTTTACCGAGCCGTTTGGGGTTTTGGGTGAGTTCGTTTTAATTTCAGCAGTGGATGAAGTCACCGAAGAAACGTGTTATGGCTGCTGTCCCCTTCATGCTCTGCACTGGAGATGGTAATGGATCTTCCATTCATGTGTTCTCCCACTAGAGAGAGACATTCTGCACAACTGATGCTGCTTGTTTTATTGACTGGAATGTATGACATTGAAATGAGGCTTATGTTCCAGTGAGCAGTGTCATTATTTACCACAGAAGGCTGACAGGCTTTAAATGTACATTTAAGTTATTCCTCCCGTTTATATAAACATTAGAGAGTGCAAATATGAACTCAACATTGTTAAAAAGCTAACTTGTGAACCAAATGAAAGCTTACAAAAGCCCATTTAATTTCTTAGTCTTTATTTTTTCATTTATTGATTACATTTTTAAAACGACCTACTGTAGTACTTCAAATTAACTCCTTAATATGTAACTGACGTACAATGAAAATACAAATTATACAAATAAATAAAAAATACAAATACAACGTAGAAGGGAATTCTTATAATATCATTCCAAACCTGTGTGATCTTCTTTCTTCTGTGGAACCCAGTAGAATTTTGAATATTATTTCATAATAATGTTTTATTATTATTATTATTATGAGCTGGCATTCTGACGTAGAACCCGGAAGCACTGCACTGTGTTTACATCGTCAACAACATAAGAGACTGACAGGAAAGAGAAGAAATTGTTGAATAAAGTCGTTATTTTTGTTTTGTTTTTGCGCACAAAAAGTACTCTCGTCGCTTCATAACATGGTTGATCCACTGGAGTCGCATGGACTATTTTAACGATGTCTTTACTACATTTCTGGACCTTGAAATTTGTTATGACGTTGCTGTGTGTAGGGAGATCAGAAAGCTCTCTGATTTTATCAAAAATATCTTAATTTTTGTTCCGAAGATGAACGAAGGTCTTACGGGTTTTGAACGACATGAGAGTGAGTAATTAATGACAGAATTGTCATTTTTCGGTGAACTGTTAATTTCAACATTTACTACGTTTCAAAAATCAAAAGTTGTATCTATCTACAGTATCTGTCTGTATAATGAGTGTGTCATATATTGGAAACAACACCGATTTAAAAGTCTTCAGGAATTATTTTCTTAACTCTCTGTGACCGTCTCGCTCACAGCTATTGGATTTCTAGCCATCCCACAGCGCGCAACAGGTATATGCCCCCATGCATGGGGCAGGTTGAATCTATTGCCCCGATTTCCTGTCACATGATTTGAAATAGGATCCCTACTTTTTTTGCTATCTGTCTTGTGTGTGTGTCTGGGGGCAGCGCTGATCTAGAAGTTGAGACGCTCTTAACGCGGACGCGCAGCGAGATTTCATGACATTCAACTGCTCACTGCATCAGCTCCACTGACCTGACTGGACTCAAAACACTTCACCTGCGAGAAGAGAGGAAGAGAAGGTGTTCAGATCTCTTATAGCCTACTACAGAAGAGCGATGGATTCGTGGAGAATCACAGCTTTGCTCCTTGCTGTCTGCCTCAGCGCGTCAACTTCAGACCAGTACGATACGGGTTAGTCCTCAACTCTTATGACTTGTAACTTTGTGCATTCTGGTGGTTGTAGGTCTTTTATGAGATGTTTCTTACAGTCGTGCACTGCGTTGAGCCCGCATTGTCCCGACTCCAGTCTCGAGATGAGCATCGGCGTGCAGCGCGTTCTGTCACTTTTCTTGCCTCGTCTTGCCTCTGCTTCAGCTTTATGAATCACACAATCCATTCAGCATTAAATAATTACAAAAACCCTATTTGATCGCGCAGACTAAGCTTCGCTGTTTTGCATTTGATGATTCTTCAATTAGAGACACTTTTTAAGTCTTGAAAAAGGAAACTTATTTAAACTCTTTCATTTATGTTTTTTCAAGTTATTGCATAACTTGGTATAAAGAACCATCAAGTGGATTTTTGTATAGTGTGATGGACAGATGGTGAGAGTAGTTAATATTGTGTGCAATAGTAATGACATGTGATGTAATTACTTTTTGAAAATGTATTGCATATATATATATATACATTTTTTCTCAATTTTTTTGAAAAAAGTCATTTTGTGCATCCATGGATCAAGCCATAAAATATTAAAATAAAATATGAAATATTTTATATATATATATATATATGCAATATATTTTTAACATATTTGATACATTTTTCATATATTGTTACATTTTAACACTTTTTTAAATAATTCTTTAGGCTATAAATAGAGAAACCGTGGCAAATTTACCTTTCGACACTAAAAAGATGATGTATATGATATGTATTTTTTTCTTTACAATCATCTTAGTGGATACAAGAGCTTCCCGAATTTAAGAATCACAATATGCCACACAGATATTTCACACTTGGCTATGTTTGCACACTTTAATGTGTTTTTCAGGACAGATATGAAATTCTTCACAAAAATTTACCATAGTTTCCACCACAATACCAGTTTTAACAGTGACTGTTGTTACTGCAAAATCCTAATATGGGATCTCATTCAAAGAGAGTAAGAAGCTTTCAATATATTATGTAATGACAGAATGGTGACTGATTACCACAAGTTACCACAGTTTTACTTTACTAACAATAACCACAGTAACTATGGCATTTTGGCGGAAGCTATTGTTATCATTGTAAATATCTGTAAGGGATTTCTTTGTGTCATCATTGTCTAATTAAATTGATCTTGGATTAAAAAAAAAAAACCCTCCTAAGCTACTCTTATTTACAGATGTACTTCTCTGCCATTAATGTTCAATACTAGATGCCTTTTAGTTCTTCTCTCAAACAACTGAATCTTGTTCTTTATGAGCAGCTCATGTTCTTTTCATATGATATATAGTAGTTGAAAGCTCAACAACAGATTATTTTCATTTAGAAACCACAAAACAATACAATTTTATGTCCCATAATTCAAGTATACCTTTCCCAGAGGTGAACTTGAGACATTTAATTGTATCATAAATCCATCTTCAGCTATCATGAGGTACAATGGATTGCATAGTCTCTACGCAAAATCCTAAAGAAATGTTCATTCATAAATGTTTAGCAATGACCACATAAAGCAAGCTTCTCGCACGCCAGACAAACAGCATTCTTTCCTAGAATGAGTTTAATAAAAATCAGATATAGAATTGAATAATTAGGTGTCATTATCAAACAGTTTTTTTATTTGAAACAATCACTTACTTTTTTGTTGTTGTAAAGTTGACTGCCAAGTTAATTGACTGCTAGCTAACTTATTGTGTTATCGAACCAAAGGTTCATCCAACTTTTTCTCCAAAAACTGAAATAAAGAAAAGAATTACATAAATGAACTTGAAGATTGATATGAATGTAGTAGCATAGATGAAACATAGTTTAAAAACATTTTGTTTATCTAGATTTCAGTAGTTAAAATTGCCTCTAACTGAAGAATCAATGAAGCTGACTTCACTGAAATGCACAAGCCACTTGCATTGATTATAATGGAGTGCTCTAGGTTGTCGCATCGCTTCGCTAGCAGCATAAGCTGTAATTTGTGTTGTGTTTCAAGTCTCAGAACCAAATCCCCTACGCCTCTCTTTTAATTTTTTTTTTTTTAATTATAGCCTTTGATTTAAATGACAGGTTAGGCTATCTGAACGATGCGTAAGCTCTGCCGTCTATATTGTACCTATGCATTAGCAATGTATTTAAAGCTGCTTTCAGAACATATTCAATTCATAATAATTACTCAGGCTTTTGGGTGACTTATTCCTCTTTAAAAGTTTTTCTACTATTTTATGACATGTGACATGGTTTATGACTAATTTTGACAGGTTTATGGCTAATTAGTGCTGTAATAATTAATAAGGCATGTAGTAACATGTCCATCCACCCAGAGGTTTGAATGTGTTGCAGAAAAACATCATTTAGTGAAACGACTTGATGGCTCATTGCATGTTCCTTGTGTTTCCATATAAAATATAATGAAAATCCTTCAACAGCAGTGAGTCAGAGCAACAATTTGTACACTTTGCCCCCAGTTTGTGAATATGATTATTTGCAGATAGCAAGATGAATTGCATGAATCAATTAGTGCATGTATTTGATCTAGAATGAAGTGATTGTTTTTAGGGTGTCACAAGTTATTGCATTTGTTAGGCTCTTCAGTTCTCATTTTCTTCAAATCAGTTATTGATATCTGATGAGTGAAAAGACTTTGTTGTGCATGTCTATGTGTGATAGGATGTGTAGATTTAAACTTGTGAATGATTAAACACTTTGCAATTTAAATGAAGATGTTAGACATTTGAAAGAAAGAGCATGACATCTTTTCTTTCATTAAAGGTGCTGTAAGCAGTACAGTTATTTACGGGAGTGACAACCGCATTCTATAACCGAACTCACACCCGTAAATTTTCAGGACTCACAACCGCATTCTCGGAATATTTGCGCTGTGTGAACGGAACCGCACTGGACAACTAGTTGTCTGTCACGTCATACAGTGCGAGAGAGCCGCTCTTCTAAGGTGTTTTGTGTGTGGTTTCACTTTCGGTAACTTGCTGCGACAGAGATATGAGCGGTGTGTCATCTGAAGGTGTTAGATCCAGTCACTGTTCTCCACCGGAGAGGCTCCCGTCAGTTTTATGTTTCTTTTTGAAATTCAAATGCCGTGTCATGCGCTAGACGTCGCAAAGGACGTGACACACGTGTGCAACGGTTAAAGACTCCGGCTAGCGCGTGTTTACATGCTGCTGTTGGTTAATGAAGTTTTGATGGATGAACTCGCGATTCAATTAGTCTCTTGTCATGTCAAAAGTGATAAGTTTTATGGACGTCGCCATCTTTAATATTACACTGGTCACTGTCGCTATGGTTACTAGTAAGAGAATAAGGGCTTGACTCTTGTTGCACATTCATACAGGTAGTGTTCCAGACGCTACTGTAAGTTGCTGTGTGAACGGGACATTTCGAGACTCACACCAGTAAGTAAATGCGGTTGTCAGTCCCCAAAAGGTACAGTGTGAACGTGGCCTAATATTAATGCTGGAGCTGCACGATTCTGGATAATTTGAAAATCACAATAGTTTCAAACAGAGATCAGGATTCTCCCATGATTCTGAACAACTAAACAAAATAACATCATTTACTAGAGGTTCTGACAAAATGTTAATTGCTGCAGTTTATTTTATGTTTAATTAATTTGAATGAATTAAGGTTTGAATGAATAATTCAATGACTTGCCCATAAATACTTGATTCATTACTGGATGAATCAGTGTTTTTGAACAAATCTCTTGAATGAATGATTCAACGACAAATACTTATTTCTTCTTCTGTATATAGCACTACTACTCTGGTCACGCACTCTGTTTGAAGTGAAGTGAAGTGACATGTGGCCAAGTATGGTGACCCATACTAGGAATTTGTGCTCTGCATTTAACCCATCCAAGTGTACACACACAGCAGTGAACACACACACACCGTGAACACACACCCGGAGCAGTGGGCAGCCATTGCTGCGGTGCCCGGGGAGCAGTTGGGGGTACGGTGCCTTGCTCAAGGGTCTCACCTCAGTCGTGGTATTGAGGGTGGAGAGAGCGCTGGACATTCACTCCCCTCACCGACAATCCCTGCCGGACCTGAGACTCGAACCCATGACCTTTGGGTTATGAGTCCGACTCTCTATCCATTAGGCCACGACCGCCCCGTTAATTAGAACTATTTTAACATTCACTTGTCGCCACCTGGTGGCGTAACAATGTAATCGACACAATCGTTATTTGAAGCGCCAAGTTACTTTCATAAGGTGATTTGCTCTATTTTGATCGCTTCTGTAGACATCAGTGTTTATATCTGTACTATAATCTTTTATCCCAGTACTTCTGTGGTAATTTTAATATTTGTAACACAGAAAATCTCTGGCTTTCTCTGGCGCAAACACAGATTGGCATGTTCCGGTGTGATTTTGTCAAAGGTTTAATAGACACAGGCAATTCGTTGTCATTTAGGAATGAGACCGCGTGGGTGTTTGAAATGAGATTGTGATCATTTAACGATTAATCAGACAGCTCTAATTAACGCGAATCCTAAAACCCTAGCCTGATCATAACGCTTCTTTTTCCAGTGATATTACTCTGACCTTTTTTCTTTTGTAATGTCTCTCAGTCATCTCTCTTTCTAGTCTTTCTTCAAATCTCCTTCTTGCTCACTCTCTCTTTCCCCATCATGAGTGGACACGCCCCCTACTGCTGATTGGCAGCAAGTGTGTTGTGGCACTCAGACCGATCCACTTTCAACAGCTTTTCTCAGAAATCACTTACTGCACCTTTAACAGAGAGAAATGCATTATTGTTGTCCTCAGAAAACTCTAATTTTGTTGCCTTCTTCTTTATACTGCATGATTTTAAAGCTTCTGCTCCTTTGATTTTAAACATATCTAAGAGATATGAGCAGATTGTACCTGCACCTTGACCAGAGACCACGTCTGTATAAAATGTAAAAATATGTATTTAATGATTAGAGTTTTATTCAGGGACTTTGAGAAGAAGCATCTGTGTCCAGACAGGCGCTCATGTGAAGTGGATTTGGATTTAGTTGATAGATGTTGTTGACTGGAATGTAGCAAGTGATTCCCAGACAGCGCTAGGATGCATTTATGATGTCATTCTCATCTCTGTTGAGGATTTTATTTCAGATAGAAAATGCAGATGCATAATTTTTTCCCCATATTTTTGCAGTTAAGCGTGAATTTGGCGATACTTGTTTGCTGTGTTTTTTCTATTCAAAACAAAATGTGCTGATTGTGAAAATGAATGGAATGGTTATGGCTGAAGGGCAAACTGAAGACTTCAAAGCAAGAACAATTTTGCTCGAGTTATTAAACCCATGTCATGCCTTGTCTGTCGTGATAGCTTCTTCTTTCATCTCGTTTCAAAAGTCGAAGCAAGCACCATGTGGCTTATTGGTCCCGGCCAATCGTGAGAAATTAACATGTTATCTGAAATTAGATCTCTGCTCAAAATCAGCACTGTTTAAAGTTATTTCTGTTCTTGAGTGTGTGTGATGATCAACTGAATCAGCATTTCATCTACAGACACTTAGTTAACTCTTTGACAAGATTTCATCTAATCTTGCAGACGTAGCTGAAAAGATTGGGAATTCCAAAACACAAACTCTTAGATGTTCTTCGGTCTGCCTGTGTTGCAAAAGATCCAACATCAAAATGCTGGCTTATATTTCATCCAAAATGTCATCTATTACAGAAAATCACAATCAGTCAACTACATCAGTGTCAGTCAGTTAAAATGTGATAAACCCGCATGATGCTGCCTTTGCTGAAAGTGTTAAGGGAGGATTTGTTGCCATATTTCATTAGCGTCTGCTTGACAGATGCTTCATCGGTTCCGGAATCATCTTTCTCTCCACGCTGTTCGGATGCTTGCCATTGCTGGCTACCTCTCTCCTCTGTCTTTATTATCCCTCGATCTTTGCCTTTCTCTCTTGTTCTCCTCCTCTTTTTCTTGCCAGGGCTGTTTGGATCGCAGCGCCTGCGCTTTGTCTCGTGTCTTCACTCAAAGCCGCTCTGACAGTGAAGTATGGCTTGGGAGGGAAACAGTAGCCAGGTGGTCGGAAATGTGGGCAGGGGAAGAACTTTTGTGCTTTTTCTCTGTCCCTTCAACCACTTCCTTTTTTTTTTTCTTTTTCTTATTATGTGTACTTGTTTAGAAAGTACTGCTGCATTGATCCTTTGTAGGTTATGATTATTATTTAAAGACTGTAAATGGATGATTTATTTTTTTAGGGATTACAATTTTCTTTTTTTGTTTTGTTTTGTTTTGCTTTTGTTTGTTCTTGTTCTTCCTCATAAAATCAGTCATTTTGAAGCCTTGACTAGTTTTTCCAGTTAAACTTGCCTGTCGTGGCATGTTTACATTAATGTATATGTGTATGTCTGTGTGAAAGCATTTCAAATTGTATGTCTAGTCCTTAGCTTACACCTGTGGTTCATACAATATTCCCATTTATGCAGGGGAATCCTTTGGATGTACCAACTTTGTCTCATACTGTGAAATGAATTTTCTTAATCATTACTTTTGTCATGTTTTCCAGTAAAAAGTCTCAATTTTGTTTAAACAAACATCTACATTTACTTTACATTTACAAAATTGCATGAGATATTGAGTGTTTAAAAGGAATATGTTTTGAATTAAGTGTAAGTTTAATTGTTTTGTGTGTGTGTGTGTGTTTTTCGTCTTACCTCATATATATATATATATATACACTACCAGTCAAAAGTTTGGACACGGTAAGATTTTTAATGTTTTAAAAAGAAGTTTCGTCTGCTCACCAAGGCTGCATTTATTTGATTAAAAATACAGTAAAAACAGTAATATTGTGAAATATTATTACAATTTAAAATAACTGTGTTCTATTTGAAAATATTTTAAAATGTAATTTATTATTGTGTTGGCAAAGCTGAATTTTCAGGATCATTACTCCAGTCTTCAGTGTCACATGATCCTTCAGAAATCATTCTAATATGATGATTTGATGCTCAAGAAACATTTATTGTGTACAATTGTACAAAATATTTGTGTACAATATTTTTTTTTTAGGATTCTTTGATGAATAGAAAGTTCAAAAGAACAGTGTTTATTTGAAATATAATCTTTTGTAACATTATAAATGTCTTTACTGTCACTTTTGATTGATTTAATGCATCCTTGCTGAAAAAAATAATTAATTTCTTTAATTTCTTTTCAAAAAAATAAAAATAAGAATTCTTACTGACCCCAAACTTTTGAACGGTAGTGTATAATGTTACAAAAGCTTTGTATTTAGCTTTGTATTAGGTATGATAACACCAAACAAATGAGACATTTAATTTAAGAATAACACTTCTAAATTAATATGTATAACAAATGTCTAAATGAATTAGATGAGAAATATTTGAGATCTCTGACTATTGCTTGTTGGCTTTGGTAAGAGCGCAGTTTGAAACATTCAAGAGAAGTAGAACATTAGGAGAAACCATAGAGATTTGTATTTCCTGTTGGCTGGTGTCCCACTAGATTTCTGATGTATAAAAGTGATACTGATTTTGAATCAATACAGGGGCCCTTCATATTGCCTAACCACTGGACCATGTGTCCACTCACATATCTTTCTATGTATCTGTGGTGCAGAGGTGGTTAGCTGAGAGTGCTTCTTCTAATTTAGTAACAGAAATGCCCACATCAGAGGCTGTCATTTCAGAGGGCACTGGCATTCCTTTGGTCCCATACATTTCCCAGAAATCCTTCCACCCATTTCCTGCCAGCATATCCTCACATTTACACACAACAGGCTGTAATTACCCACCCAGCTGATCCGATCCAGAACCAACCACCGAGAAACATGGAACACAAAGATGCCTCTGTATCCAAGAGTGACACAGTATACAGGCCGGGCTGCTCCTCTGGACAGAGACACAGCCTGTGGTCGGTTCTGTCAATCCCTGTGTCTGACTCTGTTTCTATGGGAAACTAAGCAGAAAATAAGCTGACAACACGTCATGTGTTAATGACAATACCTGAATGCCAAGTTCGGCTGGGATGAGAGGTGCCAAAAGACGCTAATGGCTTGCTTCCACCTAGCGGTACAGTACAGTAAGATTCGGGACTGTAAACCCTGATCTGGCTTGCGTTTCCACCGCCAACAGTACCCTTTACTTGATAGATGTGGTGTATGCCGGAAAGTAGCGATCAACGTCATTCTCGCGCGAAGAAGAAAGCAACACAGTAAACAACAATGGAGGACATACAGCAGATCTTGTTCTTGCTTCTTGGCATGTGGTTGTTTGTTTGCTGCGCGCCGACATTGTGTTGTAACTGTATTGTGTTTCAACTGTATATTTAAAATATGGCAGCTCTTGTGTAGTCATTCCCCATGTAGCACGTGCAAGTGACGATTCTCTGTCAACCAATCAAAGTTCTGCAGTGAGTCTAGCTCCAACTTTTAGTACCGGACTACTGTGCTAGGTACCCCAACGGAAGGGTCCCAATATAAGGTCTTCGATATAAGAGTTGAGGAGCTTGAGCTTGTTGCCCAGCTCTATTTGTTTGAACCGCGAGAGGCATCTACTCTCACCTACTTCTACGCCATACGTCGCGTCAGAGGTTACGTTTCCGCCGTAAGTCGACGTGCGTACGGATGTTTGTCGGAAGCTGGTTATTATAGTTTATGAAGTTTAAATATGGATATTTTTCTTACAAAAACCCATCATTTCGCTTCAGAAGGCCTTTATTAACCCCCTGGAGCCGTGTGGATTACTTTTATGATGGACGGATGCACTTTTTTGGGCTTCAAAATCTCAAGCCCCATTCACTACTATTATAAAGCTTGGAAGAGCCAGGATATTTTTTAATATATTTCCGATTGTGTTCGTCTGAAAGAAGATAGTCATATACACCTAGGATGGCTTGAGGATGAGTAAATCATGGGATTATTTTCATTTTTGGGTGAACTATCCCTTTAAGTGAATGGTATGTGGGTGAATACGAGAGATTTATGATGGTCATCTGTGTCTCTCTCTTTTGTTTGATGTTACACCACAGGTCAAAGGTCAAGGTTTAGTTGACCTAGGGATAGTTAGAAGCTCCTGTTCTGTACCTGATGCTTGCTCAAACCTGTTCAAACCAGTTCACTTCCTAGCTAGTGTGGCATCTGCAAATCATGCCTTTTAAAGGCTGTTAAAGCTGCAGTCTGGCATTTTTCCTCTTTGTCGCCATCTCTGTTTGAAACCTGCAACTGCAGTCATATGCGGAATTGTTATCGTTACGTGCGTTGTGCTTCGGCACGACTCCTCAACGGATGAATCTAATGTTTGCTGTCAATCACTACACCGGTGTGGATGCTGTACTTCATAATCACAGATTCAAAATCTTGAAAGTATGATCAATATAAGAATTTTCACTGGAAAATATCATCTGAACAAGTAAGTAACATTTCTGCCGCTTTTGTTCTGACCAACTGAGGGGAAAAGCATTAGGCCTACAATAATTCGTGCTGCCAATGATGATTAAATCGAACGATCGCTTAGCTCGGATCACGCCAAACCGTGCAAATTATTATTACTGTTATACTTTGTTCTGAAAATGTTAATGTTAACAACATCAGCATTGCGTGACTGTGTATTTAGTGTGTATTATCGTTACCTGTAGATTTCAATTTCTGTAGCCACTCCACAGTCTGAAACCTTTTGCTTTCGACTGCGGGTAAATCTCCAGTTGTCACTGATGATTGTCTTTTGAACCTTTCTGGATTACAATCCGCCATCAAAATGATACGTTTAATTATTTCAGCTGCTGTGAGAACAGGCTATAAATGATCCGCTACAAGCAGCATCCTCACATGATAAAGCCGACTAGCCTGGACTCCTTCTTTCTGTTTACAGACGTGACGTAATGACGCAAAGACGAACTGTTGCATGCTCGAATTTCCCGCGGAAATCCACCAGGTCGCTCTAATTATAAAACATTACTACAAGCTTACCGCTGTGAATCGAGCTAAGATAAGGAGATAGTTTTGAACACTGGCTGGTTATGTACTTTCTCAAAAATTGATTTTGGATCATTTTTAATCAAAAACTGCAGCTTCAAACAGTGTTTTATCTTAGGCTATGATTTAATCTACATGATGTCTTTAGACTAAAAAACACAAGCCTACTGAGTGTGTTTTTAATTAATGCTTTCTGTAGTGTTAATGACTTTGCTACCACCCATTTAGTTAGTAGAAATATCTGGGTACCCTTATCACATTTAACATTTGCATTTAGGGCAAAGGGCAAAGCTGGTCTCAAATCAACATTGTAATTTTTTTTTTTTTTTTTTTTTTTTTGTACTATGCACAGCATATTTTGTGTTTTTCTAAAGCTATATCCGACACTGTTATTTTCTCAGAAGTATGCAAAGGTCAGTGAGAGGGGAGAGAGACAGACAGTGGGAGAGAGATTGAGATCTGCTTAACCACCATCACGGTATCCAACATGCTGAGATATGTCAGATGCCTAGTTCACGAAAATATCCATATTTATAAACATGAATTTGGAATGTGCTTGTATAAAGTTGGCGAGAGAGAGAATACCTCAGCCGCCTCCCATGCTGCCTTTTTCTGTCTGAGGCCATTTATTTTGGCTCAGGATGTAACAGCCCATGCCATCCACTCACGACTTCCTGTTGACCTCTAATTGGTGTTCTGTGGAGTCTGTAAAGGTCAAAAGGTCAACTATATCTATCTACTGTCAAGTAGGCATGGTCAGGATGATCGACTAGTCGTGAGTCAGTTAGTGAGGTTGTTTAGTGTGTTTTTTTTTTCTATTTAGTTTTAGTATTTTTATTATTTAGTACTTTAAAAGCCAGTGAATGTTAAAACTTCTCTGAGAGGGGTTTTAACATGAACATTATGACTTAGAGATGTAAATAAGAGAAGACCTCTTCGTTGGTTATTAAGGGTCCTCGAGGGACAACCATACTGTATGTTTCCCATTGATGATTTTACATTATAGTGTACTGAGAAACATGGAACATATGTTTCCGATTACAACTGTGATTGTTTTTCTGTGAGACGTGTCATGTTCCCGGTAGAGTTTGAAAGGCTTACACTTGTTTAATCCATACTATCACTCCTCACCTGTCCAGGATCCAACTGTCAGAGTGTGATTGCTCAGTGCCTGCAGTGTGATAAGACCGAGTGACAAAGTGAGTAACTCCTGTCTGCCTTTGAATGAGCTGATAAAACCTGACAGGAATGATAGCTGTGTGAAGAGCGGCAGTGAGGGAGAAAGAGATATAGGGAAAGCGACACGTCGGTTAGGTTTGTCATATCAGCCCTGTCTAATTCAAAGGAGCAGTGGAAGACAGCGGAACATTAAGCTGTCAGGCAGTTACCCATGTCGGGAAGTGTCTGTGGATGTGTCTCTCTCTATTCATGTACACAAAGCGTATATAGTATCACACTAGTTATTTTTGGTGGAAAAAAAAAAATTATATATATATATATATATATATATATAGAAAATGAAATCACTGAGAAATGGTGGTATCACTGAATTTAATATATAAACCATTTTTTATTGACAATAATATTTAATTTTTTAACCATTTCTCAGTGATATAATAAATATCATGTAATATATAAACCATTTTCAACTGATTATTATAATTAAATATAATTTAATACATAAACCATTTTTCATTTTTATTATATATTAAATATTTAATTATTATGTCAATGAAAAATTATATATGTATTAAATATTTAATTATTAACCATTTTCATTGATTATAATAATTAAGTATAATTTTAATGTTATCAATAAAAAAAATAATATTGAATTATTAACCATTTTTCTCAGTGATATAATTATTAAATATCATTTAAAATATCAACCATTTTTCAATGCTTTTATATATTAAATGATATTTAATTATTAACCATTTTTCTCAGTGATATAATCATTAAATACAATTTATTATATAAAACACTTTTTAATGATTATAGAAATTAAATATAATCTAATATATAAATATTTTTGTTATATAAAAATTGAATATCATTTAATACATTAGCAATTTTTCATTGCTATTATATATAAATATAAAATTGTATATGTATTAAATATTTAATTATTAACCATTTTTCACAGATTATAATAATTAAATATAATTTTGATATATTATCAATAAAAATTTTAATATTTAATTATTAACCATTTTTCTCAGTGATATAATAATTAAATATCATTTAAAATATTTTCAATGCTTTTATATATTAAATGATATTTAATTATTAACCATTTTTCTCAATGATATAATAATTAGATATAATTTATTATATAAAACACTTTAATGAATATAGAAAATAAATGTAATCTAATATATACTTTTTTCTGTTATATAAAAATTGAATATCATTTAATACATTAGCAATTTTTCATTGCTATTATATATAAATATATAATTTTATATCAGTGAAAAAATTTTATGTATTAAATTATATTTAATTGTTATATCAATTAAAATAGTTATTCATAAAATCTTAAAAAATAAAAATAATAATCATATTGCTGTTCCTACCATTTTATAAATGTTTTAGTGATTTTTAAGGGGGTTTTACAGCTCTTACCCATGGCAAAATCACTAACACACTGCCTCTTGTGGTTTATTGCTTTAATATACCATCAAACCACCTGTGGATTGTTTTGAAACATATTTATATTGACAGAAATGCTATAAAGCTTTCATCCACACTTTCTTTTCATGCCATCACTGTAACCGACACTAATAAAAGCTGAAGCTAACCAAACATGTATCACATCTTTAGGATGTAAAAGCTTTGAAAATGCAGAATCTACCACATAAGAGGAGTGTTTCCCTTCATTATTTCTGTAGCCTAGCTCTCCCTGTCCTCCCTTTTACATGCATCTCTGTGGTTTTGATCTGAAAACTGTTACACTTGTGCAAGCTTCACAAGCTTCTTTGCTTCTCTCTGACATTTGCAAATGTCTGCAGACAGAGCTTGTCATATTCAATTGGAATCTTCTCATACTCTTCCTCTCTCTCGTTCATTTTCTTGTAAGTTAACAGCTTAAAAGTCTTGTGTGCACTCAACAATAAATTCATATCACAGAAGCAAACAATTGGTTTATAATCGAAGCTGTAGCAGAGTCCATTTGCATAGGGAGTGCATGGAAAGCGCTCTAGGAAAAATGCAAAAAAGCATATGAAAATTGTATAAGATAATGACTGTTTTCCTAACTAGCACTGGTTTGTTTGGGCTAAATTAAAATGCATACAGTATCTAACATTGTCGCAGTTCTTAGCAAAAAAAAGCTGAACAGCTAAAACAAACAATAGTGCCACCAGCATGCAAACGCATCTGTCTGGATGCTCAAGGCCGTGAGTGTAGTTATCTACACTGCTGATCCAAGCAAACGCTCGTCTGAAAGTAACAGAGTTTTTTTGTAATGGGTTGTTCCAGTTCACTCTAGGGGAGAATGAGATTAGACGGTTCTTTGAAAGTCTTTGAGGGGCTTTTTATCTTTGTCTGGCTGTGTAATGGAGCCGAGAACATTTAAAATGCGTTAGTACTACAGTTTATTCACTAGGGCCTCTTAAATGGCGGTAAAGTCAGCAGATGCTCGGCAAACACACCGAGGAGATGCTACCATTTGTACTTTGTAGAAACTGCCCACTGTCCTCTAACGTTCCCACATCTCTGAAGACCAAATCTGAACCTTTTCAAACAAGCAAACATGTACTTATGTGGTGTTTTGTACAGCTATGATTTCAAAAGCCATGACCAATATCATAATAGTAGGATATTGAATTGCCACGGAGAAGGACGTGACCTGTCCTGTGAACTCCCTCACTTTTATGTGAACATTGACTTTGGTTTTCCGCCACTGGCCAGAGAGCTCTAAAGGAAGAAGAAGAAGGCAGAAAATAAAACCGTCGGGCCGTCTTTCCGCGAATCCACTTGCTCGAGAGCCCAGAAAGACTTTTGTGGCAAAGAAGCAAATTGTCACCTTCCCTTTTCTTTTCGCGGGAAACTGTGACATGGAACAACAGGAAGACTATTGTGGAGGGTCAGATACTTGTGGTAGGGATGAAATAACTTTGTGTTTTGCAGTTCAAGCTAACTTGCAATTAAATGAGATTTAGACTATTTTATTCCTTTCTAAAACTTTGAACTGTGTTTCATTTAGTCAGAGTCATTTAACTTGAAAAGAGCCCATAAACTTTTTTGGTTTAAATGGACAGTTTACCTAAAAATAATAATTCTGTCATTATTTACTCACCCAAACTTGAATGACTTTCTTTCTTCTGTGAAACAGAAAAGAAAAAATGAAACTGCTACTGTTGTTTGGACTCCATTGACTTTCATTATATAGGGGTCATTGACAAGTAAGGTTTTTAAAAGTGTAAAAAAAACACAATGGAGATATAATTAATTTTGAAGTTTTATTGTGTTAACAATGAGATTATCTGGTTTTATAATCAATTAACACTACTTTTGTCATTTTTTACAAGATGGACAAAATTTGTCACCTAAAAAGTCATTAAGTTTAACCAAAATTTCAGTTTTACCGAATGATACTTTTGGTTACCGAATGACATTGTTTTCAAACAATGTTAACAGGCTGATATCTAGCTAGTTAGCTTGCTAGCTAGCTAGCAAAAGGACAATCAAACATTTTATATTTAGTACAAGTTTTTAAAATATTACAGCATTTTCCATGTTTTATAGCGGTTGTACCGAATGACCTGATGTTTCGAGACGATGCGTATGAGCACTGTCAGAATACAAAGTTTGCATTTTATGGGTGCAACAGCCTGTCACTGGCAGTCCCTTATGTAAATGAACCGTTACCACAGTGACCATAGTTCAGCTAGGCCTACAGTATTTGTAGATTTCCATGGTTACCACTACAAGTAAACATTTTAACCATGTGTAAACAAAAATATAATCTAATAAATTGCAATTAAGGCGTATTGAATGTTAAAATACCTTTCAAATATAATGTTAAGTGGGTATCATTACCCATTTTACTCATAGTAATTCAATAATTTAAGGACTTAAGTTATTAATAATTTAATAACTTAAGTTCAGATTAGAGGTATTGTATCGGTATCGATATCGGCGATATTGGCCTTGAAAGTATCGGTATTGTATCGAAAATTAAATAAGCGGTATCGCCCATCCCTACTTTGCAGGTGTCTGAATGATGTCACATCCTATCACATGATATTGACCACATGACTTGGTCCCTTTATATTGGATAATTATCATTTATATTGGTAATTTTAATAACATTTTGCACTATGTTGATTTATAATGTTATAAAATCATGCCAGAATAAAAAATATATACAATTATTAATTTTTAAGATATTTTAATCACAAATTAACTAACTGTATTGGCCTTTGGACGGTTAAACCGAATGACCTTTATATGTAGCAAAATATAATTAAAACCTTTTGGATTAAATAAAAGAGATCTAGTTGTACTACCTTACACACTTTGGATGTCATATCTTTGTTTTTTATTATTATTAAGGCCTTTGGACAATAAAATGACCCGTCACGTCATTGACCCATGGAGAAAAACAATTCAATACTCAAATCATCTTTGTTTGTGTTTCACAGAAGAAAGAAAATGACATGAATAAATCATGTTTGGCTGAACCTTCCCTTTAAGCCTTCAGTTTGTGGCCATTTTGATTACTTATTTTAATTTAGTCAATCTTGTTGGTTTCTTTTACTGGTTTCCTGTGAGTTTTTGAAATCAGCAGGGTTCAATGGCTGGCTATCTTATCTCAATGCTGGCGTAGACTCTTTTCTGTGTATTAATAGGGATGAATGAGGCCTATTCAGTAACAGACCCATAGAGTGCTTCCTCAGGTCCAATTCGAGCAGGTCACTCTTACTGCCATGTAACTGGATCTCCAAGTCCTCAATGGATCCATGAAACTGATCCCGTTCTCATGAAGGACAACAGGGATGCCCTGGACTTTCTTTCTCACGCCTTCTGTCTCTCTCTCTCTCTCTCTCTCTCTCTCTCTCTCTCGCTATTCCATCTGTTTCTCCACTCTTTTGTTTTTTCCCCAGTATCTTTGAGTAGCTGAACTGAAGCAGGTTTTACTGTCAGGCAATGGGAGAAAGCAAGGAGATGTTGATGGTTGTCTGTCTTGTGTTGCGGCTTTTGTTTGGTTTCAGATTGTGAAAGGCACATTTCATATGGTGTTTCTTTAGCAAGGGATTATTGAGAAAGCCGACCTGATATGGGGTAACAGAAGGACACCAATATCAGGAGGCCATCTATCCAACAAAAAAGAAAGGAGAGGAACAAATGGTAAAATGAAGTGAACAATGCTGACTTGTCTGCAAGGATTTCGAAAGTTGAATCAGATATGTTGTGCAAGAAAAGATACTGTTATGTAGTGTTTTATAGCAGGGGTTACCAAATAATAATAAATTAAAGATTTATTTGTGGCATTTTTTACCTTTATTATGATAGGACAGTAGCTTGACAGGAAACGAAGTTGGAGAGAGGGGGATGGGATGGAAGAGGTCTACGAGCCGGGACTCGAACTCGGGATGCCCGAAGTGCAACTGCGCCATATGTTGGTGCTGCCCACAAGGCTATTGGCGTCAACTCCCATTATATTTTGATTGACCTTTTTAATTTTATTGTAAATGTTTCTTAATTTAATTATTTAATTTATACCATTACTTTGGAGTAACCAGGGTGATGCTCACCTCTAGGTTGGCCTACAAAAATGTGTGATCCCTGCACCACTCTTACCAGCTTGAGTATCACTATTACTATCGTTTTTTACTTATCGCAACTTGCGGATGAAAAATCCCTCCTATGAAGGAGGGACATGAGCCATGCCTACAAACCAGAATATCACAGACATTTGCAGGTTGAACTCTTTTGACTCGAGCCCTCAAGTAATTCTGTAGCAACCACCCAGAACACCCTAGCAACCACACAGCAATGCATTAAAAACCACTCAGACACCCTAACACCCTATAGCAACCTCATAGCAACACCCTGACAACCTTGTGAAAAGCTTTGCACAGGCAAGTACCACTCATATTTTCTTTAGAACATGTACAAATCTAGTTTTGTTTATAATTTATTGTTTTAATCCTCAACTTTTTGGATAAAAGCATCTGCTAAGTAGATGTAACCTCATAATTGCTCTCAGAATAGCTCTTAGAGGCAACCTCTTACTTTACAGCTTGCATGAAACATTGGCCACAGATGGTGGATGTTTGTGCAACACGCATGCATGCGCTGATTCTCTCCTGAGGGAAAAGGCGAAAGGGCGTGAGATTATTGAGTTTTTTGGGCAATGTCTGTACCTGCCGTGTGTGGTAACCACTCATCTTATTTTTTGCTGAGCGAATAGGTCCCACACTACATTCAGTGTAATTAGTTTTAATGAAAACACATGGCTCGGAGCGATTTTCAGACATGTTGGAAAATTAAAATGGAATAAAATGAAATTAAGTATTTCCCCCCAAACCTCCTCGTGCCATGTTTAATTAGAGCTTCAGTGGTGCAGTTAAAATACTATTTAGGTTTGGCATTCACTTTAGGTTCACTGCAGGCAGCGCTATCAAGGAAGAAATTAATATACACTTTTTTTATTTTGTGTTTTATTTGTTTCATCCTTCTAAATGTTCTAACATTTTTTGTCTCCACCATTTGCTTTCATATTACATAATTATGTTCAGAAACACACTGAAAATGTTGCATTAATTAAAAACAACAGTGCCCAAAAACCTCATTCTCAGATGCCGTCATCATGTACAAATCTCTTTTATGTTTAAAAACTCTTTGTAGATGCTAATTATGTCTAATTAGCAAGATTGAAGAATAGAATCCTGGACAGAGTTTGAAAAAAAATCTATGTTCATTAAAAATGAAGACTAATAGTTGGGTTGGGATAGTCAATTAGTTATCTAAATTGTTAAGTTCTTAGTGTGTTTTAAAGTGGATGAATTTGCAGCTTCTCAGAGATTGTGAAACACTGCTTCATGAAGTTTGACGAATCTTTTATTTCGAATCAGTGGTTCGGAGCTTGAAAGTCACGTGATTTCAGTAAACGAGGTATCGTTACATCATAAGTGTTTTGAAATTTCTCCACTGGGAGCATGACTTTGGCAGTTTGATACACGTTCCGAACCACTGATTCAAAACAAAAGCTTCAAAGCTTCATGAAGCAGTGTTTTGAAATCGCCCAGCACTAGATAATGTTGAAGAAAGTCGCTATTTTGTTTTTTTGGCACACAAAAAGTATTCTTGTTGCTTCATAACATTAAGGTTGAACCACTGTGCTCACATGAACTGTTTTAAATATGTCTTTAGTAGCTTTCTGGGCATCTGAAAGTGTTAATTATCTTGCTGGCAATGGAGGCCTCACTGAGCCATCGGATTTCATCAAAAATATCTTAATTTGTGTTCCGAAGATGAATGAAGGTCTTGCGGGTGTCGAATGACATGAGGGTGAGTAATTAATGAAAGAATTTTCATTTTTGAGTGAACTAACCCTTTAAGTCAATTCAGACTCCAAATATGTTTTATAGTGGCTCAAGTCAAAACTAGACATTTGCATTCTGTTTCATTGAGCTTGAATGCAACAAACTCTTTTGTGAATACTTCCTAAGAAACTTATATGCAATTTTTGTACATTTCTAATACTCATACCATGGTATTATAATGTGTTTTTTTTTTTTTTTTGTATATGGTACAATTGTAATGCAATGGTTTTATGCACATGCATCATGCCAATGTTTTTTCTTTTTGTTGTTGTTGTTTTTTGGTAGTATAGTCATATTCTTTGCAGTTTGTTAGAGTGGAATGTAAATACCATGGTAAAATATAACAATCATTCAGTGCAATGGTTTGTATCAAAATACCATTACTGTACCATGATTCTTCCGCAGTACTTTTTGTAGGAGTATATGTGTAATAGGGGTGTAGAAAGATTGACAGGTGTGGCCTGCTGCCTGTAATTCTTGAGACTTGGACAAAAGTGCAGAGCTTTTGGAAGCAACGAAGTATACGTCTGTTTACATACCCTTGATTTATTTAACTATTGATTATATGTACATGTTCCTCCTAAAGGAGAGAACTCCATTGAAGACAGTTACCAAAAACACAGACATGGAAATGCTTAAAACAGTGCTGTATTTGGGGTTGTTTGGCCTAAAGTAACATGAGACAGAAACTGTGCTGTGGTGTGGCCTGTAATCACTGTTTCTCAGTATCAGAGGGTCTAACATTGCACACACATGCCCTTCAATGCACCCGACACATGTCTGCCTGCCTAAAACCACATATAATTAACATTCTTGCCATACCAATAAACCTGAGCGAAAACAGGGCGATCCGAAACAGGTGTGAGTTCGTGTGTGCACGTGTAATAATACACAACGCAGACCTTTGAGGTGTTACAGGCAAGTGGATCCAAACTTTGATCCAACTTTGCTCTGTTCTGGCCAAACCCAAAGCCTGTATGAAAGTCAGCTTGGATTTCTATAATTCAGCTGCACTCCCATCAGAGAAGAGATGTGGTAACATAATCATTTCTCATTTCTCCAACCAATTCTGATTAGACTAAAGACTAAACTGTCCTGATTTGAATTACACATAAAACCATGATCCAATAGAAACACCTTGCCCTTCAGGTTTTATAGGTTAACACGGTGAGGGAACATTGGCTGATAACTGAGCAGAATCAGCACTGATTATTGATCGCTTAGTTGTTTTCTCTCTTGCTAACAACTTAAACGTATGCTTCACCCCATTGTAAATCACACTCTAAATGTTTTAAAGCCCATATGGGTGTTGTAATGCTGTGCAGTAGGGCAGAGTAAAAGAATGTAGCCTGTGCTTCACTCTTAAAGGGGTCATATCAAGAAAAATCCCAATTTTTCTTTGATATTTTGAAATATATGTTGCCAATATACTATGTAAACATACAGTAAATTTAAGCAATTACCTTAATTACTCGTTGGAAAAACACGCCTGTTATGACATGCATGCTTATTGCAGTCTTCATCACACACTTCACCACACTTTCAAAATGAACTGTCAAGTGAGTTTTTATATCGTTGGTGGTACAAATCTTAGTAGTTTGGAAATGAAATGTCTGCTGAAAGGTCAATACTCTTTAGAGTTTAAAAATAATGTACCACCTACAATAAACCCTACCTTAAACCTAACCAATAGTGTTTGCAAAAGTGAGGTTAAAAACGCATTTGCTGAAGCAACCATGCCATTTTAGCTTGCTTCTGCAACTCTTTGACCGCTTTTATTGTGACTTGTATTTCACAGGGCTCATACCTAAGTGCAGTGCTGTACCAGTTGAACAACTTAGCAAGTTTACTACATCAGAAAAGTCATACATATGGAGCTGGTTAAATGATGCAAATGTCAACAACATAAAGGCGTTCTATTACCAAACTTGCTGAAAATGACGTAAAAAACAGCATAATGGCAATCAATGTACCATTAGCATTTGTCAACAGAGACGTCTCCTAACTGCCAAACTGTGGAGAATAAACTATGCTATGCACTTGTTTGTAGCATTTACAGGTTATTAGCAGACACTGTGTGTCTTAAACGAGTGAATGATTCAGTGATTCACTCTATGGCTTTGCCCCCTTACACTCTTTGTTACAACCTCTCATAAAAATATCAGCTCGAAGAGAAGAGAGATTACGGAACATAATCAAGAACGAGTAAACGGCGGAATCAATCAAATCTATTTATTCACTCACTCATAACAAACATCACGATAATAACGAACATAACAATCAAGTAAAGACTTTAACAGAACTGACAACAACTAACTAAGGGAAAAAAACAACAAAAGCAAAATAAAGATACAAAGACACTTGTTTGCTGGCTAGACCACAAAATCTGTCGTCTCTGTTTCTTTCTCCTCCTCGTTGGCGTCTTTATCAGTCAGCTCAATCAATCAGCCACTCTCAAATCACGAACAGGTGCGTCCACCTAAGAGAGTACATGCTCCAAAAGGATAGAGCGACGCCAAGACAAACAAGGGAGGGACAAAACAGAAAAAAAAAACAAGACACAGACCAAGCCACCGACCGTAACACTCTTACATTGGGTACTATTTGAGGGTACAGCCATTTTTAGTGGCGACCGAAACCATAGTGGACATTATCACGTGCACTCATTCAATCCCACAATGCACTGCAATAACGAGTGTACAACCAATGTACGCTCAACGGCTAGAGAATACCCATAATGCACTTTGCGAGTCGTGCGCCAAATGAATTCCGTGTCTGACCAGAAGATGGCACCCATAGCTGAATCATCCATCCATCCATTTTCCAAACCGCTGGTCCAATGTGGGTACGGCGTAATATCATACAGGTATAAATCCCTTTTTAATTGATTATTAAATTGTTTAATTAAAGTTTATAGATAAGTTTATTCCATGACAGAGTTCAAGATAAATATTTTCATTATTACTGGAGCTGTTAGTTTGCTAAGTTTCACATGATTATTAAACAGCAAGCAAAAACTATGCAAAAGCAGCAGCCCTTCCAGCGCACTCAGTGTCCGAATTTACTCGCTTGTTTTCATTCATTCCCTCAAGTGAACTATTTTAGTGGACTAAAGTAGGGTAGGGAATAGTGAATGAGGATAAAGGGGGTGATTTCGGACACAGCATATCACTTGTTGCATTCTTTAATCTGTGTTTTTGAATGAACCAGTTTGGTTGAACGAACTATTCTATTAAAGTCAATTGTTGCCACCTACTGGCGTAACAATGTAACTGTTGTATTAAAAAAGTTATGATATGGCCCTTTTAAGACTTGAAATGAAATCTAGATTCACTTCAGTAGAAAGTACTTCAGATTCAACAAGCCTTTCAGAAATTCAGTTTGCCAAAAGTGAATATTTCTAGTATTTTCCTTCTTTCCACAGTTGTGTCCTTCAACTCCAGACGAAGGGGTTTCATGGGTAGTAGTGCTTAAAATAATCAAGGATCTGTGGGCGGATATCCGTTGAGTGGTCTTGATGTAAGAGAGAGGGTGCAAATGACACAAGCATGATGAGATCCTGTGGGAACAATGAGCTCTAGTGTCCTCTCAGACAAATCCTACAACATGACAGCAGTCTACGGCTTAAAACCGCTTCCTTTCTTTCACTCCTCCCGTGAATGGATGGGGGAACAAGAGGCAAAGACAGAAGATGATGCTGAAAAGGGAAGAATGCTGTGGGAAGAATCTAATTCATGCATGTTTTCACTGCCACATTGTCTGTATCAGTGGTCTCTGTATGCTAGCTTTCGTAGGAGTTGTTTTACTCAAGCATGCTTTTATACAAGAAGAATACACCCACATGATGCTGCTCACTTTGCCGTTAGAGAGAGTGTCTTGTTTATTATCATGGCTTTGAAAATCCTGTTCATGTTGATGTATGCAGATACTGAGCGAGTATACAAGGGAACTCAACACCGGTGTCAGGACGTTTGGACCGCAACTATCTACAACCTAAAGCTGACAAGTTAGACGGCATATTTTAGCTCTCCTGTGTACATTAGTACAGTGTACATTAGTACACGCTTACACAACCCACACATGTCTCAGATTCCCGTTGTGTGTTTATATGCTGGCTCTTTTGGCAGTTAGGGTTGCACTTCAAAGGCTGGCTTGAGCGGTTTTGGAAAGTGAACATGAACCTAGCGTGGGCGCTATCTCTTTGTTTTGCTGTTAATTTTACGAGTCTTGGCTTTGTGACCCCGTCCATAACAAAAGGAAATGTAAATTAAACCGGCTGTTACCTCATAAGCTCGACTCAGTTTGTGGGGAAAATTGGGGCACTTAAGGAGAGAACAGCTATCTGGCGTTTTATAGGCTCTTTGTTTGTTTAGTTCTCTTTGTTTATTTAGACTTGTGCTTTATCTTTTCAGATCAAACATTTTTACTTTCAAGCTTTTAGACATATAATCAACTATTCTTTCCTTATCACACATTTTACAGAAGAATACCATGGTATTGCCAAGTTTTTTATGTAGCATGATAATACTGTGGTATTCTTTGATATACAGTACCTTGGTGTGATGTGTATTTGATGTATAAATACACTAATTTTCATAAAAAAAGTTTGGGATCAGTGGGATGTTTTTATCAAAGTCCCTTTAAGACAAGTAATTTCACTCGCCTCTGGAGCGTGCAAGTGCAGCTCCTATCACTTTGAATGGGGAAACATCAAATTCTCCAAAGCTATTTGCCAAGCTTTCGATTAAATTTCATATTTGAAATCACCAGTGAAATCTGACAACAACTGTCTCATAAATGTTGTTTCTAAATGCTCGAATCATGACAAAAAACTGCATTTTTCAGGCTGGATCAAGCTAATGCGCATGTGCAGTCCTAAGTGCGCGTCTCTATAGAAAGCATGAGTCTGACTGTTTCTACAGGAACCGGAACTCTTATTTGATTTGATTATGTTATATTTTTAATTGATACTTAATGGACTCAAACTAAAAAAATGTTTATAACAAATTCATAGTACAATAAGTCTGTCATCAGTACAAAAACTTTTACACATTATCTAGAGTTAAAAACAAACAGTCATATTATCCAGCCCTACTTGGTGCCAATGTAATACCATATTTTTTTTGGACATGTACCATGGTGTTTTACTTTGTAAATACCATGGTACACAGTATATGAAAATGATAATTATTCGGACTATTGTATATACTGAATGAAATTACCATGGTATTATGTGATTCCATCACTGAACCACAGTACAGCCACAATACATTTTTTTGTAAAAGACTTTTGCTCTCCTTTCATCTGCGTTATTCCCGTTTGTTTACTTTCCTGTCAGGGTCGGTTTGAGGTGGTGTCAGTGGCGTGTGCTAAGTTAGTCTGCCGTTCCCACTTCTATTTATTTAACCTCTTGTGGTCCCACTTTCACGTCGCAGCTCATGAAGCTTTTGTTCCCCGTACGGAATGTGAAAGATGAAAGATGGCAGCAAAGCCTTGTGGATTCTGTCACAGTTTTCATCCAGCTGGACTCTGTGAGCCCAGATGTAGCGTTGGAGGATTCCCACTGCAAGAGAGGATGTCTATGCATGAAATAACAATTTCACAGTGTCAGGCACTTGTGTGTGTTGGCCAGCACTCCAGCTAAACCTCTGTGACTGCTCATTCAAGACCTTTATTATTCACCACCCAGAGCCAACTCATATACATCCATTTAACTTATTCTTTCCTGAGAAACTCCTGTGGCGGTTGATGATGTTGCATTAAAGGTACAGTTCATCCAGAAATTAACATTTTGTCTTCATGTACTCACCCTCATGTCATTCCATGACTTTTCTGTGCTGTTTTCCATGTGATGAACATTTACATAAAATTCCATATGATTTTGGCGCTTTGGAAAAGAGCGACTTGGACAGTGTTTCAGAGATTTTTGGTTTTGAACAAAGAAAGTCATACAGGTTTGGAATGACATTAGGGTGAACTTTTTTGTGAACTATCCTTTTAAACCAATGATATGCCTTCCCCACCTCTATTTAAGACTTTTTAAATTAATTTTTATTTTCCAGGAAAGTTGCAACAAGTAGAATTGCCTGTTGGCTGCCTTAAGGCGTTTCTCATTCTATTTATACCCTTCAAAGGCGGCACATGGCAGCACACACTGCTTATTTTTCCCCATTAAAGGAAACAAGATTGAATAATGTGCACTGCATAAGTGAGTCATGGAGAGGTTAGAGAAGGTTCAATTGGGCTAATATTGAGGAGCACCTCTGAGATGCTGTAGTTCTGCCTGATTTTGCAGTATCTTCTGCTGAAGTTTGAGGGGTTTTTTTTTGAGTAAGAGAACTGCTCAGGTAGGTGATACTCAGTGTTGGGTGTAATGCATTACTAAGTAATTAATTACTGTAAACGAGCAGTTTCATGTCTATCCTTGTATTGTTCAACTGGTCTAGGTTGATATGGGATTTAGAAAGTAAGTTAGTAAAGTAATACAATACTTTTTAGAGAGTAATTAGTACAGTAATTTAACTGCACTGTTGAAGTTATAATTAGTAGCTAGTAATTAATAAATTTTTTAGAGTACCTTACCTAACAAGAAGATATTAGCTCTAGGTAAAAGTAGTCCTGTCCTGGTTTTGCTTCAGGACTACGATGTTATACTGTACAAAATTTATTGTGGTCATCACATAGTCACATTTGTATTGGCAAGTGAGCCTATTTAAAGTTGTCTAGATATTTGGTCAACCGAATTTTTTTTTTTTGATGGTCGATGCTGATGTCCAATATATAAAGCCAGTATAAGCCTATATGATATCGCACTACTTAATTTAAAGATGGTAAATAACACATACAATTTCTGCAATGAAATTTATATTTATTTATATTTTACATAATATTTACTAAAATAATAATTAGAAATATATATACAGTATATATAAAATTTTAAATTAATAATTTTGAAAAAAATATTTTAATTTGATAAAAACATAAATTCGTAAAATAAACAGATATATACTTTAGATATACTTCCTATTATAGTATTTTTCACAAACAAAGATGTAAAAAAACAAGTAAAATGGAAGTAAACACTGTAACCAACAGTATCCAACAGTACCAAATATCAGCGTATATTATACGTGGAAATATATCGGTCAACCACTAGTCTGGATAGTTTTTTTTCCTTGTGTAATTTGGTTCACAGTTTTATGGAAGCTTGTTTCCGCCACGGAATAAAACAATTTAAAATATAATTGCCACTTTTTATCTCACAATTCTTAATTTTTTCGTACAATTTTGAGATATAAATTCGCAACTTTGAGTTTTGGGGCCCTATTTTAACGATCTAAGCGCATGGTCTAAAGCGCATGCCGCATGTGCACTTAGGGCGTGTCCGAATCCACTTTTGCTAGTTTAATGACGGGAAAAATGGCCAGCTCGCCTGGCGCATGGTCTAACTGGGTTTTCCCTATTCTCTTAATGAGTAATGGTTGTGTTTACGTGAAAATAAACCAATCAGAGTCTCATCTCCCATTCCCTTTAAAAGCCAGTTGCGCTCGCGCCATGGCGGATTCGCTATTTACAAGGCGGAATTTGCAAGTGGAAAAACTGAATGCATCTATAGTGAGGAAACGGATCTGCTCGTGCGCGAGGTTAAAGCACCATCTACGGGACAAGCCGGATTCCACCAAAACATTTCTATCCTTATGCACAATAATAATCTTTTACATAGTAATCCTTTTATTTTTAATATTTGGCATGTTTGTGTATATACAGTAGATACTGTATATATACGCATATACAGTAGGCGCATATTACTAACGCGCTCTTTAAATAACAAAACAAATATTGCGCCATTGACTTTAGTCCAGATTTTTGTTGGTCAATGGCGCAGTCTATTTCAGTTGCCCCAATATAGCAATGCGCCTACAATGTGGCTGAACACACCTCGTTTTCAGACCAGCACGCCCATGGACGCACAAATGGATGCAAATGCATTTGCTGTTTAAACAACGTGGCGCAGGACGTGAAAATAATAACGGCGTCGGGCTGAAACTAGCAAAAAACACTTGCGTCGAGTCTGGTGCAGCATTGCGCCGGGTGTATGATAAGGCCCATAAAGTCAGAATTGCGCAAATTTATATGACTATATTTCTCAATTCTGCCTTTTTTCTTGCAACTGCGAGTTTATATCTCACAATTCTGACTTCTTTTCTTAGAATTGTGAGATTGTCGCAATTGCGAGTTAGCTATAAAGTCCAATTCTGAGGAAAAAAAACTTGAATATTCTGACTTTATAACTCACAATTGCGATTTTATGTTGCGCATTTCTGACTTTATAACTCCCAATTGCGACTTTACATCTTGCAATTTTGATTTTATAACTGTAAACAATGTAAACTCGCAATTGTGAGAAAAAAAGTCAGAATTGTAAGATAAAAAGTCACAATTACCTTTTTCATTTTTTATTCCGTGGCGGAAACAAGCTTCCAACAGTTTTTAAGGATGAACGGATGTCATACAAATGCCCTTGTTGGCATGTATCTATTTTGGCTAGCTTCTCAAATAAATTTGTGCCAAAATACTGTAGATCAAAACTGCTGATCAAAACTATGCATGATTGCATGGTCAGTTGCAGTTTATCATTTGCATTAAGCATTTTTTTCCAACCACAGTCCTGTCAGAACAGTTCTGTGACCCATTTTTAGGTCATGACCCACCAGTTGAGAAGCACTTTATTAGGCCTCAGTAGGGACATGTCAGCAGTGATGCGTCATGACCCATACATCTCTTAAAATCATGTCCTCTTAATGGGAACTGTTTTTAATAATAAAGAGGCTTCTGCAGCAAGACCTAAAGTGGTTACTTGTAGTTGAATTTTGTCCAATTGTTGTCTGATCGTTTTGAAAGCGCACCCCCTGAAGCAGATGAGTGTTTCATATGATGTGGCGGATGAGCAGATGGTTTGGCACTGTCACTTTTATACATAATCATTTTCTCTGCTTGTCTCATAGGCCTGCCATGTTCTCAGCTGAGCCCATGGCTGGCTAAAGCTAGTTGGAGTGGGAAATTGTTTTAGCCTCTGCCATTGTCTCCTCACTCCATTCAGTGTGACACAGAACAAGACCCAGAGGAAGCACGTTGTCTTGGTGAATTACCTCACCTCCCTCGCAGTGCATTAGTCATCAAGATATAGAGCCTACCTGCAAGATTTAGGGTTTTAATATGCAAATAACCACAGGAAGATTTCTGAAATGATTCTACATCGTAAGCCGGGTTCACACTGTACGATTTTGGCCACGATTTGGCCATTTGAGTCAAGTTTTGTGAATCCTACAAGATTCCTCTGATCCTAGGCCAAAATCTGAAGTCTTTGATTGCTAGTTTGACATGTTCACCAACACCTGATTAATGACCAAATTTTATCTCCGACGAAATTCTGGCAGTGTCAGAAGTTTTGACGCATAGTCCTGCAGTGTGACCTCTCTTATGACAACCGTCAAATCAAAAACCAGTAGGATTGCAGAACCTAATGACGCAATTAATGAGACAACAACAAACCACCACTTGCTCCACACATGCGTCTTTGTTTTTTTCCAGCTTTCTTTTTTAAGAAAAGCCATGATCAAAATTAATGCTAGAGATTGTTTTTGTTTGCTAGCCTCCATTTATATCCCTTATATCCTTTTATATGCAGCTCGCAGTCACCGAATGTGTCACGGATTAATGATGTAAAACTCTGGACGTGTGTCCGTTTTTAACGCGTCATGACTGCCATACAGTCTGACATTAATGACAACTGAGATCCTACAGTGTGACATGACTTCTTTATTGACAGATTATTGACATTTTATTAAATTATTCCTTTGCATTACTCCTGAATTTTATTGAGAATTATGTCCCTGTTGAATTGTAATGCCTTTGGTTGACACAAACACAACAAATTTAGTGTAATTTATTTCTGCCTTTGTTTTATTTATTTTATTTTTTTTTATAAATGTGTACTGATCACACTGCTACAAAGTCTCTCTCTGTCCCTGACAAAGATGAGCGCATCTGCAAACTCAATATGGAAGCAATTAGCAATGAATCCTTGCACATGTAATAACAGGGCAAGTAAGTCTTTGCAAATAATCCACTTCTGTCCATTTCTTTAAGACCCTCTTGTTTCTGGTTCTGTGGGGCGGTTCCTCCCTTCCTTCTGAACCAAGCTTCTTTTTCTGTTGATGTACTTGCATTTTATAGTTTTTTTTTCCATTCCTTTCTTTCATGCGGCCAAGACTCTGTTTCCCATCAAGGCCTGTGATCTGACCACAACAAAGGCATCACATGGCGATACAGGGGGAAACTTGGTCACAGAGTGAGAAACGGTTGGAGGTGATATTATTACAACTAAAAGAAGGGTGCAAGCTCATCCTCAGTAAACTACAAGTGTAAATAGTCTCATTTTTTTCCCAAAATGGTGTTTCTTTGAACACCACTCGGCAACCCACACTGGGTTTTGACTACCCATTCATCTCGATGATGGACCTTCTTATCTGGTTCTTCCCAGTCTACTCACTGCTTCCCTACACTGCCGCAACTTAACGATGCCTGCCGACCACATCAAGTTAAGTTGCTGCTAATTGCTACCCTTCCCCGGGCCCTTCTTATTTCAGCCATCCCGTCTGGAAACCTTTTTTGCCGAGGTTAGCCACAGCAGCAAGATGTCTGCCGGCATGTAGCCCAACACCAATGCGATATGCAGTAGTAGATGGTTATTTCACATCACAGGAGCAGCAAAGTTGCTCTTCAGGTGACTTTTGCTTTTGCATGTAAGCACTGCAAAGCATAAATAGGAATAATGAGTCCTGTGCTGTGCAGAGATTGGGTATGAAGGACGTCCATCCCATTAGTAATGCATGGTTTGGCTGGCAGTAACTTGGTCCAAGATTACAAAGAGGAAATCATGATTGCTCTGGGAGATGTGTGACTCTCCAATGCGCCGTGAACTCCCTGAGCTCTACGTGACGGCAGAAGCCATCGACCGACCCCTAACGGAATGACAACACCATCCAGTCACGCATTATTTATTGGCATGCTTTATGAATGTCAATCTGCTGCCTAAGCCTGTCACTGCGACTGTTTCTGGATGAATGTTGCCATAAACTTTAACCACAACCTTTATTATTATCAACACCATTTTGAAAAAGGATATTAATCTATTAATCTATCTATCATTCTATCTATCGTTCTATTGTTCTATCTATCGGAACTCTCATTATATGAGTAAGAGCAGCTACATATTTCACCTTTTGTGTTCCGCAAAAGAAAAAGCCATGCATGTTTGGAACAACATGAGTAAATTGAGTAAATAATGAGCCTTTAACTCTATAGGTTCATCCAAGTCGAGCTAACCACTAATATTGCAGCTATTCAGGCCATAGTTGCAACAACAAAAAAACTTGGTCATTGTAATTCCAGAAACCTAACAGTATTCATGTCCCAGCAGGGGTTGTTTCTTGCCACCTGCATGACTTTAATTAAAATCTACATGACTGGTGATTTCACATTTTAATGAGGCCTGATTTTCTTTCTTTTTGATTCCAGTGAGCATGACTTCCACAGTACTGCCTGGACACTATCCAAGTGTTCTGTGGCTTTTACTGCTGTATTTTCTGATTGGATACTGTTTCGGTTGTGTGAGCAACAGCACAAATGTCCTACCGCATATGTTGCTGCACCCTATGTCCGTTTGCTTAAATGTGCCTTTTTCAAAGCCAGCCACCGGAAAGCATTTGCCCTTTTTTGAGGTGAACAGGCCTCACACAAATCAAAATGATTATCAATGAGCTCTCATTTTAGGCAGTCCTGCCTGAGGTATGTTAATTGCATTTGATTAATGCCATTCAAGAAATTTGTTTAGGGAGGTTGTGTGGTTTTTTGATTTGTTGCATGATGCCCTACTCATCCACTGAAGGAAGGGTTCGAACCACATCAGTGGTACATCCAGGCAACTGTGCTTGGAAAACAGAGGCTAATTATCTTCACTGTGCTCCAATATGCTGGAAATGTCTGCAATACTTTACTCATTTATAAAGTATATGAAGACTTCAGATGAAAAAGCCGGTAAATGCCTCCTCCATCAAAAATGAGATAACTAAATTAAGCAAATGCTCTCCACACTTTGGGCCTTATCATACACCTGGAGCAATGTGGCGCCAGGTGCGACACAAGTATTTTTTGCTAGTTTCAGCCCGACGCAGTTGTCATTTTCATGTCCTACGCCACGTTGTTTAAATAGCAAATGCATTTGCGCCCATTTGTGTGCCCATGGGTGTGCTGGTCTGAAAACGATGTGTGTTCAGCCGCATTGTCGGCGCGTTGCTATTTTGAGGCAACTGAAATAGACTGCGCCATTGACCAACTGAAACCTGGTCTAAAGTCAATGGCACAATATTTTTTTGTTATTTAAAGAGCACGTACACTCTGCTTATTACACACACAGAGCAGCAGCACACAAACATGCCAAATATTAAAAATAAAAGGATTACAATGTAAAAGATTATTATTGTGTGCAAAAAGATCAAAATTCTTTGGAATCCGGCTTGTCCTGTAGATGGTCTGCTACGACCCATTTCCTCACTAGACAAGCGTTCAGTTTTTCTGCTTCTAAATTCCGCCATGTAAATAGCGAACGTGCAATGGTGCGAGCGCAACTGGCTTTTTAAAGTGAATGGGAGACTCTGTTTGGTTTATTTCATGTTACGCCCAAAACACAGCCATTACTCATTAAGAGAATAGGGACAACCCTTTTAGACCATGCACCGCCCGTGCCGACCATTTTCCCCGTTGTTAAATTAGCAAAAGTGGATTCGGACACGCCCCAAGTGCACTTGCGCCCTACGCTTTAGACCATGCACTTAGATTGTTAAAATAGGACCCATACTATACGTTCATTAAATACTTTTGCATCAAACCCGCTAAATCCCAGCATCGGCCCATTCAGAAATATGGGAGAATTCATTGGCAGAAACCTCTAAACGCCACTTCCCTTTGCAAGCAAAAGCCCACAGAACCAATCAGAAGATGCAAATCAAAGCATTTGATTTCAAAATGAATGAGGCTAAAGAAAATCTTTACAGTGGCAATGACAGGATTTAGCGAGTAGCATGTGTGTGGATCAGTTTCTTCATTGTTACAGTTTGAATTCTATTTTCATCATTTGCAGTGTTTCCAGTTGCATCTTTAGTGGTTTTACTACTGTTCACCATGTCTTGTCCAAAGAGAAAAAAAAAATAGCCTTAGAATATCTTGGGACCAGAATTTGGACTCGTTTGACTTGACCCAGTAAACAACCACCCAGAACATTATTGCCACATAGCAATGGAAATGTAAAAACCTTTATTTATTATTATTAATATTCATTCATGGGATGCTATTTTTGCATATTTTCATTTTCTTGGCTTTTGGATATCTTGGAGAGCAGATCAGAATGGAGATGTTATCAGATTATGAGGTACCTCACATATGAAAGCCAGGGTTTGAATCCACGCTCTAGCCACATACCAGCTTCCTCATTCAAACCAGAACTCAGTCCAAATGAGATGCTTTGAAGTCTAGAGCTTAGAAATACCAACAGATACCCTTTGATGGAATGGTTACCCTCTTGTTTATTTTGACTGTGCAAAAGTCCTGCGTTTCTGTTGTTTTTGGTTGATGAAAAAGCGCCTTTTTGGTCCATTTGGTTGCCTTCCGGAATATTTTGTTCCTTTTTGCAATTTAGCTTTTTCAGAGAAGGGTTAGTAATACGATTGTCATTTCACCTGACTGTCACATGCTTATTAGTTTGCTGACAGGTCATAGCACAAATTCAATCATAAACCTGAATCATAATTGATTTATTTCTTCCGTTATAATTATTCACCCCCACTCCTTTCCTGCAGTGCTATGACTCATCCTGGGACAGCAGACTTGCATGCTAACAGATGCAATAACAAATGACTATAGCAGTTTGAGTGTGACTCCCCATATTCCCTTACAAACAATTACCATGATAACCACAATTTCTGCCAAAATACTAAATGTTTTGTTTCTAAAAAGCCTAAATAAATTAACATGGAATCTCCATCAAACAATGTAAGAATATTTCTGTCTGTTTAGCTACCCACAATCTGGATAAAATGTGTTGCGTTTACATCTGATTTCTGTAGAACATTTGGATTAAAAGGATATTTTCTCTTTTGTCTCTTAGAGTGTTATACAGCAAATGGAGAGGACTACAGAGGTCGACAGAACCAGACCAGTCTGCAAGGAGGGAGGCCGTGCCTTTTCTGGAACGAGACTTTCCAACATCCATACAACACCCTCAAATACCCCAATGGAGAAGGAGGCCTTGGACCCCACAACTTCTGCAGGTCAGGCAAATTCTGTATGGTTGAAAGGAAAGCAAAATAATAGAGATGCTCTGTAGAATTTATAATATATAATATTGCATGATGAACACAAATTTGCAGATGTTTACCTTTACAAAAAGAACTCATATGTTATGGTATTTACGTTACCAAAGTTCTTCGAAGAATACAATGGGATTACCATGGTACAATGTCAAAGAAACATAGTAGCACCTTGTTGCTTTCTGGTTCCTTATTCATAAAGGATTAGTTCACTTTAAAATGAAAATTACCCCAAGCTTTACTCACCCTCAAGCCATCCTAGGTGTATATGACTTTCTTCTTTCTGATGAACACAATCAGAGTTATATTAATAAATATCCTGACGTGTTCAAGCTTTATAATGGCTGTGAACGGGACCAATGAGTATGAAGCTCAAGAAAGTGCATCCATTCATTATAAACATATTCCACACGGCTCCGGGGGGATAATAAAGTCCTTCTGAAACAAAGCCATGCGTTTGTGTAAGAAAAATATTTAACATATTTATAAAGTAAAAAATCTAGCTTCCGCCAGACCGCCTTCCGTATTCAACTTAGGAAGAAACTGTAACGCCTCTCGCAGTTCAAAATGCTTACACTACATCCTACACCTTCCTTGAGGAAGTTGAATACAGAAGGCGGTCTGGCAGAAGCTAGATATTTTACTTTATTACTTGTTAAAAATGGATATTTTTCTTACACAAATGCATCGCTTCGCTTCAGAAGGCCTTTAGCAACCCCCCCAGAGCCGTGTGGAGTACGTTTATAATGGATGGATGCATTTTCTTGAGCTTCATACTCGTTGTTTCCTGTTCACTGCCATTATAAAGCTTGGATGCGTCAGGATATTTATTAATATAACTCTGATTGTATTCGTCTGAAAGAAGAAAGTCATATACACCTAGGATGGCTTGAGGGTGAGTAAATCATCAGGTCATTTTCATTTTAAAGTGAACTAATCCTTTAATGCATTGAGAATGTTTGTATTGGAAATAAGATTCAGAATTATTAAGGGAGTACTGTTCCTTTAAATAAAAGAATGCATTTTTAAGAGAAAATGACCAAGAGGGACATTGTTGCGAAATTGTGAGGGACATTGTGTGATTTTGGCAATGTGATATAAGAATTCTTCAGTGTCAGAGTGTAAGTGTTGTCTCCACACTTTTAAACATTCACACTTCATGTCCTCAACATTGCAGATGTTTTATTCATTGAAAGTCTCTCTGTCTTTGACAGTGAACCATATTTATGTCTATAAGCATCTTAAAATCGATTTAGTCATTAAACCACAATACTCAATTGTTCTAAATTTGTTTCATGTTGTTGGAAAGAAGCATTCGCGCTCAAATTATTTCTCAGAAAGTCACACTGCAGTGTTTGACTGTGGTCCATGAGTGAAGGTTTATTTTTTTCATGCCATTATGTGGACTCAGCAGGGCTTGAAGAGTTTAGATTTGCAAAGTCACCTCAAATCCTTCTGTACAGAAAACAAACGTAGCAGAGCGACAGCATGGATGACCAATAGCCTCTTACTCCCTTCAGCTTCACATTTGTTCTTGATGCACAACCTAACCCACAATGCAAGAAACAAAACGTACTGTCATAGGTCTGTTTCTGTAATAGTCTGGTCTGACCGATGTCTAATCAAAAGATGCTGATGCATTTGGTTCAGGCACACATGTAACACAATATTCCAGCCTTATTCTGTTTATAAAGTATGTCAATTTGATAAAAATTCCCTTTTTTTCTGGCTGAGTAGCCAAATCTGTTGGAGTTTAGAGTTTTCAGAGTTTCCTCAGCTGTTATGTCATTCCTTGGACTGATGATAGTAACTGGAGTGGGATCAGAAAACACAAAGAAGGACATGAGAGATGGCTATTTTAAATACTTACTAGAGATAGTACACCCAAAAAATGAAAATCATGACATTGTCTACTTTTCTTCATTACTTGAATCCTGTATAATTTTTTAAAGGTGCTGTATGTAATTTTTTGACTGTACTGAAACACAAAAATACCATAATATGTTTGCAGAGATTTCGAAAACATTCCAAGTTCACATACTTGTTTCTAAAAATGCTACAACCAGTTATTCTACTTTGAAATATGCGTTCCGTGTCGGAATGTCTATTTGTGTTTTGGTCTGTGTGATCCTGCCCACTGCCAATTCACCCAATAGTATTTTGACACCCCGGGTTGCCAGATGGCGAAAAAACCAGTGTATTGTCAAAGATCACAGATTCTACCCGACCTAAAAAGCCTCAGCATCAATCTAAAAGCTCTATGACCAGAGGCATATTAAAACACGGATAAATCAACTCATCAACTTAGGTAAGGCTCACCGCCTTCTTTTGTCAATTGCGCTCGTTCCTATTGCGTATTTTCATACTGGCAACCAGCGTGAGCGTCGAGTCTGAGAAGGAGTGGGCTGGAGAAACAATCTTCGCGAATATTTTGAATTTGGACTGCAGTACCCATTTCAACCACTAGTTGTAAATATTACATACTGCACCTTTAAGTTAAACACAAAAGGAGTTATCTAGCAAAATGAACAGTTATTTCCATGTGCAGCATAAATGCACCGGTTTTGAATGGAAATAAGCCATAAACAGTTGAATTCAGTGAAAAACTACTTAAATTTTACATATATCACATATATAGCTATTGCATGACTTGGAATATGGCTTATATAGACTTTATGGTAATTTGATGATGACTTTTCTCCTTTTTGGATCTAGACAAAACACTTTAACCAGCCTTATTTGCTGGTTGCTTAGCTGTTTTAAGCTAGCCTCCCAGTCTGACCCCACACCCCGACAAAAAAAGGGAAAAAAAAAGGACAACAACATAAGTTTGGCAAGAAATGTCACCAGCCTAATGACAGATGACAGCTTTTTCATATTTATGAACATTCCCCTTAAAACAGCCTCGTACAGCCTGCCTATTTCTGTTTTAACCATGAGGAGGGGTGCTGAGGTGGCTCTGTGTGTGTGCGTGCAGGTCCAGCAGACTGTATGATATGGGAAGTGAAAGCCAAATTCAGAACGGCAGACAGAGATTAAGTGAAAAGGGGGAGATCACCGTCAGGAACACCAATGTTGATTTTAGGCACACGGTTGCATGGTGTTATGTCTGCGGGGTGTATGTAGGAATGTCTTTGTGTCATAACAGACTTTAGGTTGTTGGCTTCACAAGATCTTACCAAACTGGCTGCACCAAGGGAGACTTTTAGAAGTAGCACCCAGATCATCCATCCATCCATCCATCCATCCATCCATCTATCTATCTATCCATCCATCCGTTATAAAATGGCATTAGTTCACCCCTGATCAAAAGGATAGACAGGTGTATGTTTTTAAAGATATGACAAGTGTTATTTGTGTAGTGCATGTTTTTATAGTTTCAGTTACTTGTAAGAGAGGAATGCTTCTGGAAAGTCTGTGTGTTTCTTTAATGATGTCATGAACTTTTTGCATCTCTTTGTTAGCTTGTCTACACGCCATTTGACTTGAAAGAAAGAACAGTCTTTATATGATGAGAGAGCCAGAGAGAGAAAGAGAGAAATGGATGTGCCAAGTCCTAATATCCCTCACATTTCATCTTTATTGTGTGCTGTAAAATAGCTATGAAAACAATGAGAGATGGGGCAGAGAGGAAACGTCCTATTAATTGTGAAAAAAAGGAGCTATGAATGTTGGAGAGTCAGACGGAAAGGACTACAACTCATCAGCTTCCTCTCAGACCTGTTCACCACCACCTGTTTCTACACCTCCTTACAAATAAAGCAATCATAAACCCTTACTTAACTTTAATAGTACACAAATAGCAATGTTTAATCAAGGTATTAAAGTAAATCCCATTAACAGAAAACCAATGTGTATTTATAGGCCTACTATTTATTTTGCAGATGCTTATATTCTATCCATTTATGAGTTTGTTAAAAAGCACAAAAACATCCGGACTGTGACCAAGGCCCTGTTTACACCTGGTATTAGGATGGGTTTTGGTCGATCGGATCACTAGTAGATGAGGGAGACACATACCCATTTACACCTGGGGTTTAATCGGTCTCTTTTGTCCACTTTCAATCACTTCTGTCCTGATTTCTTCAAGGGGAGGGTCTATGGGTGGATAAATGTATGGGTTTTTTTAGATCTTTCAAACTTGGGTCTTCAGCCGACAAAGTTTAAGGCCCTGTTTACACCTGTAAGATGCGTTTTGGTCGATCGGATCACAAGTGGACAACACTAAATACAAGTGTAAAAGGGGTCTAAAAGATTCACAAAACAGATTCAAAGTCGCTCGTGAATTAGCGTTTGGAATCAGACTCTCGAACTGAATCATTCAGAACCATTACTGAGTTCACAATTGACTCCCTTAATGACCCGTTCAAAATAATCGTAGTAGACCTATATAATAAATACTAAAACGTCCCTTCATTACACCACGCAACTATTGTACATATTGTAATATTGTACAATTGTAATGGCCTGACTTTTTGGACACGTACCATAGTATTTTTTAAAGTACCTTGTAAATACCATGTTACATAAATATGTAAACATAACATACATTGTATAAATCAAAGTATTCAGTGTTGTCAATAATGATATTATCTTCAGTGTAAATCAATTGTATTATAAAACCAACATTAAATTATGGTTCTATCACTTTTTGTAGGGATATTTCATGTTTTATCCATTTTTTTTTTCAGAATTTGTTGAATACCTTTGCCACTTTTGCATGACAATGTATATTAGCATATTTAAATGAAGTGTAGTTATCGTTTAGTGTTGAGGGCCTGGGCAACATTACAGAAGTAAAATAGGCTGCAAACCATTCCATGTTGACTTTAAAAATCCTGAGATGATGGTTATTTTTTGCTGCTTTGTATATTGTTTCCCAGAGAAACTTTAATGTTTAATTTTCCATCCTCAATCTGTCAAGACTTCGGCTTAAGCGAAAGTGCAAGCAACCGTTAAGCATTTGTGCCTTTTCTGTTTACACAGTTGTTTACTTGACTGTGAAATTGAATGGTTTGTTATCTACTATAAGATGTCAGTTCAGTGAGACAGGCTTGAATTGTTGTGGTTGAATCGACACATAATGCCGCAAGAGTGTCTATGTGTGATATAGATACAATGGACTCTGACAACCAAACAGTCTCTCAAAAGTGTCGAACGAGCGTCTCAAATTATTACTGTACATTGAACAAGCCCTAATTCTGACCCAACTTAAAGCTGAATAAAATGTTAGCTACATGAAAAAAGTATTTGATTGTCTATTTGCCTGTTTTGTCATTTTTATTTGATTTAGAAGTATAATGCTAGATCTCAGCACTTGTACAGGCTCGTACTTGAGTTTCATTCCTGCCGTAGCATATGTTTGCCATGTTGACCAAGCATGGCTCTGAGCATATTAGGCAAATTTCCTTTGCTCATATTTGCTTTGGATACTGGTTAGCTGCAGTGGGCTAATAGTGTGGCTGAGGTTGGCGTTCAGGAAAAAGCTATTTTCAGCCTTACCCTACTATAGATTTTACATGCTTTTGTTGTTAAAGAATACCAGTTTTTTTATGAAAAGCTCTATGCCAGAATTTTAAAAGTTTATCATAAATGTATTATTATGGTGCATGGAAAGCGGTTATTAAAGAAAAGCTTTTGAACGCAGGCCAGACAAGAACAGCTGGTTTTCTCTCAGTTCAGATGGCCAGTAATGCTGAAACAAATTAGAGAGAAAGAAAAGCGAAAGAGAGAGTGTTGCCATAAACCATAACGGCTCGACACATTGTTCTTACACGTCAGATTTAGTGTCAAATTGATATTTGTGGTCACAATGGAAATCCTTCTATTTTTGTTTGTGAAAAAATGCACAGAAAAAAAATCAGTCTTTAGTAAACATAGAGTAATTGTCTCTTGAAATAATATGTACCAATGCCAAATCTTAGTTCTGTCCTTTTTAGATCCCTGTTGATTTCATCTACTCAGAATAAAACTGTATTTCTCAGAGGTTGAGAAATCCGTTAAAGCGCAAGTAAATGCGAAAGAGGAATTAATTTGGTGTTTGAGCGCTGTCTGTCTGTCTCTCTCTCTCTCTCTCTCTCTCTGTGTGCGTGCATTTTGGGGGTGTGAGGCTGTGCGCACAGATAACAGCTCTCGAGTCCCGATTTTCGCCTCTTCTTCCGCTTTTAAAATCATTTGAATGTGTTAATTGGCGAAACAAAACACGTCCAAATGATAAACTTTCGCTCTATGATGATTAAATTTAGCAGTTAATCCGCGAATCACATGCGTGCTGAACTGTTGGACCTTATCCGTATGGATCACAGATAACTGCGATCTGTTGCACACACCTAATAATTAAAGATCATGATTGCTATCTTACCAGAGATGGAGAAAAATCCTACTCCAGTAAGTAAATGTGTCCCTGTGAACCGGTCCTCAAAAATGTTGGTACTCAAAAGTGCTTTTTACTGCGCATGCGTACCTGCGTACCACTTATGTGCACCCCTGTTTATAAAGAAAGAAATACACAAAAAGACCATTAATGAAAATGCTTCTATTTTTTTTTTTTACAAATATTTCTGTCATGACAACTCTCTGAGTGTTTGGCATGGTAATGGATATGACAGTGTTGATATGTCTGGTCTTGGCGGAATAGATCTGCTACGTTGCTGCAGAGCAAGTACAGGACTTGCTACTGCCAATACATACACCACCCAGTGCTTGTGAGCAAGTTAGACATGCTGCTGCTGTACAATATAGCATACATGTATTACCCGTAGCAGATCTATACAGGTGGAGCTGGGGGAGGTGGAGGGTTTCTGAAAGCGTGCTGCAAACTGCTAAAGAAAATGCTGACCAAGTATTTGAAGATTGAGGAACAAGCTCATTGGCTACTGATACAGCAGTAACCAATCAGCTGTGCCCTATAGAGAATAATGTGATTGCAAGCAGATTGAGTTAAGGACCTATCAGCCTGCGCCATCTAGAGTTTCATAACAGAACTTTGTATTTACTTTACCAATTATATTGTCAGAATGACAAATTAAGTGAAAAATGATTTTTCAAGATGTTACATTTTGTCCCTTGTTTGTTCTGTTCCAAAGAGCATCTTGTGCTTCAATGGAAGCAAGAACATCTGGCCATCTGTACAGAGACTTCAGATGATCAGTGTCACAAATTTGATTACAGACCTAGAAATAGTGCAGAATTTCTGCCTCGTTTGCGCAATAATGTTTCATTGTTTATTTATTTATTTATTTTTCCAGGTTTTAGATTTCGAATCCCAGATTTTCAGTGTGATCTTGGAATTTCTCAAACTGTGTATATATTATAAACATACAAAATTGTGTATTTACATTAAATTACATTTTACACAATATGAAGAGTGATCACAAAAAGAGAACTCATTGGTAATGGTTGTTCCCTCGGGGCAGTTCTAAAGTCTTGCCGTCTCATTTAAGAGTTTATAAATCTCCAAAGGCAGGGGTAATTCCCCATCCCATTAACCAGCCCGGACAGATGATGATCCCGTCGTTACGGTAACACATGAAAGGCCATGAGATTCTTCACTCATTTTCTGAAGGGACTTGACCCTACAGGCCTAACCGGACACACACACACTTATCATCATAAAGTACACTCTTGCACACACACACATGCGCACATACACGTCCACACACTTTGAGGAGTCCTGAGGGCAAGCAGGCCTGCGTTTGGTGATCAAAGCCACCTATTATGTCTGGTATGGGACTTCATCCCAGCATTCTCTGTGGTAGTGCTTTCCTCTCACCCTTGAGGGAAAGAGGGGAGTGATTAGAGGTTTTTAAACAGATAGGATTTTAGGATATGGATATGAATTTAAGGATTAGTTCATTGATATGACTTGTGCACATACAGTAGTTTTGTTAGATGAACAAGTCAGTTTGAGATGAGTCATAAATTACTTTTATGATGTTTCATGATACTTGCATGGTGATTTTGAGTCCTTTTTGAAACTCGAAAGCTGTAGTCCTCATTCAATCAGTTTTTCTAACTGATACAAAATTATTTACTCAGAATTATTTACTTATAATCTTCCCCTCCAGTGAGCTGCTAACTGTTGCCAACACTTATTTGAATTACTGAGATGAACTCAAGAACCAGAACAGTCAGATTCATAAACAAATCATTGAGATTTGTGAGCTGATTCATTGAAAAGATCTGTTTCAAAGATTGGAGATTGCTGCTTCTCATGAACGTGCCAAGAAATGCTGTCAGCGATGAACAATTAAATTTCGTCTGTCCCTCACACAAAGCTGTTATATGGCTTAAAACTACTTGTAATTTATTATATGAGTTGTAAGTACCACTTTTATTAAACCTTTATGGTGCTTTTTGTCATTTTGGAGCTTGGCGGGCCCCAGTTCTCATTCACTCTCATTAAAAAGAGTGTCCAAAGCTATTCTTCAAAACTCCACAGAAGATCGAATGTTATGTGGGTTTGGAACAACATGATGGTGACTAAAGAATGACAGAATTTTCAGTTTTGGGTGCACTATTCCTTTAAGTGCTCGCCATGTGACCCCAGAGGCAGAGTGGATCAGATGAAGCCATATAGAAACCTGGCACAGTGTATGAGTATGTTTATGTGTGTCTGCCAATGAAAAAGATTCCTCTTATAATCTAATCTCCTCCATTGAACCTCAATTGCCCTCAAGACTTCAGCTCCAAACAGGTGTCTTTTCTGAAGAGGAGAATACATTATTAAAAAAAAAGAGAAAAGAACCTATGCAAAATAGCCATTATACTTGACTGAATCATAATGAAAATCCCATCAGGCTGGAGGGGTTTGTCGATCTTGATGGTCGAAATACACACTCCGCTCCAAAGCCAGACTGGTTTGTTAGCAGGCCAGATCCCATTCTACTCAACAGAAAAGAAAAAAAGGAGGGAAAATGGGAGATGTTTAGCTGACTCCAACCTGAGGTTAAGTTTCCCCCGGACACAAAAAAGAAAGCACATGAAAAGACGCTTCACTCAATACACTTTCCTGTTGTAAAGAGAAAAGAAGAGAAGCTGGAAAGTGTTTTTGATAGGGGAAGAAAAGACCGTGGCACGCCCTTTTGATTCCACCGCACAATGGCTGAAATCAGATAGCTGTCGCCTCGGGGTCGAGCTCGAGATGTTGCATTGTAGCTCCTTAATGACAAGAAGAATAGTTTTTCTTGCAATTATCGTTATTTCTGACTGCGCGGGCACCCGTAGTGCACGTGAAGGGGGATTCGGTCAGGCTGTTTTATGATTAATGTTCGGTTCATGAAGAAATCAACCAATCACTGCTTCGTCTGGCTGTGCGGTTGTAATCAATACCGTTTGAAGGCTTTTTGGGGTTTGGGAATCAAGGTTTAAAGTACACACCGCAGAGCTTAAAGGGGTTTTAAAGCAGACAAAGCCGGAGAACTCCGCAGGTCACTGTCTGGAAAGGAACAAAGCCCTTCCCTGGGCCCTCGCGCAGACGCCGACCTGGAGGTGGACATGCTTAGATGGACAGGGCAGGGGGAGAGAAAGAGGCTCAATAAAACACATAGGTTCCCGCTGTAGGGGGTGTTTCTGTCTGACTGACAACCCATGAAAAGGCTTTTCTCTTTAGTGACAGCTACGCTTGAACTAAATTATGTGCAGTAAATAATTAAAAGCAGTGATGCCACTAACTTAACATTTTTCAGCATAGTGTGACAATTTCTTCAAATCCGATGGGTCAGTAAGGCCTGCATCGCCAGCAATAACACTCCCTTTTTCAATGCCCAGAAAGCTACTAAAAACATTTAAAACAGTTCATGTGACTACAGTGGTTCAACCTTAATATTATAAGTCAACGAGAATACTTTTTGTGTGCACCAAAAATAACAAAATAGTGACTTTATTCAACAATATCTAGTGATGGGCGATTTCAAAACACTGCTTTATGAAGCTTCGAAGCTTACAAATCACTTGTTTCAGCAAGTTTTTCCTGAATATTGAGTAACTTACATTTTATCCACAATATTGCTGTTAACTTCGTTTTTGCTCTGCCAACAAAAATAAAGCTATAAAGTTTTCAGCATTTTTGAATGAATCAGTTGAGTGAACGATTCAGTGCCTGAATGAACAAATCGAGTATGAGGTCTCTCAAAAGTGGGCATTTCTGTATTTGTGGGTGTTTTCAAACTGGTGGGTGTTTATATATCATGCAATGAAAATGATCCCCTTCACTCGACCCCACCCCTAAACCCTACCCACACTCTGACGTGGGAAAATCAGGTAATGCTCTCAAAAACGCCCCTCTGTTTATGGCCTCGCCCATCAATCATTAATGTCCTGCAGAGACCTGTACTTGAACAAATCACTTGAATGAATGATTCAGTGATCCACTCATAAAGACAAGTCATTGGTCGCCACCTACTGGTGAATATACCTGCAGAAAGACTCACTGAAACTATAGCTCACCAATTACTGGTAGTTTGTTCTTGTAGTAGCTTCTATTGTAGCTAACTAGCCTACTTTTTCAAAAGGGGAACTTGACTATTGTTGAACTACTTTGGTTCAAGAAGTTTTCAGCTGTAAAGTAACTTCCCTAACAGTCTCGTTCTCGCACAGGAACCCAGATGGAGATGTTCGGCCTTGGTGTTACATCGCTGATCTCGAGGACGGAATCTACTGGAAATACTGTGATATTCCGACCTGCCAAAGTAAGTGTTTAAATGGGGGGAAACACAGAGTCAACAATGAGCACAGGAACTTGGCCAAAAAACTTAAAGTTCCCATCATCTGGATTTTAAAACTGATATGCAAAACTGCATTTTTGGGAAGGACTTTAATTGCTCCATCAGAAATTACACTGTCCCAGCATGCATAGATATGTTTGTGGTGCTTGTCATCACTTGACATTTTTGCATTCTCCACCCAGTGTGTGTACACAAGCGTCTGTGTGTCTATTGAAAGTATGTGTTTACCTCAAAGCTATAGGGTGATTAGATTTGATTATTGATGTAACTGTGTTCAGTATTATTTCATATAATCAGTGCAACCTTTCTTTCTTTCTTTCTTTCTTTCTTTCTTTCTTTGTATTAGTGAATAAGTCTTCCTGTGCATTTCTTGAGGACACGTACCATATGTGTGTGCATGTGCATACGAGTGCAAACTCATTTTCCTGTCACTCAGATTTGTATAATCCCACTAAGTGTGTTTTCTACTGTACTGGCAGAGAAAGAGAATGTGTGTGTGCATGTCTGTGTGTGTGTGTGTGTAATCTGATATCCCTAGCTCCTCAGTTTCTTCTCACTAATCACACCCTATAAACAAGAGCTGACACATAGTATCACAGGATGGGTAGAGCATGAATACAAAACTTAACAGCTGTGGCATACAACCTTAGTAGTTAGAGCTCAGTCTGAAGTTCACTTCCATTACATCTGTGATTCTACAGCCTCCCAGCATATCAATCATGACAAGTAAATGTATAAATTAAGGTGGTCAATTTAACATGTTAATTTAGCTCAATTAATTAGAAAAAAAGTGATTAAAACTAAACGAATGCATTTAATGACCACTGGAGCAATTCAAGCTTAATGTACCACTTAAATCATGTTTTGGAGAATCTGCAGCTCCAGAGTTATATTCCATATTTAATTTGATGCAAGCAGAAGTCTGTCTGGCTATAGGGGGCAAGTTTATTCAGTTCAATTCAGATGTAGTGTATTATGGCCTTCTTAGTTCATGACAAATTTTTACAACCCAGTTTTTTTTTTAAAGACACACTACTGTTCAAAGGTTTGGGGTACGATTTTTAAAGAAATTGTTACTATTTATCCTGAAAAAAAAGTATCACCGTTTCCACAAAAATATTAAGCAGCACAACTGTTTTCAACTGATAATTATAAGAAGTTTCTTGAGCACATATTCTGATTTCTGAAGAAAACTGAAAATTGAAATAATTGCTATCAGCTTTGCCATCACAGGACAAAATCACATCGTAAAATATATTAAATAGGCAGTTATTTTAAATAACTGTAATAATATTTCACAATATACTGTTTTTATTGTATTTATAATGAAATAAATGCAGCCTTGGTGAGCATAATAGACTTTAAAAAACATTTAAAAAGTCTTACCGACCCGAACTTTTGAACGGTAGTGTATTTCATATATTTAATTTGCTGAAATATCACCATTCTGTACTCCCATTCTTTCCATCCTAAGCTTAAAGGCATAGTTCACCCAAACATGAAAATTTTGTCATCATTTGCTCCCCGTCAAGTTGTTCCAAATCTGTATTTCTTTCTTTCTTCTGCTGAACATAAAAAGAAGATATTTTAAATAATGTTGGTAACCAAACAGTTGATGGGACCCCATTGACTTCCATAGTTTTTTGGCTACCATCAACTGTTTGGTTACCCATATTCTTCAAAATATCTTCTTTTGTGTTCAGGAGAAGAAAGAAATGCATACAGGTTTGGAACATCTTGAGGGTGAGTAAATGATTTTTGGGTGAACTATCCCTTAAGTCTTTCCTAAAAAAATCTTTCAGACTACCTTAAAAACAGAAAAGGATAGCACTTTTTTTTTATTAGAAAAATCTTTAGTTGAAATCTAGTTAGGATTGTTGTTTATGGCCATCCATTAATTTGATCCTTTTTTTCCCAATCACATACTTCATCCTGGTTCTGTGCTGGTTTTGTAAGGCCTGCTTCTCAGTATTTTATAGCCCATCTCAGGGTTGTGATGCGTGACTTTAGCTTTAATTTTCCTCCTTCATCTCCAGTTCAACAATTAAGAGCCGAACTCAATGTCCAGTACAACTGCACTCACTGACCCATTTCCCAAAAGTGCCATACACCCATTAATCTGTCTGGATGCCCCTTATCTCTGTGCCTGAGTGGAGCTAACAAAGCCCACCCAACTAATGCCCCTCTGGGCTGAGACTGTCTTCAACGGCAGGCAAATTTAGGGCAGCTTTTGTCACAGCCAGTTGTCTTCTGTGTTAGGCTCACTGATTTGAATCTTTTTTACCGTAAATGTGTTTGTGTGTACCGGCTTGTAACCCATCTGGTTTTTTTTTTCATGTCCCAGATTCCTGTCAGCTCTCAGGGCATCGCCCATATCAAGTACAGTCCTCTGCATGCTCCTGTTTCGGCTTGGATATCATTAGGGTCTTGGGTGGTGCCCTAAAGCCACGATGCCCACAATGTTGGCAATGAAAGCAAGGCGATTTGTTGGACTTTTTAGCTCCAGGCAGTCGTTATGCTGTAAAATCAGAAAGCAGTCGGCGCAATTGTAGCATCACAATCGACACGCGTACATGCACCTGAGGCTGTTTTCCTATTTGTTACGTGAGATGAAAGAACAGAATTTGCCCCAATCTCCATTAGGCACGTTGTCATATGCAAAATGACACTTATGTTTGCAGCACATAGAGAGAGGTAGATTTTCTCCTTTGTTTGTTCTGTTTTGGTGTTTTTTTTTCTTCCTCTCGATAACAATAACCTGTTTTAGATGTCTTATCATGTTAACCATCTCCAGAATTTTTGTTTTCTTTTACCAACCCGCACACACACATAATTATGTGTTAGTTTACTTTCCTGTCAGTAACGGATTGGAACAACATGTTTATTAATATAAACTGATAGCACTGATTTGAATAACTCAATGTGCAGATTAACATAATGGGACGGTTATCATAATGAAAATGAGAACAAGCTGCATTCAGATTTATTTTACAGTTTTATTTCCTTACAGTTTATTTTGTTAAAGCGAACAACAACGCTATCTGTTAAAGGTGCATTTTTGTCTTTTTAATCAATGATCATGCTCAGTTTTCAGTCACAGGTGTGTGTGATGGTTGGCTCAGGGTGATGTTTGGATTTGCTCTTTAACCTCCTGCAATAACAGATGAGAAGATTGGCCTCAGTGCCACATTTATACTGACAGACAGGCTTGGGAATCTAATCTAAGGAATTTAATAATTCTGGTTAGGATTCCTTTTCCATTCCGATTCCATTCATAATTTTTTAGCACTTTTAAATAATAAAAAATGTTTTAGGGGAAAATGCATATAGTAGTATTTTCTTTTTTTATATTTATTAATATGGTCATTTTTATAAAATGCTACTGCCAAAACTCATTTTTTAATAGAGATCACGAGTCTTCCAAGATTGTGAATAGACAATTAAACAAAATAGCTTGTCATTTACTAGAATTCTGACAAAATATTAATTACTGCAGTCTATTTAATTATATTAAAATTATTTCATTTGAATTTTTTTTTTTTTAAATCGGTTGAATGAATGATTCAATGACTCACTCATAAAGACACTTAACTTGATTCATTACTGGATGAATCAGCTTTTTGAACGAATCTCTTGAATGAATGCATTTTTTAATGGTCACTTGTCGCCACCTACTGGTGCAACGATATAATTGATACAATCTTTATTTGAAGCATCAAGTTAGGTGATTTACTATTTTGATCACTTCTGTAGACTTCAATGTTTATATCCAAACTATACATTTTTATCCAAGTACTTCTCTGATAATTTGAATTATTGTAACACAGAAATAACGATATAGTGTGATTGAAAAGACTGTTTGTGAAGTTGTTTCATACCTATACATGACAGCTGCTCTCTCTGGCTCAGCGGCAACACCAACGCAGATTTGAATGTTTGCTGTGAACTTACAAGTTCATGGGGGTGCAACTCTACTCTGTATGTGCTCAGACAGATATGATTATATGAATTCCATGCTCTCAATCATGATGTAATTTATCTCACGACTGGCTAAGTACACAGATGAAGGATGTATATAATTGTTCTTAATGTCTGATCTATTATCTTCATTAAGAAAACAAAGCAGGCCAAATTGCTGTTCTTTTTCCACACTCAGCAGATGTTAATTGACCCTCTTGTGTTTTGGGAGAACAAAGACAGGTGCTATTTTTGTAATTCCTACTGTCTCTCTAAATTCTTAGGGCTGCTGTACCTCATGACCAAGGGCAGGTCTAACGAGGGTTGGGAGATGAGATCTATACAGCTCTTTTCACTGTTCATTCCTGTTGTTTCACTCCTCTAGCCTCTGAATACACTTTAATTATTCTGTTTCTATTGAGAACGCCTCCCTCAGTCTTTAATTAAGCATGCAGTCACTCCCTGAAGGGCATGGCGGTGAAAAGCATTGATCTCGGCCTCAATTGTGTCGTAACACAGCCTCCGGCACAACTAATGCAATGCGCTCGCTGTCTTGCAGATGCACGACATGGGAAAGTATGCTGTGAAGTTGCGCAGCAGGGCTCATGTGTCCCCTGTTAAAGGGTCATTGGTATTGTTTGTGTTCCTTGCATGTTGTACTCCAACCGAAGATTTATACTCGAGATGTTTGTAACGACCCCTTTGACTTGTTACTTTGATTCTCACTTTTTCTCCCTCCCAGTGTAAATCTCAGCTGCTAAATGTATGATGGATAAAAGGGTCATGTGTAAAGTGCGGCATAACAAGAAACTTTGTCAGAAACGCCTGCCTCATAAACAAAGCTACACTGTCAAATTCCCCCGAGCAGAAAATGAAAGCATATTAATAGTCTGTTTTTTATGGAATGATCCAAAACATCAACAAATTAATTTCACTCCGAAGCAGATCCAGCTGTTGTAACTGTATGAAAAAAAAAAAAGAAAAGTTAAACCAAAACACATGTACTCTGGGCTGGATAAGTGTGTCTGTAACAGGAGGGAGCCTGCCAAAACAGGAACACAACTTTAGTATCTGAATTAATGACAGACATGCAGATCTAAAAGCAGAAAAGAGGATGTGAAGACTCTTTTGAATGATTTACCAACAAATCACCAAACCCCAGACGCTTAATATAGTCATTTTATAGGTGTTTTACTCCAAACTGTGAAGTGCAGCACTAAAACAAGATAATTGCTAGAGGTTAAAAACCCTCCTTTACCCAAACTGCACTGCGTGTCCCTGAATTGCTGTTCATACAGAAACCGGAAATGTGAAATGACAATTTCAAAATAATACTTTTAAATAAATTTTTCATTTACAAAATATTTTTTATGTAAATACATTTTATGTAAATTTTTTATTTAATTTAATTTATCTGTCATCAAGCATCCTGCTCCCTAAATATCATTATCAACATTGGCTATTAAACCCCCCAGTTCATTGAACCCACTAGTTAAATTACCACTAACAAACCACTAGTTAGGGGTTGAAGTTATTGTTTCACTGTTCTATATGATTTGTATCTGCCCACGTACATGAGCATAATAGAAAATCGTGGGCATTCCAAGCGATCTTGATTAATGCATTACATACTGTCAGCCCACCAGTAACGATAAAGCATCAAGCAATAGGAACGCCTACTACAACCAACAATACAGCGACTAAGTGACCTCTAACAATAAAATTGCTGTCAGTGTGAGCGGCCCTTGAGAGCAGTAGGTGTTGACACGACCGTAGATGTGTTAATGAATTTGTGTTGCAATAGCCAGAGGACTACGTCTGTGGAATAAACCTGTTGTTGTGGTGGGAGGTAGTGCTATGCTTGGGTTTGTGTATGCGGACTTCACAAAATTAGACTGTTAATATTGTTTTCTAATCTGTTTGGGCTTTATTATTTCAGTAAGACAACACGCTGTGAGCTCTGGTGCCTTGCTCTCACAATGAGATTCCTGTGGAAAAAGATAAATCACAGACATGCTTAAGGAAGTAGATATTTTCTCTGTTCGAGATCTTATCATTATTATTAGTGTATTGTATTATTTCTTTTGCTGTGCCCCATTTTTAGCTTTTTTTAAACTTCATATTAATGATTTCAGAGTGCACTATAGATAAATAGCAATAGAATTTGTAATTTATTGAACTTTTTTTCCTACTGATCACTCTTTTTTATGTATTGAAATGGAATTGGAGCTTCAAAATGGTTGCAAAAGCACCTTGAACGTCTCATAGAAGTAGTCTACTCGACTTCTGGAACCATATGAGCTTTGTATGATGAACAGAATGAAACTTTAAGTCTTTATTTACTGTATATATCAGGATGATCGATTTATGAGTGAGTCGTTTTTCTGATTTAGATATGTTTCGAAGAATTGGTTGACTGTTCACAAAACTGGTCTAAAAGATATATTAATAAATCAGATTTGGAATATAACATGTATATACACCAAAAAGTTTGGGGTTTTAACATTTTTTAATGTTTTTTAAAAGAAGTTTCTTATTGCTCACCAAGGCTGCATTGCTGCATTTATCAAAAATACAATAAAACAGTTATATTGTGAAATATTTCACAATTTGTTTTTTTGTTGTTCAAAAGAACAGCATACATTTGAGACAGTAATTTTTTGTAACATTGTAAATGTTTTTACTGTCACTTTTGGTCATTTTAATCCATCCTTGCTGAATAAAAGTATTAATTTCTTTCAAAACAAAAACATTTTTGAATGTTAGTGTAGAAAGTCATAACCAGGGCTCTAGAGTGCGACCAGTTTGGTCACACGTGCAACCTAATTTCTCAATGGTACAACTAAAAAAAATCTGAGGTCGCACCGGTGCGACCAGCCGTTCGAGGAAAAAAAAAAGTCTCTGCGACTCTGAAAGTCTCCCTGTGGTTCAACAACAGACACACATTAGGCCCATAGCGTGGTTTAAACCAATCAGAGATAGTGAAGGGCGGACCCCCCCTCTGATTGGCCATGGTCCAGATATTCCTGTACGTGTGTGTTACACCTGAGAATAAACAGGGAGAAATAATCACGAGATGATAAGATGTTTCCTCAGTGATGGCATTTACTTGTATGAGTAGCTCTCACGATCTCACCTGAGAACGTTCGCCTGTATGGAGAAACTATCGCGATACCGTCTGGAAAAAGCGAGACATGAGCAATCGATCTCAGATTAACGGATCTACTACAAACATTACTATAATAAAGAATCGATCTCAGACTAACGGCTGTATTATAAACATTACATACATTACAAAATAAAACAATGAAACGATTAATTAATTGACTATTTCCCCATTCCATTTTCATCTCTTTTAACCGCAAACAATGTTAAAACGAAAGTTACATTGTATATTGAACAGAACTATGACCGTATTAACTGTCCCAATGTTAATCACTGCTGAATAGTGATAAATATGATAAATATTATGAATACATAGTGCACCTAAGAAAAAAAGCGCACCAGTGCAACCAGTGCAAAAAGTTAGTCTAGAGCCCTGATAACATTTATGGTACTATTCATTGTTACTACATGGAAAAGTATGAAAGATTATTTCCGCCACTGAATAAAAAATAAAAAAGATAATTGCGACTTTGCGAGATGTAAACTCACTATTGCGAGAACGAAATATAGAATTGTGAGACAAAAATTTTGATCAACATGACAGAATTTAAATGTTTGGCTGAACTATCCCTTTAAACATTCAGAAAGACAGACTGTCTTATTAGCAATAACAAGATGTCTCTTTATTATTGCACACCCTCTCCTCAAGTGTATCTCAGCTCTCAACTAAAAGTGTTCCTGGCAGACTCTGCAGGGTGTGGCACAGAAACTTATGAATGTATTTTGGAAAAAAGAAACACCCACAATCCTCTGCAAAAAGAAAGAGGAAAAAACGCACCACAGATGTCATCTGAATTTATGTCTGTAATTACCTTATTTTAATAACACAGAGAGAGAATGAAAGCGAGAAAGAGAGAGGCCCTCTCAGACACGCTTATCCGCTGTTTCTGCCAAGTGCATTTGCCAAGATCTGTAGCGTTTGATGTTGTTGTGTTTGTTATCTGGGTGTTTCTTTCCTTCTTCCTTTTGTCAGCTTCTCTCTCTTGCTTTCCTTTTGGATGCTATTATGTCTGCCTCTCTGCTTCAGTGGACTTGTGACACGTCTTTCACTCTCGCGTCACCCCCATCAAGCCCAGCAATAATGAAAATCTGAATTGTGAAAAGCACGGATGACTCAGCTGAGATATGATGTGCAATATAAGGCCAGAGACCATCGTTTCTGCTCTGAACAATATCGGCAGTTCTAGAGAGCTTAAGAGAATATCAGGGGCATTTACTGTCGCTGTAGAGTTTTTGAAGATGAGAGTGAGTGGAACTGTCACTCTTCAGAAGAGGGTTCTTGGGGATAATTCATGAGTGCCGGTGGCCTTGTGATTAAGGATCGGGGTTGGAATTGGAAAAGTATATGCTACACGTGGATACAAAGGAGTACAGGCTGGCTACTTAAACATTTCTGAGATATTGGGCCATTTAAGTCAACATCAGTGTTGTTTTAGTATTTTTTATATACTATTACACTATTTATGAATATTTTGATTTTTTTAAAGGTTTTCATCTAATATTTATATTTTATTTTATTTCAACATTATTTCAATTTACAATTTTTTTTTTAAATAGTTTTACTTAAGGGCAAAATATGTAAGATTTTTGGGTTAAAATATCCAAAAAACACTAGAACAATGTTATATATTTTGTTGACGTATATTTACATTATCCCAAATAATTCCAACAATGTTTAAATCCAGAGAAATCAGCAATTTTATCCAGTGTAACAGCCCGTGTCATTGCGTCACCTGTCAGTGACGTCATATCCGTGTTACCCTCGATTTTTTTTGGTTTTACTTCCGTATGAAACCATGGAATCACAAAAGATGCTTTTATGTGCTTTAGTAGACAGGTGAGCAACTGTTTGGATACCTTTATCGACAGATAACTAGTCATTGTTATATGGCTAGTAAACACGGTTAGTCTTATTGTTTGAATATCTCGTTTTCTCGCTTTACCGTGAGTAACATGTTTGTACATGCCTCAGAGACAACACTATATTGTAAGTGGCTTACATAGCATAATCAGAGAGACTTTTATTTGTAGCAACAGTAAAACAGCATTTTATTCACCATAGAATATATTTCAAAATTAATTGCATGCCATTTAGCAACACAAGTCTTCCAGCTTTTATTAATAAGATATTCTACTAGATTACTGTAATGCGCAACAAGTGTTTCATACCAGCCACTGAGCGAACGCACAGAGTATTGTTATAACATAACGTTCAACAAACTCAAATGTTTTTGAGTAAAACAGCACTGCGTTACCCCACGATTTTAATTCGTCAAATAAAGTGACCTGTATGAGTAGTAATTCAGCACTTGCAGCCATTTCATTAGAATGAAATAAAATAATGTGAATTCATGTGATCAAACATAACTCTAAAAACAGTAGCGTAAAATGTCTCCGGCCCCACCCAGCTTTATACCACAGTAACCTTAATAAAAATGTAATACATTATTAGCTCATCCATGAACATGATTTCTGCTTTAGTCCCGTCTGATTGCTTTCCATCGGCTGTGGAGGTGAAGACAACAACTCCCATGATTCCACACTCATTCATGCCGTCATCAAGCTACGCCTTTGTTATTGTTTTGAATAAGCGACCTCTAGCGGCGAAACTTGCATGTTGTGCCTTTTACAATAACTACACTGGTCAAAATGAAATCAAAATTGACCCAGAATTGATTTTTAACACATTCCAGTGTGACAGCGTTGATATGCTTGTTAATTAATCATTATTAATTAATAATTTATCAAATTATATTCATTCAGAGATGATACACATTGTCCTCTTCATCTGTTGTGTCATATCTTGCACCTTGATCTGCATCAGTGGTGTAGTCTACGTGATATGCAGGTATACGCCGTATACCCACTAGGAAAGGTCAAGGATTTCCGTATACCCACTTAAAAAAAATGGGGATATGTAACCATCCAATAAATCACAATAAGATTTGTGGTTTGTTGCTTTTGACATGAAACAAAGTCTCATATTTCAAATTCTGGCCATTTTACTACGAAGTAAAAAAACATACCGTTTTGGCGCTCTTTAATGTGTCGTGACCGCTGTAGCGCCTCATCAGTTCAAGAGAAGCGGCAGCGTGAAGCGCACGTGAACTGATACTCTTCTCCACTTTAATACCAGTTGCAGCGTGAAATAAACATGAATGAACTTCAGAAGGTATATTAAAAGATACAGTACAACTTAACGAAATCCGTAGCATGTCTCGTGTATTCACGTAATCAGTGTTTCAACCGCGGAAAGACGTTAATAAAACAGCTTGTAAACAATGTCACGTAACGTCACATTTAGGCTAACATTACCTCAGAACAAACATATTCAGTGACCATAAACTCGTTAGTCAACTAGAAAAATTAACTCTAGAGAGGAGCATTTAGCTAAATATATGCACCATATTACATATTAATTATCATTTTTAATGTTCTACAATAGCCTATATAATGAATGTTTGAATAAATCCATCAAGTTGATAGCCACCATTTAAATGTTTATATTTCAAAAAACGAATTGGAGTAGAAATAATTAAAAGTTAGTAGGCCTTTTATAACTTTATTATTACAAAAATTTCCTTAAATGTAGTTTAAATTTGTATACAAATCAGTTCATTTTAACCTTCAATATTAATGTAGTACAACTGATTCCCATTTATATTTTACAGCATTAGTTTTTTTTCTTGAGAAAATTTGCCATGTACTGATATACAGTATATCCAAAATAACTGATATTGAATCGAATTTCAAGTTAGTGAATTGAAATGCATAACTATGATGACAGACTGGCAGGAAATCACAGAAAAACAACAGAAAAACAGAAAAGTCCAAACGGGGTGATATTGTGACATACTGATAAGCCTCATCTTTCCATTATTGTCTAAAAAATCTTATGAATGTTCTCTGAATGTTCTGGAACGTTAACATTTAAAAAAAAGTAGTAACATTTAAAAAACGTTAGACCATGATAGAGTCACACTAAATTTGTGCGTTAGCTTTACAGCTCTACTTGCTATATGAAAAGGTCACTGCCATTTTTAAAGCAATCAGATGCCATTGCTGGAATGTGATCATAATCTGACATGTTTTTCAAACTGTTGCAATCTATGCCGGTAAGCTGTACATCAAGATAGAGTGAGTTTTCTTCTTTCTTTTGTTAGTTGTCATTTAGCAGATAGTTTTCCTCTAAAGTGATTAACTGAACTAACTCAGGTGTCTTGCTCAAGGGCACACTTGTAAACGTCATCAGTGTTCCTTGGCTGCCCCTAACGCCAATCAAACCAACAACCTTAAAAAAACACTGAATAGATATTTCATCATGGGCCTGCGTAGTATCAAATATCACAGTGTGTTTTTGTGAAGTGTTTAATAATTTTATGTATTTCAGCAGTGGAACCAGCCACATTCCCAAGTGGGTTTAATTTAAGACTCCAATTCTTTCCATGTTGAGATGTAGATGCAGGCCTGTAAAATATAGATATGTGTGTGTGTGTGTGTGCATGTGTTGCATCTTTCCATTGTGAAAGTGTGTGTTTCCTGAAGGCCATATCTGGATGCGAGCCAGTCTAAACGAGGCACATTAGCACACGTAATGCCATCGCGTTCGCCAGCCAAGCACCTTATAAAATCTTCAAATTCCACTCTACACTTTGAAGTCGATTGTATTACTTTTAAAGCATGGATATTTGCAGTTGTTACCCTTGTTCAGCACATCTTAACTGCATGAGGTACATTCTGCAATTCTCTTTTGAAGTTTTCTGAGGTAAGTTAACTAAAAAAACATGGCGTTGCCTAAAAACAGCAGCTGTGTCGGTGAAAGAGATGAGTCCTTTTTGTGCAGGGGGGAGCAAACCCAGTGTGTGATGAGAGGTTAAGGACAGATAAATTGATGGTAAAGTACAATCACTCTGTCAGAAGCAGAAGACCTGCAGTCTTTAATCTTGCATGAGCCCTGGAGAGCAGAATGTCCTGCTTTCAAGTTCAGAGCTATTGCCATTGAAGTGGCAAAGGAAAAACCAAGAGAAATATTCTCTTTCCCCACTCTTCTCCAGGCATCCGAGAGTGAAAAATGAGTTTCTGTTCTCTGTAAAAGCATATCAGTGTAATTAAGGCTTTTGTCCTCTATCTAATGATCATAATTACATGCAGTCTTCCATTTAATTTCCACCCAGAAATTCCTCGCTGACAGCAATGGATCATCTTCAGATCCAATCCACTTGAATAGACCCGTGTTTGACTCAACACCGCTCATGTGGACATTGTTCCAGATTTATGAGGGGGAGGAACACACAGCACTGCAGTCTGTGGTGGTTTTTTACACTCTGATTAATAAGAGGAACAGACTGTGGATTATATTGAACATGTCTGTGTTTAGACAAGCAGGAAAGTTGTAGGCTCTGTACAGTCTTTGTCTGTTGAATTACTTATAGTGTATAGCTAACATTTATGTTATAGTCATTTTGAGTAATATTATATTTGCTTACAAAGGAAAACTTTCTTTACTCTTTTGAAATTAGAGCCTAATTTGTCTTCAGTGAAAGTGCAAATTTTGTATTATGCAACACAATCCATCAAACAAAACATATTAGAAGTTTCGTATATGGTTTTTTTATACTGATGAGATTTCACTCCCTCCATAATCCACCCAGACCGTTTAAGGAAACTAAGATGCAAAAAAGAAATGGTCATGGCATATGTCACAATTGTAGGGCTGTAAAATTGATTAATCACATCTAATCACATCTGTGTGTGTGTATATATATATATATATATATATATATATATATATATATATATGTCTGTGTGATGCAATTAATCATGGGATTCAGGATTCAAAGTGCAAGTTTTTGAAAACAATATCATTATCGTCTTCTTGTAAACTACAAAATGTTAATTTGTGAAAACTGTGACGTCATGCACATGCGTATTATGTGTTCGGTCTATAGGTGCGTAGTGTTTCTTTACAAAGTGACATTGCCAACTACTGGAATGTCATGAATAATACAGCGTTTTCAGTCGTTTTCACAGATCCGTGTGAACGGGGATTATTTTGACAACGTTGTCGTCTATATTCCAGAATGCAAAGGAAGACTTTTCTGCACCAAATCAAAGTATATTAGAATGATTTCTGATGGATCATGTGACATTGAAGACTGGAGTAATGAAGCTAAAAAGTCAGCTTTGTCACCACAAGAAAAAATTACATTTTAAAATATATAACAGTAGGAAACGGCTATTTAAAATCATAATAATATTTCACAATATTACTGTTTTTACTGTATTTTTTTCATTAAATAAATGCAGCGTTGGTGAACATAAGAGCCTTACTTAAAAAAACGTAAAATCTTACCAACCCTAAGCATTTGAACATTAGTGTGTATATAGATTTTTTTTCTTCTTAAAAGTAAGCCACCTATTTAATTTTAAAGGTCACTGAAATGGTGTAAAACAGTCATGTTTTTGGATCAAGAAATTGCAACAAAGATGGATTTCAGGGGAAATATGTTATAAAAGTTTACAGTATGTCCTCCGTGCATTTATAAGTTGACATTGCCTTTAATAATTACTTTGTTTCAGTTTATTTTCATCAAACCCCCTCAAGATCTGTTAAATGGAGATGAATTTTACGATCTGTTGTAGTAGTTAATCTGTGTGTTTGTGTTTTGATTGACTGCATAAAATTCATTATTAAACTTTTCCTGCTGTAATTTCACTGTTCATCAAACGGCATAAAATATTTCAGTAAAACACTTTCATACCCACACAGAGAAACAGAATGTGTGTGTGTGGCCTGAGTTGGCCCCAATGTGTATCCCTTTGAAAACAAAACTTTTCTTTGTATCCAGCGAGCGGAACAAGGCCTGTGCAAGTGCTGACTTGTGCTGAGATGTGTTCTTGGAGAGTTCTGGAGTGTCTGAGATGGTTCTTTTAATCCTTATCACCAGTCTGCAATCAAACCTTTCACTATTTATCCTACACTGTCATCCAGATGGTTCTTCAAAACTCTTCCAATAGAACACATACACTTATGTTCACACAAACAAATCCCAATCATCCATTCAATTTTTTCCATAAAAGGCATGTATGTGTGTGCTGGATGGCTCTGTGTGGTTGCCAGTGTGTTCTGAGTGATTTTAGCACATTGCTTTGCAGTTGCTAGGTTTTTTTGGGTGATTGCTATTACGGCTGGGTGATAAACAATATCATATTGAGATAATTATAAAAATTTACGTCGATAACGTTAATAAGCTCAGGACATTTTTACTAGATATGGATTAATCTAACAGCCTAACACACAGCAGAAATAAACGCGACATCAGCCAGTCCGAACATTCTGCGTGTCTCTGTGTGAATGAACGGTGCACAAACTGTTCACAGCAAGGGCGTTTCCTCCGAGGAGGCAAGGGAGGCAGTGCCTCCTCAAAAAAACTGGATGAGAAAATAATCGATATTACAAAAATAAAACAATGCAAATATTACAAAATTTGACATTAAAAAGTGTAAAAGTCACTCATTTTTCTAAAGAAACACTGTCCAACAGCGACACCCGCAGGTGAAGTTACAGCGGAGAGTCTGCGTCTCTCGTGCCTCCCTTTATCACATAGAAATAAAGCAGAACCCTTAAAGCGTGCGGTGGGTTTAGTAGGGGGTAACTGAGAATGAATATGGGAAAGTCACGTGAGAGGAGGCCGCGCTATGATTGGATATGATCGGTTATTGTTGGACATGATTGGTTTGTGCGATAAATCCCGCCTCTTGTTTTCATGCGTGTTCTCGTCGAATCGGCCTGAATGAAGATAATGTCACTTAGATATCACCGCTTTATGTCATGTCAAAATCAAACTTGAAATGGCCTGAAAACATGATGACTTTAGTGAGCAATCAGTGTGGCGAAATTAAAGGTACATCTTTGTGTCTGTGACCACCGACCAGTGTGTACAAGCTTGATGACTGCTGAAAATAAATGGACTATTAAAAAGAAAAGCTGAACATTAGTTCACAAATAACATATATACTATTATTATTATTATTATTTTGGAATAAATGTAAAAATGCGTAAAAACACTAACTTGATTAAATTTATACATTACATAGTGTAAAAATACAAAATAGAATTCTATTTGGTCTCTCTTTTTTATGTAATGTTTATTTAACCAGGAAAATTGTGTAACAGGGACATAAATTCAGATTTGATATTTATAAAAAATTGCCTCCTCATTTTAAAACACCACCACACATTACTGCTTCAGTGTTTTCAGCGTCTGCCATCTCAATATATGAACTTCATCTCCAGAGCTGCTTTGAGAGTCACTTCACAAGCTTTTCACCATTTCATTTGAGAAAAACCAAGATATTTTTCATCCATGTTTTAAATTTATACAGTTCTGTTGTGCAGCATCTTATTTGACAAAAAATAAAAATGCATTTTTTTTGTAAATTAATTGTTATATTTTCATTCGATTACAATTACATTTTAAAAGCTTGATTCAGTTGTTTATATATTCAAAAGTTTCTATAAATTTGTATTAAATAAAATAAAATAAAAAATACAGAATTCAGGGAAAAATAAAATGGGGGCCATAAAAGGTTAGTTTGATTGTGAACAAACAAGTTTACATTCATTCTGAAGGTTTAACAAATATGTGAAAGTTTTCCTTCCCCATTAATTGTAAATGAATATCATGATAAATATCGATATTGTATGATATGGAAAAAAATATTGTGATAATATTTTTGGTCATATAGTCCAGTCCTAGTTGCTATATCTCCTTGCACAACCAAGTCTCTCCATGCTGAAAAAAAAAAAAAACTGAACTGAACTGACCTTGCTTGTTTAAGATGGTCTTTAGCTGGTTGGAGAGCTGGTTTCTAGTTGTGTCATGTAGACAATCACACACACACTTGATGGCACTGATATGGACTTTCAGACATTTTCTAGATTCCAACACCCTCTGTCTCTCTCTTTCTTTCTGACCTCTGTGTTCTCTCACCCTGAGACCTCATTCAGTTCATAATTAACAAACCCCCCAGAATCCATCTGTGCATTATTCCCTTAGGATGAGGTTTAGTCGCATACAGCACTCTCCGTTCTCACACTGTTCGGGCCATGCGTGCTGTTTTAATCATAGTTCATAAAACACCTCAGTCTTTAAGACACGTTTCCAGACGATTTACCGGCAGAGTGAAGTTAATGATTTGCAAGTGTGTCTGTTACTACGTTTATTAGCAGCTGATGTTTCTAAATTTCTGCATGGGCATAAGGCCCCAATATGCCCATGTTATGTTTCCCAGTGATTTATATGCATATATATTTGCATTGTTTGTGATAAATCTACCTCTCTTTCTCTTTCAGTGCCTGGTAATCTGGGCTGTTTTAAGGACAGCGGCGATCCTGCACCTCTGTCCGGAGGCTACCAGACCTCCAACAAACTCACCATTCAGAACTGCATCAGCTTCTGCCGCAACCAAAGATACAAGGTACCAATTTCACCATGGGAAATGCAATCAATAGCAAGTGATAGAACAGAATGCATTAAAGTGATTATACCACATTTAAAGAGTTTTGTTTGTTAGGCGTCTTCCACCTGACCATATAATTCATTAATATCACTCAGGTGTACATATATTGGTTACTTCACAACAGTTATGAATGTGGCTCATCCAGTCAGATTTTACAGCTAAAATGATATATTTTATGTTACATCTTTATGGGCGAATCTTACAAACATGTCTAGGTCACATTTAATCCCAAAATCAAAAGACATTTAAGATTTAACAAAAACAAAAAATTAAGCTTACAAATTTAAATTAAGCTTTATTTATTTTGTAATTTCCATTATTCTTAATGGTGATTCTCATTAGATTTTCATTAATATAATACATTTCTACTACATTAAAAAAATTATATAGTATATATATATAATACTTGCATAACCTTATTTATTATGTTATATATATATATATTAGTATTTATATAATAGGGTAGCATTCATGTGACTTTATACTATATAATTTTTTTAATGTAGTAAAAATGTATTGTATTAATGAAAATCTAATGAAAAATATAAATTTAAAAATACTTGCATAACCTTTTCCCTAGAATTATGATTTTTGTCCTTTTTCCACAGTTAATGACTCAGCAAAAAAAAAAAAAAAAAAAAAAAAAAAAATCAATATTTGTTCAAGATGTAATCATGTGCATCTGTTTGTGTGGGATGAAATCAATAATATATATTGTATTTTGCTTGCTTTTCTGATTGCCTGCACCCTTGGATTGTCCAGGTGAGAGAATTATGAGTCCCTGATTATTTCTTGTCTTTTTTTCAGCTGGCCGGTATGGAATCAGGCTATGCTTGTTTCTGTGGCAACGACCTTGATTATCACCGTCACGGTGATGCTCCGAGCACAGAGTGTAACCATGTGTGTTTTGGAGATCACACCCAGCCATGTGGAGGCGATGGACGTGTCATAGTCTTCGACAGTAAGTTTTTATAGTCTCATTACCTGTGCAAAGGACACGGATGACCAAGTTAAGGAAAAAACTGAAGCTATCACTTTTCTCCTATAGCAAAAGTAGGTGCTTGTGGAGGAAACTACACATCGCCCTCTGCAGTAATCTACTCTCCTGACTTCCCAGACAAATACAAACCTGGCAGGGTCTGCTACTGGACCATTCAGGTACAATTAATGTTTTAATATCCTAATGGAGAGAGAAAGCCTGGTAGAGCCAAAACACATCATATGTATCTGGCATACTGACAGTGGTCTTATCTTTGTCATGTTGCTCTTCCAGGTTCCAGGAGCTTCCGTCATTCTGTTCAACTTTACTTTCTTCAATATCGTAGACCAGACTGACATGGTGGAACTGTTGGATGGCTACTCCAATCAGGTGGTGGCACGATTTGATGGCCGCAATCCACCGCGGGACATTGTGAACATCACTGCAGACTTCGTTATTTTGTATTTTTTCTCAGATAGAACAAATGAGGCACAGGGATTTTCTGTTCTTTATCATGGTGAGGATTTCTTTTGATTTATATTTGGAAACATTTGACTGTCCACTTTTATATGTGGTCATACCACTGCAAATGTTACACAAAAAAAAGGGTGAAATTGAAATGCACATCTTCTAAAGTTTGGAGTCAGTAAGATTTGTTTTTACTTTTTTTTTCTTTTTTGTCAATACTTTTATTCCGTAAGGATGCATTAAATTGATACAAAAATAATAGTAGACATTTATGTTACAAAAGATTTAAATAAATAAATGGTATTCTTTTTACTTTCTATTCATCAAAACATCCTGAAAAAAATCTATGACAGTTTCCACAAAACTATTAACCAGCGCAAATGTTTTCAATATTGATAACAGTAAAATAAGTTTCTTGATCAACAAATCAGCATATTAGAATATTAGAATGATTTCTGAAAGATCTTGTGACACTGAAGACTGGAGTAATGATGCTGAAAATTCAGCTTTATTCACAGGAATATATATATATATATATATATATATATATATAGATATACACACTACCAGTTAAAAGTTTGGAATCGGTAAGATTTTTAATGTTTTTAAAATAAGTTTCGTCTGCTCACCAAGGCTGCATTTATTTAATTAAAAATACAGTAAAAACAGTAATATTGTGAAATATTATTACAATTTAAAATAACTGTTTTCTGTTTGAATATATTTTATAAAGTAATTTATTCCTGTGATCAAAGCTGAATTTTCAGCATCATTACTCCAGTCTTCAGTGTCACATGATCCTTCAGAAATCATTCTAATATGCTGATCTGCTGCTCAAGAAACATTTAGTGTGTACAATTGTACAAAAATATTTGTGTACAATGTTTTTTTTTCAGGATTCTTTGATGAATGGAAAGTTCAAAAGAACAGCATTTATTTGAAATATAATCTTTTGCAACATTATAAATGTCTTTACTGTCACTTTTGATTGATTTAATGCATCCTTGCTGAATAAAAGTATTAATTTCTTTAATTTCTTTTCAAAAAAATAAAAATAAATATCCCTTCTGACCCCAAACTTTTGAGTGTTAGTGTATAATGTTACAAAAGCTTTGTATTTCAGATAAATGCTGTTCTTTTGAACTTTCTATTCATCAAGGAATCCTGAAAAAAAAAGTACACAACTGTTTTCAACATTGATAATAATCATATATGTTTCTTGAGCAGCAGATCAGCATATTAGAATGATTTCTGAAGGATCATGTGACACTGAAGACTGGAATAATGATGCTGAAAATTCAGTTTTGCCATCGCAGGAATAAATTACTTTATAAAATATATACAAACAGAAAACAGTTATTTTAAATTATAATAATATTTCACAATATTACTGTTTTTACTGTAAAAGTAAAAAAAAAAAAAATATATATATATATATATATATATATATAAATATATATAAATAATATTTTAATTTAATTTTTGTTTTATATATATATATATATATATATATATATATATATATATATATATTCTTTTTTTACTTTTACAGCTGTTTTTACCTTTACAACTTTTTAGTTATTTGTAAAGAATTTCTCACAATAATACTGTTTTTGCTGTATTTTTGATCAAATAAATGCAGCCTTGGTGAGCATTAGAGACCGTCTCAGGTTACATATGTAACCATGGTTCCTTGAGAACAGGGAACAAGACACTGCGTTTACCGCATATGGGGAACGTCACGCGTGAACCGGTGTCTGAAAGCCAAGTATCAAATCTCTCCAATCCTATTGGCCGGCGACAGCCTATGACGTAGTCATAGCATGACCCGGAAGTATATAAGGAGCGCCTAGAGAATCAGTCAGTATCTTATCGTCTGAGGGACTGTTCAGCAGGCAGCCTCGGAGCATGGCAAAGGAACACAGTGTCTCGTTCCCTGTTCTCAGGGAACCATGGTTACATACGTAACCTGAGACGTTCCCTTTCGAAAGGGAACTCTACACTGCGTTTACCGCATATGGGGAATGATATACCCACGCCGCCATGCTTGAGGGGAGTGCATGCCACAAACGGCTAGACAAACGTAAAAAGCAGTTTCACCAGAAACGCCAAAGCAACTCACCCATGGGTTACGCAAAGGCTGTCAATAACAGCATTCCCTACGGCCAACAGCCCAAGCTATAAGCCTCAAAGAGGCCTTCCGCAGAAAGCCTACCAAGGCCGCTCCAAGGCTTCTGGGACCGAATCTTCCGAGGAAAGAGGGTCCCTTTAAGGGAATGTGGCCACGAATTCGAAAGGAACCCCAGCCAGTCACTAGAAGGGGGACATGGTCACCCCATATGCCACCAGGGAGGCCAACCTGGTCCGACAACAACATAGTCTTTGGCCAGCAACCTGTCTGAGCACAGAGTCTCAAAAAACGCTTTCTTCAGAGAAGAAATCCGGTAAGAGTGACTGCAAAGAGGCAGTAAGCAACTCAAACCCGAGCAAAGAGACGGGCATCCAGGAGAGCAGGACTCAGCTGAGTGCTCTTAACCCTACAAATGAGGGGAGTAACTCTACTCAATCCTAGGATCTACTCAGTGCCTAATTAAACGCACTGAGGAGGCTGCGCACTCAAAAACCCTAGCAGGGGAGCACATTAACCAGCCTGGGGGCTGGATCATAAATGGGAGGCCTGCAACCACTGACCAGCTTAGGGAGCTAAGCACTATACAGAACGACCCTAAAAAGGCGAGTACAGAGCTCAACCTAACAGGCAGACTATACTGTAGGCACAAACTCATGGAGGCCCAAAAAAGGGGCCTACAACATGACAATAGTTCTACACAGTGTAGAAATAAATAACACAGCGGCCTTGTTAAAGGCCAACAAGTGAATCTACATGTAAAATCTGCTAAAGTCTCAACACCCAGATATGGGGGTGGGAAAGCTTCAAGGGCGGCCTGTTAAGGCCGAACTTCCTCAAAAACTAGCTTGCTGAACGCAAGCACCCACAAAACACTTAACTCGTTCAAAGACTCCAACAGACACGTAGCGTCAGCTTGTGGCAGAATAATAAAGCTCAAAGGGAGCAAACCTAAGAAAACCGAGTCAAAGTGAGGTAAACTAGATAAACTCAACCTGAGCCAAAGGCCACTAGCAATATACTCAGTAAAACACCTTTTACTCTTAAAACAAGAGGAGTACAAAACGTACGCCAATGTGTGCTCAAAGGAGGCCCAGAAGGCCTACAACTCACAGACACGTGGCACCAGCTAGTGGCAACTAAAAGTTTTAGGAGCCATAATAGAACCAAACTGACCTAGTGAGGTAACTGTTAGGTCAACTAGAGCTAATAAATCTTAACACGAAAGGAACCGCTCGTCAAGCCGTCTGCGTGCGGTCCCTCTCTTAACGCGCTCCCAAGGCAGCTGCAGCCTGCCCGAAGCGCGTTCCATAACCTCCAGCAGCTCAACATACGCAGGGCAGGGAGGCTTTGAAGAATCAACAGGCTCACCTGCTTCTTCATCAATAGCCATCTCCTGATCTCTGGCTAGAAGCCAGAAGAGCACTCACTGCTGGATCCGATGACGTCAAAGAAAGGACGTCATTGTCATCCAGCAACTCATCCCCGCCAGCCGCTGGGGGCTGAGAAAGATTAACGCCTCTCTCAAACTCCTCAGCAAGCTCCACCTGTGAGCCCCATGATTTCAGCCGCCGCTCTGCCTCAGCACGAGCAGGGCCAGAACCACCAGGCATAGATGTTGATGCTTCTTCCCTCGAGAAGAGCAACAAACGGGAATGGAGCGTCTTCATAGAAAGACGCTCACAATTAACACAGACAGTGCCCTCAAGCACTGTCCGTGCGTGCTTCTCGCCCAAACAGAAAACGCACAGGTTGTGTGTGTCCTCGGGTGTCAAAAACCTTGGACACGGGTCAGCACACTTCCTGAAATGTTTGTCAGACATGATAACAAAATTCCTTACCAGATTCGATGAAATCGCGATCAGACAAAGACAGTCCCGAAAGATGAAAAGATACTGACTGATTCTCTAGGCGCTCCTTATATACTTCCGGGTCGCGCTATGACTACGTCATAGGCTGTCGCTGGCCAATAGGATTGGAGAGATTTGATACTTGGCTTTCAGACACCGGTTCATGTGTGACGTTCCCCATATGCGGTAAACGCAGTGTAGAGTTCCCTTTCGAAAGGGAACTAAATTTATTTATTTTGTTATCTTACTGACCCAGACTTTTGAATAGTGTATTTTGTTGACTTTATGATTACACTAGCACATAATTGGCCTCAAAGCTATAAGACACAGACTAAAAACAACATAACTCTAAAATTATGCATCATAAATGATTTCACTAAAGCATACTCTGCATTTTTATGACTTTAAAATAGTAATAAAAATAAATATATAGAAGCCAAATATGTGTAAGCAGCACTCTCTGGACACTTTTGTCATATCTATACAATTTTCAGACACGCTGTCACTTTCTGTTGTGTTGTTTTGGGAGGCAGAGTTCAATAACCACAATCTGAGGAAGAAAAAAAGGGAGTGGGAAGTTATGAAATGGAAAAAGGTTTTTCTGAAAGAAAAGGTCAGCGAAGCAAATTGGCTTTCACTATTCACAGAGCCTTTTTCCCCTGCAGGCAGAATTTGATTCAAACACCACATACTGCATTTATATCTGCGTCTACAACGCCGAATGAAAGACGTGATGTTATTTTGAAAGAGCTTAGAAATCTCTCTCCGTAATATCCGGGAGGACGTTGAAAAAGACGTTATGAATTTTAATCAGATGATGCATATCTTAACAAGGAATTTTTGTGTTCTGTTTGTGTTTCATTGGCTGATTACCACATATTAACTCCCCACAGCTTTTAGAAATCAAGGAGTCAGACCTGTGGAAGAGGATGCTGATGGTGATGAAGAGGACACCAGTACATTGCGGCCACATACGGGAAGCACTACAGCAAAATCAAATACCAGTCAGAGTGGAAAATCCTCCCTCCTGTACTATGTAATCACATCAAGTCCTGCAAACATGCCAGGTCAGTGGCAAGGACCAGGTCGGACCGCAGGCCACAGCACCAGTATGTGTCCAGTTCTCTTCATTATGCTTCAGTTCTTACTTACTTTTTATACTAGATATCATCACCAACTAGACATAGCCTGATAGCCTGGTGAGATTACGTTACAATTTCACTGCATACTGTCTTAAACAAAAAAGGGTGATTTATCACCTTACCATTACTAAAGTTAACCATTCAATATATATCTTGATATTTATGTATTTGCTCAGTAATTTGTTTCCAAGCATATTGGAAATTAATTTAATGTAAGAACTAAAAATATAATCTAGATTTTAAAAAAATCAAGTCAAGGAAAGACTTAATATTTGATTTATATGCTCTTATATAACCATACATAGTAATACATAGCATTCATAATAATAATAATGTTTCTTGAGCAGCAAATCAGCATATTAGAATGATTTCTAAAGGATCATGTGACACTGAAGACTGAGTAATGATGCTGAAAATTCAGCTTTAACATCACAGGAATAAATTCCATGTTAAAATATATTCAAATAGAAAACATTTGAATATATTACAATTTTAAATCTATGTCACAATATTACTGTTTAATACTGTATTTTTGATCAAATAAATGCAGCCTTGGTGAGCATAAGAAAAACATTCAAAAAATATTACTGATCTGAAGCTTTTTAAGAGTAGAATTTATTGGATTAAATATTTTTTATGGTGTATATGAAAAATGCTACAGAGCATCTTCTGAAAACATTTTTGCTACTAAAATTTAAATCAGAAATGCTATTACACATATTAAAGATAACAAAACTAGTCTAATAATGGCCAAGTATAACGTGCATTAAAATCACAATATTCACAATGTTGCTTCACAAAATTGCCAGGAAAACCATCAATAAATATATTGAATATTATTAGCTACATTTAGTGTTACTAAAATATACTGTGGTAGCATTAGCCACTATTGTTGAAAGATGAATTGAACAAAAATACTGTGAAAGCTTCCTTGGGAGATCCAATATTAATTCATTTTGATTTTACAGTAGTGACATTACTGTAATGTAGGATCTGGCGAAATGGTTATCGTGTTAATTGTTTATTGTTAGCTTTCAAATTTTAGCTTATGTTAGCTCTGTGCTCTGTACATTTCTAAAGCTAGCCACTGTTTATACTAGTAGGCCTACTTGAGTTTCCGCTAGTGATAACCTTACCTTTTTGTACAACTGTAATTATGAGGCTGCATTAGTTTTACTGTCTGTCACTAATAAACATGTCATGTTTTACAGTGTGGACCATCTACGCATTAGCTGCTCTGCTAACGCTAACAGTCATAGCCATGGTAGCTAAGCTGCTCCTGCATCTTACTGTAAAGTAAGTACATATGCTACAAAATAAATATATTTTATGAAGTTCTTCAATTTGAGATGTCACTATAAAGCATCAGAAGAAGAACTATGGTGATGTTGATGATTGAATTGACTAGCTTATCTCCCCATAGAAGGTTTTATTGCAGGTACAACTACAAGGAAGTCGTGCTTTGATTTGCTTTATCACTGCGCTGTTGTCAGATTTATAGTGTTCATTTTGCTCTTAATGGATGTTCGCCTACACATTTTGCATGTCATTTGGTTTTTACCAGGCATATTGAAGCGTACATAAAAGTTTGATGCCTTTTTGTTTTTGTCGCCCCCTCTCAGATCACCGTCCATCCCATCAATCAGCGGGTCAGATTCGTGTGCGCAGAGCACTACATCTGAACCCTGGATCATCTTCTACAGACCTTCCACCATCTCTCTGTTTAAGAAGAAACTCAAGAACCACCATGGAGACCTCAGCCCTCTCGTGGGAAACTAACCTCAACACCTCTGACCTCTACGGCTGCTTTAGCCCCCTAAAAGATGCACACACTGTACGCAATGCTGGTCTTCTGCTGCTGGGCTATGAAAAGGGACCCGACCGATCCCTACTTCACTTCAAATGACCAGCACAGGGACCAGTCCATATGTGCCGATCGTTTGTTGGTAAGAAACAAATAAACTGCGCAAAAAGAGCTTGATGCCGCTGGCCGATGCGCTTACTCTCGATTTGCATCTCAACCAATCACAAATCATGTGACAGGTGCACATATACACCAAGAGATTTGATTAGCAAAGGAGTGCTGGGATGTTTCTTTTGCCACAGACCAAAACAAACTTAATGACCATTGGCGAAAAATGGATGAAGTGGCCCAGCTGTTTCTTTCTCTGCTTTCACAGAAGTGATCAACCGATAAGCATCTGCATTAAGAAAGCATGAGACTCCCTGTGGAGCACACTGAAAGACAAAACCACTTACATAACCAAAAAAACAAAACAAAACAAAAAAAAACGGTGCCCAACCGGCCCCTTTGGAGGAGAGATACGATTCTTTTTCACTCACTCTTTAACCTGTAATGTAGGTCACCTGTTGTTGAGGAGCACAGAACTCCTTTCTTCAGATGTAAGAGAGCTGGCTGAAACGACGGAGGATTGATGTCACAATCATGTCTAGAGCAATTCAGACTCAAAGTGAACAACAAAAAAGTCTCGAGAGAGAGAGAGAGAGAGAGAGAGAGAGAATCGGTGAGATGGACTTCGGTGAACCAAAGCCTGAAATTGCTACAAGTTGGGCGATGTTCAAAACGAGCTGTAGTTGAGACATCCCTATGGACCTCGCTTTCGTCTCTCATCGTTTGTGTTGGGTTTTGATCTTTCTGCATTGCCTTTAAGTGCCTTCAGGACTGAGAAAAACTCTTGTCTGTCTTCTAAGCTGTCATAATGTCTCAGTGATGTAAACAAGCATTGATCCTTTGGAGCATTGAATTGCAAATGAGAATAAGCACTAAGGAAGTATTTTTCTTCTTGGGGATTCTCGAGATAAATGTAGTCCTGTGGGTGTCATTGTGGCATATTATTCTTGTCAGGTTTTAGAATTGAGCAAGAGAAGCATTGTGATGAACATTGTGTAATTCTATGTGGGAAGAATCAAACATCATCCCCTTTTCATTTCATTCCTCAACAGAGGCAGTGTTGAAATTCTTCCCAAACAATTTGCTCTTTCTCCCCCTTCACCACAACTTGAGCTCTCACATTCTGAAGCACTTTTCCATCCAGCCAAAAACCATGCGGATCACTGCACTGCTAGCTGCGAGGATTGAGGACGTTCCTGCAAAGGAACGTGCAAACTGGTTAAAGGGATAGTCCACCCAACAATGAACATTCTGTCAGCATTTACGTTAAAATATTTTGTTGAATGGTTTAATTGTTTTTGTTCATACATTGAGTCCAAGTCATTGGGATCCAAAACAACATTTGTTCCTCATTCATGAAACATTTTTTTGTTCCAATTTAAATTTTTGAATTCATGAAAGTGTTCATTTTTTCAAAATGTTAGTTGGTACGAAAAAAATGTACACCTGCTCCCAACCACACGTACATGGTGCATAAAACACCCAAATGTTAACATTAGTTAAATGTGGAAATAAATGTAATCCACTTTCTTTTTTATTATAGATTACACCAATACTATTTGTTTGCTATCATTGAATAATTCATTTTAGTTAAAAAGTAAAATTGTGAACGAGTGCGCATGTTCCTTTAGAATTCGGTCCATTTTATGTACAAATTTCTCTGAATTACTCTTCACGAATTAGGCCCAGTGTACCCAAATGTATGTAAGTTTGTTTCCGCCATAAAATAAAAAAGGTAATTGTGACGTTTTTCACGCAATTGTGAGTTTATATCTCACAATTCAGGTTTGTTTTCTCAGAATTGCAAGATATAATCTCACAATTGCAAGTTATAGAGTCAAAATTGCGTGATATAAACAGAATTCCGAGTTATAAAGTCAGAATTGTGAGATATAAACTTGCAATTGCGTGTTATAATGTGCAGTTGTGAAGGGAAAAATTCTGACTATAACTCGCAGTTGCATGTTATAAAATCAGAATTGCGAGAAATAAACTCACAATTCTGACTTTTTAAGATGTAATTGGGAGTTTATATCATGCAATTCTGACTATAACTTGCAATTGCGAGTTTAAATCTCGCAATTCTGAGACATAAAATCAGAATTGTGAGATTAACAGTTTTTTATTTTTTTATTTAGTGGCGGAAACAAGCTTCCATACAAATGACTTTCATTGTTCGGACAAAAAATTTAATTTTTGAGCAAACTATCCTGTTCAGTTAGCGTGTGGTTTACAGCACTTGCACAGCCATCAGTCACAGGTCAACCATTTAGTACATAGTTCTGTGAGTAGTACTTAATGTAAGTTTTAGTGATATCGTAAAGGCCCTTCATTTAAAAATCCTTCTGAGAACATTCAGTATGTAATCTGGCACACGGGTGATCAGCATTGCATTTTTTGTGGGTATGTCACTAATGCTGCACTTACCAACAAAAACAAATTAACAAAATCACTACATTTTGCACTTTATTACCGAAGTACTTATCTTGTGTAATGTTTTAGGGGCAACCTTTTTAAAAATATGATTATATCACAACTTGCATCTTTTGAAAATCAATATCTTGTATAAGAAAACAAATAATAAGACCTCAGTTAAGCAGGCCACCCACCCAATTCAAGTGCAAAGATCTAGTTTTTCCTCAATCTAAGTGTCTGCACTCTGTTAATTATTGCAAACTTCATCATAACTTTAGCTCTGCAGTGCCTGAGGCTGCCCATGCATACTAAAGTGTCACCGGTCACGGAGCGAGAGAGAGAGACAAACCCAAAGTGACAGGTTAAATCTAACAAGGTCATATTCATCTGGAAAGGCTGGTGAATAATGCAGAATCCAGACATCCATTTAGATCGCAAAGCTGAACGCCATAGCACTTTTAGCAGTGGAAAAAAGTGTCATATCCTTCTGTGGTTTATCACAATGTCAGTGGGCCTTCCTTCTGACAAACCAACATAGGAATCCCTACAATTTTGGGAAAGGGTGCTTCCAGGGATAATAAAAAAAAGATGTTGTTTTCGTGGAATTGTAAATAAAATAGTGATAATTTTAATTTATACCATAAATTATTGTTATTTTGGATGTAAAATGGGATATAATCTATCTTTTGTATAAGTTACCTTTGTAGTTTTTATTTAATGTGTCCCGAGTGCAAAAATAAATATGCATGTTTCTTATGCCTGTCGTGTTTGCTTTGTACACCATGAGTTTGTCACTAATGCCCTTTTTATTAATGATGACATTCAATAATTTACACAGCGATAAGAAGAGAGAGCAAGAGAGCGGGAATTTACAATGCAAATTAGATCCTTCAGGAGAGTCCAAAATTTGCTTGTAAAATGACCAAAGTTTCACGCACAACCACAGCGTTTTATTAAACAGATATGACAAAGGGGAGATATGCAAACAAGCATGTATTTGAAAACTAGACAGACCTCCAAAACAACATCTGCTGAAGAGGAAAAAAGTGAAGGACGGAAGAAATTCGGCTCTGATGTTTTCTGCGTTGCTTAAATGCTTATCAGATAAAATGACTACCAGACGCAGAGTGGATGCACAAACAAAGCCTGTATTACAGGCCCCATGTGTAAGCCATTTCCCCTGTGTATGTATGTATGTATGTGTGTGTGTGTGTGTGTGAGGCCCGCCTGCCCACCTGCAGATGTTCATGGTATGTGAGGTGAACTCATTCACAGAGTATTACAATGCAACACAAATATGAATCGCAAAATAAATAGTTTATCAATGAGGTTTGTTACTGATCTGCACTAATGATGCACTCAGAGTTAATGCATCTAATAAATTCATGGTGATTTGTTTGATTGGCCAATAAACGCAATCAGCCTTTACTCATTAAATAACCACATATAATAAAATCCACTCAGAGAGGCAAACAAGCAGTTCGACATTCATTTACATAATGCTGCTTTAGTCAGAACACTGCCGTATTCAACAAGCATGACTATGAATCCTATAGTGCCCCCTACTGGTATGGATTACTAAATACATATCATTTTTTCTCCAGCATGACAATACAAAAGTTGCATTTTTGTATTGAGTAACTTCACTGACTGTTGAGTATTGAAGTTTTATTGAGGTAATTCAAACAACAGATGATATTTCAAGCAGTTTCAGCAGTGTTAGAAGAAAAAACAGCGAAATACACACACACACACACCTCTGTTACTTTCAGTTTAATGTGTTGTCTTTAACTTCACTTGCAAAGCATAAACATTTTTCAGTTAGCTATGACACAGTAAAAACAAAATAGTAAGTAAATGAAGGGAAATAATTAAAGAATATACATAATAATAAAAACAAAATAAATATCATTAAATATAATAAATACAGAAATATCTATCAACAATTATTTATGGATAATTAATCTTTCTAACGTTTTAGAAATGATTAAATACATTTTTATAGATTTCCCCCTCGTTTGTGTGACAAGATTAGACAACAGCAGACGGCTTTCTCCTTTTAATCGACGAAATGATAATGACAATTTATCTACATTTTTGTATATCTACACAATATAGTGAACAATCCTTTTCCCACAGAACAAGCCTCCACAGACACATACAAAATGGCTCAGACACATACATGGGCTTTAAGGGGCCAATAAAGAACACGATGTGCTTTAAAAGAGGGTAATAACAAAAGTTTATCAAGACTTCATTAGGCTTGGGGTACTTTTTTTCTATGCAAGTCAAGGCCAGCTGTTACCATTTACTGAAAAAAATCCAGTGTAAAATGATGCACGAGGTCTGTAATCTGGTGTGCAAAAGTTGGTAGAGTTTAAATATATCTACATTTTTGTAGTCCAACATAGATCCGCCGGAACTACAACTCGTCGCGTCACTAGTTTATGACGCAAGTGCTTTCGAAACTGAACTTGAGAGAAACATGGCGGCCTCCATCAGGACACTTGCCCTTAGATTTTTCTCCGATATTACTCGAAATATTCATCATGTTTCAGGGTGTCGAATCAAACATTCATGCTGTCGTGTTGGGATCACAGGGTGTCGCGGATATAGCGATAGCACAGAGGGCAGAAGTACGCACTTTGGTTTCCAAACAGTCCCAGAGGAGGAGAAAGCAGAGAAAGGTAAGTTACGTACATTAGTTTACGTTAGGATTGTTTCTCAAACGAGAATATAGGACAGTGTTACATGATTAATTTCCTGCTGGCTAAATTTCACATACATAAACAAAAATTTACTGGCTTTTTCTTCATTCAAAGTTTATCAAGACAAGTATAAGGAAACTATCCAAAGCTATGTTTTTATATTTATCCTTTGTGTCCTCATAAGGTGTAAAGTTATTACATTGTTTCTTGGCTACACGTTTTTATTTGCCCTAATGTTTTGTATTGTTGTTTACGTTTAATAAAAATAAATAAATAAATAAATGATGATGATTAGTTGTCTATGCCTAATTAAAAGTGTTTAAATTTAGTCTATGATATTAGTGTGTGCTAAAACCTTTTTCACTATCCATTACATGTCCATTTCTCTCGTTATTTTTCATCTGTTAGTGTATAAGGTGTTTGAAAGTGTGGCCAAAAAGTATGACGTGATGAATGACGCCATGAGTTTGGGAATACACAGACTGTGGAAAGACACACTGCTGCACATCATGAACCCTCAGCCGGGGCTACGGCTACTAGACACGGCTGGTGGCACAGGTAAATCACAACTATGACTTGTTCTTCATTTTACATCTATTTATCTAGAGCTTTATACAATACAGATTGTTTTAAAGCAGCTTCACAGTAACAAACTAGAAAATAACAGCATTAATGCTGCCAAATTCATCAATTATGAAACAAACAGGCCTATAATTTCAGCTGTAAAGCAGCCCTAAAAGACAATAGTGTCATTATTCAGCTCAGTTAAGTTCAGTGTTAATTTAATGTACTAATTGCTGTCTAAAAAGTGTTGTATTATTACAAATTATTAAATCCCATATCAACCTCAAGCAGTTGAACAATACAAGGATAGACTTAACTGCTCTTTTAATACATTCAAATAAATCATATAAAATTGCATAAATTATTTTAGAACTGACCAAGGTATTTAAAGTAAAAATATATACATTTTAACATTAGATGTTCAATTTTGATGTTAAACCTACCATTGTTTTATATAGAATTGTTCTATAGTCTATACAGTATTTAAAGAAATAGTTCACCCAAAAAGGAAAATTCTGTCATCATTTACTCACCCTCAAGTTGTTCCAAACCTGTATGAATTTCTTTCTTCTGCTGAACGCAAAGAAGATATTTTGACGGTAACCAAACAGTTGATGGACCTCATTGACTTCCATGGTATGGGAAAAATACTATGGAAGTCAATTGGGCCTGTCAAGAAACATAATGTAATGCAGTGGAATCTAAATATTTTCCAAAATAATATTTTACACATAATAATGATTTTTCACAGGATAAATTGGGTCCTTACCCATGAAAATATATAGCTGCCTTTTAAATTTTAGGATTGGGATGATCATAATTTGGGTCCGTGGCATATTGGAAGCCCCAGATATGAATACCCCATGTGCTGTTCTGCTGTAGGTGACATCTCTTTTCGTTTCCTGGAGTACACTCGCTCAATGTATGATCGTCAGCAGCGGCTAAGAGCGAAATCCCATCAGACACCATCGTGGCAGGACATCGCCGATCATTATGTGTCCGACGATGCAGGGCCTCCACAGTCATGTGCCGTGGTGTGTGACATCAATAAAGAAATGCTCAAAGTTGGAAAACAAAGAGCGGAGAAAGCAGGAATCACTACAGGTACGGTCATCTTTAACCAATGACATCTATCATGGATTTTTTATAGTGAAAATAAGTTTGATTTCATTTCACACGTCACATGTTTGCAGGTCTGTCATGGGTCGTAGGCAATGCAGAAGAGCTTCCATTCGATGACGATCAGTTTGACATATACACTATTGCGTTCGGCATCAGAAATGTCACCCACATAGAGCAAGTAAAGACTCTGCACTTCACATCAGTTTGCTGAACAGGTTAAAACTAGACACTGAAATAAATAACACTGTACTGAAAGTCATTTCTGTCCTAATCAAAACTTGGAAATGTAGCCCATATTGCTCTAATCTAAAACATTACTGCATTTTATGTTGTATTCATTTATTCATTTCCATATTTGAAGAATTGTGTGTTTGAAGTCTGTTGGCTAGTTATTGATGTGATGATGTCTCTGAGATGATGATGATGATGAGATATCTCTGTCTGCAGGCTCTACAAGAGGCTTTGCGTGTCCTTAAGCCAGGTGGACGGTTCATGTGTCTAGAATTCAGCAAAGTGACCAACCCTCTTCTCGCAAGGTCATTGAACCAGTGTTGTTTTAGTATCATTGAGATACTATTGTAGTTTTTATTAATATTTTCAATTCATTTTTATATTTATATTTCCATTTTAATTAAAATTTTTAGTTATTTTTTTGTGCGTTTGTCAGTTTTATTAGCTTTTGTTTATTTGTCTATATAGTTTTTATTAATTTTTATTTCAGTTTGAGTTATTTTTGTACATCAAGTTAAACTGAATGAAAATGAGAAATGTTGCCTTGGAATCTAGCTGAAATAAAATAAGCTATAAAAAGTTTTGGTAACACTTTACAATACGGTTTCATAAGAATGAACAATAATTCCTCAGCATTTATTATTTTAGTTAACGTTAATTTCAACATTTACTAATACATTATTAAGATCAAATGTTGTATTTCTTAACATTAGTTCATGCACTGTGAGCTAACATGAACTAACAGTGAACGACTGTATTTTTATTAACATTAACAAATATTAATAGATACTGTAACAAATGTATTGCTCATTGTTAGTTCATGATGGTTAATGCATTAACTAATGTTAACAAATGAAACCTTAAGGTGACGATACATAGGGCAATTTTTTGAGCAAATGTTGCCGAGCAATGTTTCTTGGGCACTTTCTCATTGAGAATGGGCAACAAATTTCGATTTAAAGTATCCAGATAGAAATTTGTTGCCCATTCTCAACAATCAAGTGCCCAAGCAATATTGCCTGGCAACATTGGCCAAAAAGTTGCCTGGTGTATCATCACCTTTATGTAAAGTGTTACCAAAGTTTTTTTATATTTTCAGTTATCGTATGCTTTTATGGAGCCCCTAAAGGGACATGGTGGTGGAAAAAAATATGAGATGGGAGGAAAAATAACAAGTCAATGCTTTTAAAAATGTTTTGCGTTCCCCCGAGAAACTTTGATTGCAAACCCTTTGAGTCCTTTGCAAGCAAACGCAAATCTTCTTTGGGGAACGCAAATGTTTTTGCCAAGGAAAGCAAAGGTTTTTGCAAGGGGACGCAAAGTTTCTTGGGGGAACTTTTCTCATATTTTTTCCATCACCATGTTCAGGGCTCTGTATATATTTTGTAATGAAAATGTTTTTATTATTATTGTTTTATTGTTGTTGTAGTTTTAGTTAACTATAATAACCCTGCATTGAACATTGATACAGTCAATAACACTGTTGTCTTTCAGGCACTATTCTTTGAAAACACTTTAGAGTATGTGTTGTATATTGTGCTATACCAAAAATGTTGATATTAAAAATTTTGTTTATAATTAATTTTTTTTTTTTTTTGTAATAACTTATTTTTAAATTTTTAAATGTAATCTTTTTTTTTTTTTTATGTTTTAGAGAGGGTATACACAATGTATAGTATGTGAATTACTCCATGAATTTTTATTTATTTATTAACTTATTTTTGCAGGCTGTACGATACATATAGTTTTCAGATGATCCCTGTGTTGGGTGAAGTGATCGCTGGAGACTGGAAATCATATCAGTATTTGGTGGAGAGCATCCGAAAGTTCCCAGACCAGGTAACAAAAAACAAAATCCACAGTCCTGAGTGATACAGCTATTTTATAGGCATGAGAGACACAATAAGTGCAATAGCAATAATTTCCTTATAGCTAAAACCCAGTCTTTGATGCAAAGTTTACATGTCTTCATTTTGCCTAAAATAAAACCATGTTGGATCTTGAAATTTAAGAACCTATAAGGGTGTTGTTTCATCACCTAGGCAAGGGGTTCATTTTTATTTTACTTTAAGATTTCATTTTTTCTTTATGTGAAAGCCACACTGAACCCTTGTCCATGCTTATATTTTTGCAACTTAAATGCCTTTTGTAGTGATTTTCCAATACTAAAATTACAATATTACATAAAAAAAAACAAAAAACATTTGAACTATGATAATTTAAGCAAAGAGTAAAATAAACCATTTTCAGTATTGTATGAAAATGAATTATAGAATATACTGTGAGAAACCTCTATAATACTATATGTCTTTCACAGGAAACATTCAAGGAAATGATTGAGGATGCTGGCTTCTTCTGTGTCCAGTATTTTAACCTGACCGGAGGAATCGTTGCCATTCATTCAGGATTCAAGCTCTGAGTGTCTACCACACACATTCACAATGAGTATCGCTTTCTCTCAAAATGAACTCTGACAAGAAAGAGTGCTGTTCTACAAACAAAGTGAGGACAGTAAAATCAGAACACTTGTGCAACAGGCACTGGGTCTTAGGAAACTCAGCATGAAAAGTCCTTTGTTCTGTTGGTACATGGAAACACATTTCACCCTTTGAAGTGAAAATGGAAGAGATTAAAATGTTCTTTAAAGTGTTGTGGGTTTGATATGTTTGTCTGAGATTTTGAAAATGTTAAAGGCTGATGAAATGTGAGCACTTTTTATTTGTTCAAGCTGGACAATGTGTTTGGTTTTTGGTCATTGGGAAGCACATGCTGACCTAATAAAACAAAACAAAAAAAAAAGATATGTTTTATTTTATCCAATTACAAAATGTAAGCTTAGTAATGAACACTCCCAATGAATTACTCATCATTCATATAATGCTGTGTGAGTTCTAGCTCTGGTGAGCTTCACACACTTTATTAGTGAGATGTGTTGTGCTTGGCGAAAATAAAACAGTCAGTTGTGTTTTTACTTTAATAAAACCATATATTTTTTTTTAAAGATCTTTGTACACTTTGTTACAAAACTGTACTAAAATTTTAAAATCAGTTTTTGGTCAGAGAATATTTAATCGTCTTGTGTGCAATTACCATGTATTTACAAAGTCTCTTATTAGTGATCTCAAAAAAAAAAAAAAAAAAACCTCAGACACTCTGAACATAAGACATGGCTTAAAGATAAATATATTAGTCAATAAATATTCAGAGAACATATTTCCATTTATGAAATGTGCTGCTATACAGATACAGAAATATACAAAGATCAAACTCTAACCTTTAACATTTGTAAAATGATAATGGAGAAAATAATTATATCTTTAAAAAAATTAAAAAATATTAATTTTTGTACACATTTTCTTTTATACAATCTTAAGTGCTACAAACAATACGAAATATTAAATAGTGACTCAAGTACCCAGAAAAAATGCTATATTTGCAGTACATATTTCTATGCAAGGCAAGAGTAGATTCTCATGTTACGGCACTGTTTTAGTCTATGTATAAATAAAGTTATTTTAAAATGACCGCCTGTGTAAGCTGTATGGGTACATTTCATAGAAACAGTATAAAATACTCTGTAAAAACAGAAAGGCATGATGATATGATGGTGTATGTGTAAAGCATGAGTGCAATGTGTAGTTATTAAAGGTGATTATGCGGTTTTTGATGCATATAAATATATATACCACTGCATTCCAATCTCTTTAAACCATTATACTTTGGTGTCTTTCTGACAAACTGCTAGCTTAAAAAAAAGGAAAAAAAAAAAAAAAAAGAGCAACTTATTAGGGGTCAAACACTAGACATCCTACACCTCTAACCCTAGAGTAGTCAGGTTCTAATTCAACCAGTGGTGTTTTGACTGTACCCTGGAGACAAACTAAACTTTGGTGTGATATACATGTAGCTCAGTAGTCTCCACTGACAAGTATTTATTAAAAAAAAAAAAAAAAAAAAAAAAAAAAAAGAAGCTTTTTTAATGGTCTGTTCCTGTACTAAAAAGATAAAGGCCCTGAGAGAGGAAGAGAAAGAGGGAGATGTACATATTCAAGTCCGATTTACACCTAGCTAAGTTATTGGTGAGAAATGACCTCAGCACCTGATGTGCACTCCCTCCACATGAAGTGTTCCATTTTGGTTTTTATTTCTCTAAATGAAATAATTTAGTTTACTGAGATGTACGTACATGCTGTATGACTTCTTACTGCTCGCATGCAATTCTGAATGAAATATACGTGTAAAAAGAGCATTCAAATCATCTTAGCACTAATAACGTGGAACCTTAGGCATAATCTAAATTGTCGTAAAAACGTAAAAGTTAGTCATATACATTTACAGACATTTTCCCTGGTCCTAGTCCAATCAAGAAAGCATTCATATAATGATGCTCCGTATGACTCACATTTCTGAGTTTGTGTTACATGAGGAAGTATGTGAAATTCAAATATAGCTGTTATTTAGCTTTGTAATTTTGCCTTCTTAGCTTCTATAACCATTGTGTTGATGTGACAGATTCTGAAGGCCACAGGAATGAACAAGATCAACACTGAAAAAAAAAAAAAGATGTACAATTGTAAATTCTTAAAACGCAAACCATTTCTGATAAGTACACTCCAGAGTTTTGACAACACAACTATTAAAAAGTTTAAAATTTATTGATTTTCAAGAGCCTGTGCTGTTTTAGGGTCTCCTATCAGAGCCCTGATCTATCATAAGATGCTTTGCTGCCCCCTTGTGTTTCAGACACGCCAGTACACTGTGAGGGAAACAGTGCTCTCGCCTCTTCGTCTTGAGGCTGCTGATAAACTTGACCTCTACATTGTCCTGAGGTGAAAAATAAGTCACAATTCTCCTCAGAAGTCCTCTCTTCCCTCTCTACGGTAAGTCTAGGAGGGAGCAAACATGTCTGTGGTTCTGGACCCAAGCCTAATTCACAGTCTGTATCCTCAGGAATTATGGGTATTCGCTGTGCTAGCTCACAGCAACCCTGTCCCATGCAGCCGTCACTGTCTGTCTGGGCGTACTGTACGTTAACTGAACAATCTTCAGCGTAATTACTAGCACTTCCCCGGTGTACAGTCATCTCTGTGTAAAAGCAGCATGGCAGTCCGTCATAGCTAACATGATCTGGCGACGGTAGCTGCTCAGTGCTAACGCTATAAAAGTTCTGTGGGGAAGCAACCGCTTGAGACTCTGTAGCCCATCTGCAGCGTCCTCGGTCTTCTCCTTCCTTTCCTTTACGTTCTAAGTTTAATTTAGGTACCTCAAAACAGCAGTTGCAAGCTACCCCTTGTTCTCCACAAGGCTTCACAGAGCTGTGGCTCCTTTCTGCCACAGAGCCCTCTAGGGGCCCAGCTGAGGTAGTGCTAGTAAGTTCCCTGGTTTCCACTAAAGAGTGGCTACTACAGTTGGGCTCCAAGCTGCAGTTAGACAACTGGTCCCCAGAAATGTAACAAGCTCCAACTGGAGGTTGTAGGCAGTCCATCATCCCTGATACTGGGGCCGAAGTGTCATCAGCTGGAGGGGCGGCAGAAAACACTGTCCCAGCCTCCCCAGCCGATCCCCGACACGGACTCTTACTGCGGTACACGTAGGGATCATAGTCACTGCTTAGCGAACTCCGGAACGTCGAGCAGCTTCCATACACGCCCTGGTTGCTGACTTCCGTACAATCCAACATGGAGTCACTTGAGGAGCAGTGGCACTGACCCGAACTGCTGCTGCTGTCACTTCCAGGACAGTCCGCAAGGTAACCGCTACACACGGACCGGTGCCCGTGGTAACAACTAAGTCCTGAGGTGCTTCCGGAGTCACCCAGACGGGAAGAGGAAGCCGGTGCCATGTGCACCACAGTAGGATACAAAAGTCCTGGCTGGAAGGGTCGACTGTGACCTTTGTGGAGTCCATTACCAGGCTGGCCTTCAGGTTGTGGAAAGGTCAAGCCCTGAAAATAGTAGTGCTGGTACATGGTCTCGTACTGGGAAAAGCAGGCAGCACGAGAAAAGTTGCGTCCATGGAATTTGGGTCGTTTGAATGTATGGGTTTGTGGGTAAGCAGGGCCACGATGCTCCAGGCCGCAATGGTGCGGGTTTAGTGTGTGGTCCAAATGGAGGGCAGGGTAACCCCGTATAAAGGAAGATTGTGAAGGATAGAGGCCCTGCTCAGGGTGCTGGTCCACTGTTAAAACAGTGATGGGGTTGCCATGGGGGTCCATGCTGGTCCGTGTAGGGTAGGCCGTCACCTGCCCAGCTCTGTGCACCCTTCCTGGATAATGAACAGGGAGGACGACTCTCTGCTGGCGGCTGTGGACTGGGTTTCCTGGATCAAGGCAAACAGCGCCTGGGTTTCCCTTTTTTTGTTCTGGTAGAAAGTACAAATGCACAGTTCAAAAATTAACTGAATCAAGACCCATTATTTAGACATATTTGACAGTTTGAGTCAGTTTCTGATGCTCACCAATAATGTTGTGCCTGCAGTGTGGACAAGTGTGGTGCTGAAGTAGCCAAGGGTCCACACATTTCTTGTGAAATCGGTGTGCACAAGGGATCACCCTCAACTCCTGCAAGTGTGGAGAAGATTTGTGAGGTCAATAGGTCTTGTCTTAACATTGCTGTGAGCCTTCCAGTTATTGCAGTGACATTTTGAAGCTTCCTGGAATGCAATATTTGCAAACGCCAAAAAACAGGGTACCATTTTATGCTTTTACCAAGTCACAGAGCTGTTTTCAAGTAACCCATGCTTTAGATCAGGGGTGTCCAATCCTGCTTCTGGAGGACCAATGTCCTGGAGAATTTAGCTTCAATCTACACCAACACACCAGCTAGGAAGGTTTCAGTAATCTGGAAGACCTTGATTAGCTGGTTCAGGTGTGTTTAATTTGGATTGGAACTTTACAGCTCGTTCCAGGAGGGCCACCGTCCTGCAGAGTTTAGATCCAACTTACCTCAATAAACCTGCCTGGAAGTTTCTAGTATGTCTAGTAAGACATTGATTAGTTCATGTGTGTTTAATTGGGGTCGGAGCTACACCTTGCAGGACAGTGGCCCTCCAGGAGCAGGATTGGACACCCTTCTTTACAGGAAGGTGGCCCTCCAAAAGCAGGATTTGACACTCCTGCTTTAGATGCTAAAACACCACATTGTGCAATGTGAACTGTAGATGGCGCCACCGTTACAAGCTTGTACTAGTGCTCACGGGACTTTACAATTGCAATCAGGTACTGACTTATAAATGATTCTCAGCCTAAAACCTAAAGCTACTTCCAATGCTTCGAACTCAGCTAAAGTGTCTCAAAATCAAAAACTTCAACATTCTCAACCCCTTTCTAAGAGATGAACTCCAGTGCTTTCATATAGAAAGCCTAACTTCACAGATCTCACCCACAGAAGTCATTCTCTGTCCCCAAGCATGACTCATCCCCCCTCCCTCTGCCTTTCCACCCTGCTTTTGTTGATTCTCTTAATCATCACAGACAAACCCTTTGATGCCATTGAGCCTTTTATATCGCTGCTTCCTCTGTGCATCTAAGACGCCTTGATTTCTTTGTTGTGTGTTTTTTTTTTTTTTAGCATGACACAACCGCAAAGGCGAATAAAAAAATGTCACCACTGTTAGTCTTCACATACTTTCAGACAAAAGAAGCACAGGGAGGCCAAAACAAGAATGTTTAAGACAACAATATCAAGAACCTCAGAAAGGTCCATTACTGAATCAACCAAAATAAATAAACTAGAAAGCATGACTAATTTTCCAGGGTCATGCAATAGTGGTTTGGCATATTCCTTTAATCTGTTAGCCTTTAATTTGGTTTTGGAATCGATATTAAAGGACCAACAAAGTGAGTAAATTTGGCCAGTGTGCAACACCTTTTAAAATTGTTTTTCTTCCCCCTTCTACAAGCTTTTGAACATTTCTGAAGATAATTACCTCGCCATCGATGTATTTCTCAAGGCATATGGCACAGTCTGATGTGGAACTACTGCTCACTGAGTCTGATGCTCCACAGCTAGCCTCACGTTGACCCTTGACCTTAGCCTTGAACTTGCGTGTTTCCATCTTCTCCAGGGCCTGAATGGCCATCCGGTTCATGGAACTCTGACAGGTGGGGAAACAATTATGTACAAAAGGCATGTCAGGAATGGCATGAAACAAACTTCTTTAAATTGTACATTGACATGAAACAAGACAAATTGCATGAGGTCAGCTTTTAGACCTCAAATTGAATTGTTACCGTGTAATTGGACCCGTATCAAACTGCATTGTAGAGCCTCACCTGGCTGCGTCTTTGCTTGAGCTTTATCTTGATGAGGAGGATGAGGCAGACCAGAGACACCACAACGAAGAACGCCAGGAAGATTCCCATATCAAAATACTCTGTGGGCTGTAGTTGACAACAACAGGAAAATGTCAGAACATTTTGATGACAAGGTTTCAGCGAAAAAGCTTACATACAATTAAATTACAAACGTTACATGCCATAGTAAAATACAACTTTCTTTGTGGGACACTCAGATGTGATAACACAACAGCCAAGCACAACATGCCATAGAAGGCGTACTTTAAAGGAGATTTAGAAGACTTAAAGGGATAGTTCACTCAAAAAATGAAAATAATCCCATAATTTACTCACCCTCAAGCCATCCTAGGTGTATATGACTTTCTTCTTTCAGACGAACAGAATCTGAGTTATATTAAAAATATCCTGGCTCTTCCAAGCTTTATAATGGTAGTGAATGGAGCTCGAGATTTTGAAGTCCAAAAAAGGGCATCCATTCATCATAAAAGTAATCCATACGGCTCCAGGGGGTTAATAAAGTCCTTCTGAAGCAAACCAATGGGGTTTTTGTAAGAAAAACATCCATATTTAAAACTTTATAAACTATAATAACTGGCTTCCACCATACTCAAGTCTAGTTCTGGCGGAAGAGTGACCTCTGACACGACGCATGATGTATTGACGAACGCGAAAGCGCGGAGGATAGAGCAAAAAATATTTTTCTTACAAAAGCCGAGTTTTTCTTACAACTCCAATTGTGTTCGTCTGAAAGAAGATAGTCATATACACCTAGGATAGCTTGAGGGTGAGTAAATCATGGGATAATTTTCATTTTTGGGTGAACTTTTTACATAGTTTTATACCATGCAAAATCTGTAATGCTAATTAAAGCACTGCTTAAAAATTGTATTATATAAATTATTAGAAAAAAGATAAATTTTGTGACCTATAAAGTTATAACATACTAATGTATGTTTTATTGCATGCATTATTGCATGCATTATAAGTGTGAACTCTCACCCTTGGTGGTCGATGTTGGATTCTGGCTCGTGCAACTTTTTGCTTATTGACTATGTTCATCAGTTTAACCGCATCTGCTCCTTTTACATAGACCACCGGCCTCTTTAAGGGGTCCTCTGAAACCTGGTTCAGCTAGGGAAAATAATAAGAGAAAAGAGAGAAAGATTTCAAGCTCTCATGCCAGACCACTTAACAATTAAATGATACAGTTATTTAGAGTAAAAACTCTGAAAAGCAGCAACAGCACCAAAACCCATTACACTGCTATGGCTTTACATCTGAAGATGCACTTAAAAAAAAATACATGTAATTATTTTAATGAATAACATTTCCAGTCATTATTCTATCTGCCCAATCAACATGAACTCGGTTGCTGGGGAAAAGCTCTCCCCGACAACATACACCCATGTGAAAACGCAACCTATAGAGTCCAGACATGGAAACTGTGGTTGGCCTTTTTTCTCTATAGAAGGGGAAAGTAGCAGTAAACCAATTGCATGTTGCAAATGTGGATGCTCAATTTAGCCTTGTAGCTCCCTCAGACTACAGCTCCAGTCTGTAATTTGAAAAACCTGAGGGAAATACCAGGGATATTCAAGCCTCTATTTCTCCCTCTGTCGTCATGTCTCTTATGTGAAATATGGGAAGTTGAAAGATAGTCATTTAAGCGTTCTTTCCCCCCTCTTATTTTTCAGGTCTGTTGGGTTTTCATTCAAGAAAAGAGGCACAGACTCAGGGAAAGCCTCCCGCTTTCTCTATGTTTACACATTACAATACGATAGAAATACAGGCTCTAACAGCACACTTACATTATAGAGACGTCTTTACGGTTTGTGCATTTTTATCTTGACAATTTACAGCATTCACTCGTCAGCAATACATGGAATAGAATAATGTTTCACAGACGTTGTGACTTTGTTTTTTTAAAGACATTTATTAAATGTTTGTACACAAATACAACAAAAGAAAAACTTGTCGCCACGATCCTAAGGTGTTTCTGTGGTAGCTGTTAGCTATATGTGCGGTTTCTAGGCTGTTGGTTACTGGCCCAACCTCAAGGATTTTCAACACATTTAGCAGGCAAAAATCAGATCAGTTAAATTAATAGCATACATTTTTCATTTGAGGTATCACAGATGTCTTTGGCAATGAATGCTTACTGGGGGTGAAAAGAAAGAGAAAAAAATGAATAAGGACAGAACTAGGTTAGGATCTAGCAGGTGATGATGAAAGCTTTTCCCTTAATGCTTTGCCCCGTGATTAAAACTCTCCTCGTCCTCCCCAAAGCCTTGAGGCTTTAAACTGTAATCTGTGCAACCGAGGAAGCCGAATGAGTCTGGACAGAGGTGCTGGCACTGGAATGTACTGCGCTGACTCTTTTCATGTGGTCTACACAGAAGCTCTTTTATCTCGTCTGTACACCGTTTACAACTGAACGAGGGAGAGAGGGAAAAAGCAAGTCTGGGCCTGGTTTGGAAGAGAAAAATACCACAGTGAAAGAGAGGGGAGTGGAAAAAAAGACCCTTGCTCTCTCAAAAGCAGAGACAAAGAAAAGGACTTCCGCAGATCAGCCTTTTCCACAGACAGTGGTGAGAATAGGTGCTGCACCACAGTACTGATTCCATTAAGTAAATGGAAATAAAGTGGTAGTGGACAACATCTTTAATATCTTTAACTACATTTGCCTTTCTTAAAGAAAATACCAATACATCCTATCTGTCCTAAATAGTATGTGGTACTAGAATTAGTCCGTAGGTTGAAAACAGTGTGCCCAAATTATATACTTTGTCAGAATCTGCTTTTTTTTATTTGTATTTTTATTTAAAATTTCCACAATTTAGCTGTCATTTATTTAGAATTTATATGGTAACAGTACAAAATGTATATGATGTGGTATGACACAGGCCCAAATACTGATGCACCATCTTAATATAGCCTACTGTACACTCAAAAGTATGACATTTTCCCCCATCAACATCAAAAGTACATATAATACAGTACAAAAGTCTGGGGTCTGTAAGATTTTTTTAAATATTTGAAATGAAAAGTCTTTTGTGCTCACCAATGCTGCTTTTTGATCAAATACACAAATACACAATATATATATATATATATATATATATTTATTGTTATGTAATTTATTCCAGTGATTTCAAAACTACATTTTCAGCATCATTACTCCAGTTTTCAATGTCATGATCTTTCAGAAATCATTCTAATATGCTGATTTGCTGCTCAAGAAACATTTCTCATATTGGTATCAGTGTCATTTGATCAATTAAATGCATAATTCCTAAATTAAAGTACTGATTTCTTTAAAAAAATAAAATAAATAAACAATCTTAATGATCACAAACTTTTAAAAACGAGTGTAATTTAGTACGTAGTAGGGGTGGGAATCTTTAGGCACCTCACGATCCGATCCGATTCCGATTTTGGGAGTCACGATCCGTACGAAAGATTATTTTATAGAAGGTTTGAGTGGTGTGTGTATGAGAGGAAATGGAAACAAGCAGAATACGGTTTTTGACGGTGCGTGTCCACCGGCGCGGAGCGAGCGTATTCAGTTCATTTCTATGGAAGTTGAGCATCTTCAGGCTCGCGAGAGTGAAGCTCAATTTTCATATGAATGAACTGAAAACTCTCGCTCTGCTCTGCGCCGGTGGACACACACCGTGAGCACACGAAGCGTCATCTCGAGACTGCGGTTAAAAATAAGCTCAGAATCGATTCTGAAATCCTCAGAATTGTTGAAGAGAGAATCGCGATGCATCGATGCATTGATTTTTTTCTCCCACCCCTAGTATGTAGTGTATGCAAATTAGGACATAACCACCAATTAAACGCAATTCCATTAACAAACCACAATACAAACCTATGACTTCTTTGAACACTAAATGGAAGTTTTGAAATTCAAAATGTGAGATTTTAAACCTTCAATCTTTAATTTAAAAAAACAAAAAAAAAAACAAAAAAAAACAACGATATTATAAATGGGAACGTTTTTCCTTTCAGATTTCCTTTTTTTCCATACAGACGACAACGTTGTCAAAATTCCCGTTCACACGGATCCGCAAAAACACCTAAAAGGCCAGGCCAGTAGTTGGCAATGTCACTTTGTAAAGAAACACTACACGCCTATAGACCAAACACGTAATATACATGTGCATGACGTCACCGTTTTCACAAATTCGCATTTTTGTAGTTTACTTGGAGACGATAACCGTATCAGTATCAAAAGATTGCGTTTTCTGGCCCCCAAAACGGCGTTGTCATGTAAATGAATGGCCAAAACGAATAAAATGTTTTCAGTTTTTAGTTGAAAACGGTGTCGTGTATACGGCGCCTAAGGCTGAAATTATCTACAAAAGCTTGGCATAATTAACTAAATTTTTAGTCACATTCCACATCCATTTATAATAACAGATCCCATTAACATTTATGTTTTCATACATTATGCATGTAATGCACAGGTGTTACTCTTGAAAATGCTAATATCAAAACTGGAAGTTTTGCTGATAAAGATCAAATTAGGTTGAAGTTGTAATGACATTCGGCACATCACTGATGTTAGAGACGCTCACCTGGTCGATGGCATCTGGATTTTCAGAGACGTCAAAGATGACAGCTGTGGCACCTCTCTGAACGGCTCTCTTCGCCTGTGAGGACGGTGACAAAGGAAAAAAAAGTTATTCTTCTACACTTGAAGGGCCGAAATCTCTGTGGCAATGCAGTGCTGAAAGTAAAAAGAATAAAGCACTGAAGCTCTGCAAATTACCAGTTTTATTTTGGTATTATTTATATACTAGTACTATAATACTAGCTACTAGTACTTGTATTATTATTATTATATACTATTATTTAATAATATTTGATATTAGCTTTTATTTTTATATGTTTAGTTTTTATTTTCATTTTAGTTTAAGTTTCAGTAATTTTATAATGTGCTTTTGTTTTTTATTTCTATTTTATTTTTAATTCAGTTTTAGAAGTGATTTTAGTACTTCAAATTTTTTTTTTAAAAAAATTCTTTTTTTTCTTTTTTTAAAGTTTCTCAACTAATATTTAGATTTTAAATTACTGATTACTTTTAATAGTTTTTCTTCATTTTAGTTAACTGTAACAACACTGGTAATTACCGCATTTATAGGAAAAGACAACAATTCAAAATACAAGAAACCGTAAGACCGCAAACCCCAAATGCTTAAATTAGGAGCAACAGTACGCTCCACATCAAAGTTTTTCTTAATTTAAAAGATTTGGATTCATTTAAAAGCAGCCCATTTTAAAAACACACTGCAGTAATGTGACTCTTTTCTCGAGGCTTAAGTAAATATTTCCACACCATGTTAAACATTCAACCCGTTTCTCTCCCAACCAAAAGAGGTCGCTCTTACACTTCAGCTAGATGGCTCACATGAGTCAGTATGCAGAAGTACTTTGTGATGATTACAGTGGCTTTCTGTACATGACTGCAGTTCAAAGCTTTGATCAATGCGTTTAGTTGTGCTGTCACAGTTTCATTTGTTCACCAATTTATTGCCATCTTGATGTTCATTGTTTTAGTATTTTAATAGATGATCAACATCACATAGCCAGAATCGCATTTTGTTTACACACTGACGGCTGGGTAAGTTCTAACTCCTCTCATGCAAAAGAGAAAAGAACAGGCTGAAACAAAAAAAGGAAAAAGAGATCAAAGTGACAATGCTCAGCTCTATAACTCTGTTATCAGAGTAGCAAAGGGATGGCACCCTTCCAAGCCCAAGGCATTCTGGGTACTATGAGAGAAAGCATGGCCTCTCCACACACTGCCTGTGTGCTTATGTATGTCTGTGAGTGTGTGTGTGTGGTAGAGACATTGCCAGTGACTGTTCAACAAACAATACATGTACCCGCAGTTCACTGTTCATTTATGTCAAAGTGATTTCTCTCGAAGTCTCACGGAAAAGGTCTGAACGAGAAAGTTGGTTTAGGTCGGGATTTCGTAGCTATAAAAGCAAAAAATTACAGAGCGTATGATCATCTGAGAGTATTTCTCAACTTTTTTTTTGGTCCACCACAGCACCATCAGTAATTAAAATACATTAACACCAAACTGTACATATTTCTTATAACTGTACAGATAGACAGACTTTCTGTTTTAGAGGTTTAAAGAAGCAAAATCTAACTAAACCCTAGCTGAAAGTTGACATATTAACCATGTAATTTTATATTTTGATGTCTACCACACAACGATGAGTCTAGTGATGTGGTAAGCTGATCTTGCTAAATAGTAACTTACAAGTCCAAATAAAATAAAACATTGGAACATTGTTAAAAATGTTGACGGCAACATTCATTATCAAATCTCAAATGTTTTTTCAACACGAGCCGCACTGAATCCCACAGGAAAATGGCAGTGAAACCAATTCCCATTCTGACTTCTGTTAAAGCTTGAGCAAGAAAGTGCAAGAGAACAAAAACAACCCAGAGAAAACTCATGGGACTGCAGGCGTATAGTACGGAGGGGTTGGGTGAGAGGTTATGCAGCAATATTACCACACTCAAATTCAAAATGAAAGGACAAAGGAAACATTTTGCACATTGACTGAACCCGTTCTCCACCTTGTTCTGGCATCTCCCCATAATTTTGGATAAAGCAAGCAAATTTCAGAAGGTCAAAATTAAACTAAACTAAACTAATAATAAAGAATAAAAAAGGCATTGTAAGAGATAAGCCACACAATATTCTTATTTCATTTTTGGCAATGATTTATTATGCCCAAAGACATACTTTACAGTCTTTGATGAGATGTCATTTTCATTTAAAAGTGAATTTGCTCAGTAAAAATCGGAATGAGGACGACGTGAAAGAATCCAATGGAATTCATTGGACGCTGAATGAGGAAACACCTCGAGAGATGAAAACGAAGTGGAAGTTAATGACTGTTTATGTCTTGTCAACGTTTAGATTCATACTACCGTTTAGCTGATTGACTGATCCAAAGGAATGCGGAAACAGACTGAACTCTCTCGCTCTACCTTGTTTGCTTCACATCAATGTGCTTCGAACGGTTCAGCTGTGTTTCGGCTCTTTTTAAGATGGCAATTTCAGTTAATTATTAATAGCGCTTGATAAAAGAGTTTTAGGAGTAAAATGAGGGGTTGGAAAGAGGGGTGGCTGACTGAAAGAACAAGAGAGAGAGAGAGTGTGCACGTGTGGAACAGGCCAGAAGAAAGAGACACAATCTACTTTGAGCAAGCGCTGCGATGTAACAACTTGCCTAAAGACAGCAAAAAAAAAGCTTCTTAAGAAGACAAACCAAAGACCACCACGCAAGCTCCCACACACACACACACACCCCTTGTTCAGGTGTCTACCTTGAAACTGTAGCTACTCTTTTGAATAAGTAGTTAGCTACACTATAAACTATTTACAAAAAGTAGCTAACTACATTAAAGCTACTTAAGGGGGATACGCAATCTTTTCAAATATAAAACTATCTGAAAATTTCATTTATAATTTGATACAGTCATACAGGATTTTTCTCGTGCATTGAAAAGTGTTTTGAACAAAAGACAAAGTTCCCTCAACATTTGACCAATGTATTTCCATGACTATTTTGGTCATTAAAAACATTTTTTGTGTGTGTTTCAGACTATTGAACAGATACATTTACGCTAAATGCAACTAATTTGTTATAATTAAGAATACTTAAAATACTGCACAAGGATTTGTGCACACTGCGTAGAGACTGAAGTAAGTGAATGCTTTTTATGGAACCATCCAAACATTGACCAGACATTATGACTGGATTTCACGATTCCAAATAATATATATAGAAAATATATAGTTGAAATTGCAATGAACTTACAGTGTGATTGCTAGAAAGCACTACAAAAGTGACTGTGATCTCTAGGTTGGCTACAATCAATTTATAGACTCTTGAAGCAATCATCTCTCCAATTTTTCTGCAATTTATCATCTCGATTTCTCCTCCTCACCCCTTTTTATATTTCAGCAATCCTACACACTCACTCACTCACTCTGCATTGCTATAATTAAAGTAATTAAGTCCTCAGAAAGCAAAGCTTTGCCGTTACACTGTAATTTCAGGTTGCCTTCTGGCCGTTGGGATTCCTCAAAGATAAAGGCATACTTTCCTCTTTTAGAGTTTACTAACATGTGGTACGATTTTTTTTTTTTTTTTTTTTGATTTTTTTTTTTATCACCCTTCATCTTCTCAGAAAGTGCCAAGACATTACTTAGGCAAGTCCTAGATTCTTCAAGGGAAAAATGGAAATAGCAAAAAAATAAAAATAAGCATCCAAGTCAGCAAAGTACAAAAGTTTGCCTACTTGGTTTCTCCCAGTCTCTTCACTACTTTGCCAGGGCTACACTTAACACGAAAATCCAAACAACTCACTTAGCTTAAGTTTACAGTGAGGTCCTTACAAGAACCACAGCACTTAACACTAAATAGACAGGCTAGAAGCTGCTCTTTTGCTTTCATTTTAGGTTATATTTCTGCTATTGTCAATGCACGGGTTGAAAAGCAAAGAGAAAAACAAGAATTTTACATACAATTTACCTACAAATGTTAGGAAAACTAAATAAAAACACCCACAAAAGGTGACTTTATTGACTGCCCGAGGTTACTTTCCTTACAAACAAAACTACTAGGGTACCAAGTTGCAGTACTGTACACTCTTAAAAATAAAGGTTCCTAAAGGAGGTTTTTCACAGCGATGCCATAGAAGAACCATTTTTGTGTCCCCAAAGAACCTTTCAGTGAACAGTTCTTAAAAGAACCATTTTTTTTTCTTAGTGTGAAAAACATTTGAATAATCTAAAGAACCTTTTTCCACTATAAAGAATTTTTTGTGGAAAGCAGTTTAACACATTCTCCATACCACACCAAAACATAGCCTACTTCTTAGAAGCTGCGTAAATGTGCCACACAAAACTTGCTGGAACCCTTAACTAGAACACACACTTATACTTATGGGTTAATGTTTGTCTTATGGACAAAAGAGTCCATTAAGCAACAATGGCTGAATTTTACAGCAACCATGAGTACAGTGTGTTACAATTTAAAACTATTTTTATGGGTGAAAAATGTTTATGAAGCTTGTAAAAGTCATGTAGTAACACAAATCACAGCACAAACCTAGTGCTAAATTAAACTTCCTTTCTCTCAGCAACTCTGCCTGGAAGTACATATAAAATCATTCAAAACAAACAAGGCATTTGGACAGGAAAATAGCTTTGTTTTAATAACAAATTTGATTTAATAATTATTTAAATTTTCTCCATTCATTTACACTAATAGTTCATTAAAGTTATAAACATGCACTACTATTCAAGTCTTTTATTCTCTAAAGGCTGCATTTATTTTATCAAACGTCTAGTATAAACAGTAATATTGTGAAACAGTATTACAATTTAAAATTACTATTTGCTCTTTTTATTTAAGATGTAATTTATTCCTGATGCTTTCAGCATCATTACTCCAATCTTCAGTGTCACATGATCCTTCAGAAATCATTCTAATATGCTGTTCAAGAAACATTTCTAATTATTATCAATGTTGAAATGCTGCTTAATTTTAGAATTTATGAGCATTATGGCGTTTCCATCCAGCGATTTTTTTTTATCTGATATCCCAAAAATGCGCATAAAAATAGGTCGATGGAAACATAGCGAATGAACAATATCCAATATGCAACTGTAATAAAATGTATGCACACCCAAAAATTCTTTATTCACAAGCATCCTTTATTCTCAAAGAAAAAGTCTAAAATTCCCCGACTTCTGTCACTTATTAAACTGCTCACATCACTTAGAGTTCATGCAGGAGCAGTAAACTAGCTTTGACGTGACTGAACTACTGCAAACAGATGGACACCTCTGAGACCAAAGTCACTAAAGTTTGAACTAAAGCTTGCCTTTATTTTAAATTGACGTTTATTTTAGAGCATTCTCTCTAAAGATGAGAGGTAAATGGGTCTTAATAACATGCCATCAAATAGTCAATGGTTATTTACTGAAAAACAGGTCTTGATTTTGGCCCAGTCCATGGACGCAGCGACCTAACTGAGATGCCAGTCTCATTGGAGGCCCCTGTTAAGTAGTGCAGAACTAATATAGGATAATTTGAGGGAAGGCACCAGAAGACCCTGGACTACAGGTCAGCTTCTTGTTCAGACCTGTTCTGAGTTCAGTTTCATGCTGTAAGCAATAACAGTTTAAAGGACTGAAAAGATAAGGCGAGGTTCAGGTAAGTGGTATAGATTGGGCTAAATAACTTCAAAAAAACCTTATAACGACAATGCTTTTTACAGCTAATTAACAATGTTTTATGAAGCTGTTTCACAGAGGGAACATTCACCTGTTAATTAGCCAACTTTAGGGGTGTGCTGCCTGCTTATAAAATGCACATGCTAGTTCAGGTGAATAAAGCTGCCATTCATTTAGTTTACTGCTAGTTTGACTCACTGGATTACATCAATTCAAAAATAAATCCAAATTTCTTTTGATCCTGCGCAATGCATGGATTTCTTCAAAATCGCCATACCACCAACCTTTTTATATCCAGTCAGCCTTTCACTTCCTCTCCTCTAACAAAATCTCTCATCACTCCCAGCTCCTGTTGCATAACCAGAAAACACACTTGCGCTTGATGTGCATGTGCGTGTGTCTGTGTGTGTGTGTGTGTGTGTGCGCGCGTGCAAGGGGCACCTAGCAAAGGGACTGACTCTGTCACGAGGCAAATACAAGGCTCTGTAACTGTGCATCCAAAGAATAACTCACAGAACAGAAAGACTGGTGTTTCATGTTTCCTGCAACTCACAAATGGACATAACATTTACAGTGTATAGTATATTTCTAAACAGGGCTTGACATTAAAGGATTAGTTCACTTTCAAATGAAAATTACCCCAAGCTTTACTCACCCTCAAGCCATCCTAGGTGTATATGACTTTCTTCTTTCTGATGAACACAATCTGAGATATTTTAATAAATATCCTGACGCATCCAAGCTCTATAATGGCAGTGAACGGGACCAACAAGTATGAGCTGAAGAAAGTGCATCCATACTAGGGGTGTATCATGATTGAAGAAAAATTTGGTCTCTATTTGCACTCTGAATATTGTTAGGGGACTTTGATTATGGTTGCACTTAATAAGACTAAGAAAAAAATGTTATTTTTTTATGGTAACACTTTAAAATAAGGTTTCATTAGTTAACATTAGTTAACTACTTTAGTTATAAACTAAGAAAGAATACTTCTACAGAATTTATTAATCTTAATGTTAATTTCAACATTTAGTAATACATTATTAAAATCAAGAGTTGCATTTGTTAACATTAGTTAATGCACTGTGAACTAACATGAACTAACAACGAATGACTATTTTTTATTAACTAACATTAACAAAGATTAATAAATAATGTAGCAAATGTATTGCTCATTGTTACTTCATGTTGCATTAATGTTAACAAATGAACCTTATTGGAAAGTGTTACTATTTTTTTATTCTATATTTTTAATTCTATGATCAATTAGTGTAAAGGAGCTCAGTTAGGAGGTCAAAAGTTGTAGAAGCTCATAAATCATGTAGTTCTAAGGTCTGAAGAGACTCATATGAAATCATACAGGAGAGAAGCCAGTCAGTTTAGTTTGTGGCAAAACCTTTTAGAGTGCTTGAGTATTGTTGTCTTTTACTGCATATGATAATTCATACTCAGAGAGTAGAACTGAAATGACATTCATTACAAGATGATTAGTTAAAACATTTCAAATGTACATGCAGACTATTTCTGGTCATGTATTTCGTCATTGAGGATTTCTTAAAAATACTCTGTAAAAAAATCTCGTCTCGTTCTCGTGAACTCAATCTCGTGAGCTACCCGTCTTCGTCACACCCCTAATCCATACACATCCATCCATCATAAATGTGTACTCCACATGGCTCCGGGGGGTTAATAAAGGCCTTCTGAAGTGAAGTGATGCATTTGTGTACAAAGTTACGAAGAAAGTTTAAACTGGCATCATGTCAGTTAAGCTTTTTCCGTAAGCTGAATAGGGAAGGCGTAGGGCGTAGCGAAAGCTTTTTGAACTGCAAGGAAAGCTAAATATTTTACTTCATAACTTGTTAAATATGGATTTTTTTTTTTTTACACAAGCGCACCGCTTCACTTCAGAAGGCCTTTATTAACCCCCCGGAGCCGTGTGAAGTACAGGATGGATGGAAGCACTTTCTTCAGCTCATACTCATGAACCCTGTTCACTGCCCATTATAAAGCCTGGATGCGTCAAAATATTTATTAACAATCTCCGATTGTGTTCAGCAGAAAGAAGAAAGTCATATACACCTAGGATGGCTTGAGGATGAGTAAAGCGAACATGAACTAATCCTGTGAAAATGAACTAATCCTTTAACTTTTTTGCTCACCAGCCACTTTGGCTAGTGGTTTTCCAAAGTTACTAGTGGATGGATGGATGGATGGAGTACTTTGCCTTCACATTCAAGTAACAGACAGACTTATCAGTCTATACTAGTCCACTGAATTGGTTTTAAACCCTATTTTCCAGTCCAATAAAACTCCATATTTCACTAGCATATTAGTTCTTGTGGATGTGGATTTCTTCCCATTCAACAGCTACATGTGGATGTATTAAATTAAATGGTGTTGATTTGGAAAAACTAAATGTTCCTCTCCAGATGATACCCACTAGATCTATCAGCGGCGCCTCAATGACAAGACACAATGACGACGAGGATGGTGATGTCATCGGACGTTCTGTGGGAGAATCTCTGTTCATTATTTCATCATTAATAGAATGAACTCCAGCTTTGGTTCCCAGCTATGGCAGCAACTTCCTGAGGGGTCGTAAAATTGCCCTCTTCTCCATTTATCATTCTCAAGGCTCTTCCCCCCCCCTTTCCTTTCCCTGCACTCAACGATCAGTCAAAAAACACAGCCACTAATTTAAAGCCCATCGGCTTCCCGCTAACTCTGGTAACTGCAAACCCTGCGCCTCAGGATGGACAACCGCTAATTAAAACCTTTTTTTTTTTGCTTTCCTCTCGCTCTCTTTTTGGGTGTATGTTTTGTTTTTATACCGGTTTTCCAGCCTTAACCATGCACAGGGAAAGTAAACAATCCTGTCTTTTCTTTCTCCTCTCCATACCAAATTTGAGGTAAGGTATGTTGCAAGAGTTTTGAAAGAAAACACATTTTAAAGCAAGTTTAAAGTCAATGTGAATTGCAGTTTCTAACTCACTGTACTTATGTAATCTGATAAATTTCTGAGTAAACAAGATAGTCACCAAAAAACAATGTACGATGGGAGTTTTTTCCACTGATTGAACTGACTGAACGATAAAAAAAAGTGGAAAAAGCTAGAATTCAGCCAGACCGAATGATAGTTTAATAAAACAATGCCTAAATAACTGTTTGGCTATTGGTTAACCAATAGTTAACCCATTTTGACTAAAGAACATGAATATAATAAATATTGTGCATATACATTTATTTATTATTATTTGTAATAATATGTGAGTTTATGAATCATTCACAATAAGACCACAATATCATTATCAAAAAGGTCCGTTTTGAATTTATGTAGACTTTAAAGAGCCTGTAAAGAGGATCTAGCATCTTTAAACTCACAAACACAAAGAGATTTTTTTTTTAATTATAAAACGAGAAAGTAGCGTTTGAAATGCTGTCATCACAGTTTTGCCAGCATAGCCAATCCTTGTAGATGTGCAGGGAAAAAGAGAAGCTAATTGCAATTCTGAAAGGCTCAACAATGTCACGTACACCATTCAGAAACTTTCTTTTAAATGGATGTGAAATGCTCTTGCTCAGTACAGTGGAGCATTCAGAGCTTTCACCAAAGAAGTCATTATTAAGTAAGTGTGCTGTGGATTCCGTCAATGATAACTCAATCCAGGCGCGTTTAGATTTAATAAGGGTACCACAGCACGAGGCAAACAAACACACACATAAGTTATCTTTAATAAAGTTAACACTGCAGGGAGACGCTCTGCTGACACTGTCTTAAGACAATCAGACACAAAGGGCTGCCCAGGGTCACAGAGAGTTTAAAAATGTGGTGTCCCAAAGAGGTCAGCATCTACACTATCTTTACAACCAGCAGAACTATGCTAAAAACCTGCCTACATCTTTTTATTAGTCATTCCACTGAAATAAAATTACACACAAAGGAATTACCACAGAACCCAAACAAAAGTCATGACCATGATGTCAATATTAAAATGAAATGAAACAAATGCATTTACACATTACCTTCTTAATAAGTTGGCATGGTAACACTAGTTTGTGCTAAAATACTATTTGTACTGTTTTATTTATGGCTTATTATTCAATTTCAATTTCAGAGAAATAAAGTCATCATCTGCTAAACCAACCATGCCATCACTGAGACCCTCTGAATATTATTTTTATTATATTATTATTAGACATTAAGTCTAATAATAATAGTGGTGAGGATAATAATAATAATACTTCTACTACTACTACTACTACTACTACTACTACTAATAATAATAATAATAATTAGACCACAAAGTGATATAAACAAATATAGGTTAAGGAATTATATATATTTAACTGAGATGCATAATGAATTAGATGCATATGTAAATATACATTCAAATAAATTCAAACATATACATACATACATACATATGATAGATAGATAGATAGATATTTACACACACACAGTCAAACAAAAAATTATTCAGACGCTAGATATAATTTTTTTTATTTTTTTACTAGTGGGTGCAGGACACTATAGTTCATTTATGTGAGTGAGGATAGCAAAATAAACTAAACTGACATGTTATACCCAAAAATTCTTACTACCAGTAAAATAGATAAAAAATTTGGGATCAAAAATTTTTTAAAACAGACACTTTTACCTGACCATGTTTTGCTTAAGTGTTATCTGACATAATTACGATTCATTTTTTCTGACACAGTTTAACTCTGAGACCTTGTCATATTTTATTACTATTTTTTAAACTATAGTGAATAAACTGTAATAATGAATGAAATGTTCAAGGTGTCTGAATACATTTTGACTTGACTGTATATGTATACATATCTTCTTTCTACATATACATATACATCCATCCATCCATACATACATAATAGTAATCATCCTTTTTATACACATTATGTACATATACATCTTATTCATTATGCTTCTCACTCATATATACATGCAAGTAGGCAGTTAATTGAGGTGTTAAATTATTCATTAAATGAAATGCAACTGATTTGGGTCTCTGATTGAAGAGTATCAGCCAGCGTGGAGTCGTCAGATCAGAGCTGCTCGTGCACTGCGGTGAATGAGGGCAGCTGAATGCGAATGACTTTAATTAAAGGAGCATGAGCTCTCTGCCTTCATACCTCTCTAATCTAACCTTCCCTTGAAGTGGCTCTCTGTGTGTGGGGTATATTTGAGCTAAGCTTCATGTGTGTGTGTGTTGTGTGTCAGCGAGGGAGACACTTTGTGTGTGTGTCTGCGTCTTTGTAATGGGATCTGCATTTGGCGAGCTGCGTTTCTCCCCGGGCAAACAGAACAGCAGGTTTAGACTCGGCCTATACAAGACCACAACGACTTTCCAGCACTTAGATTAACCCTTGCAGCAGGGGGATTTACCAGAAGACTTCAATGATTTCGAGCAGGGGGGCAGCACTTTGATACAAACACAAAAAACGAGGTGTCTCTCTTTCAATGAACGAAGAAATCTGATGGAAACTCCTCGCTTCCTCTCACACGTTCATTCCGTTTTTTCCACTTCGGCCTCTCATTCATTCATCTTTCTCAAGGCTGTTCTGAGAGCAGGAAACAGGAGAAGAACTCTCCCTCTTGCTCTATTGTCCCTTCTACTCCAGAGAGCTGTAATTCAACCACCCACAATCCCTCCCTGCGCTCACACGTCTCACACTTTAACAAGCGTATCTTTACCTGACACACAAGCCGGTGGCTTCGTGCACCTGAGGCTACCAGGTGTGTTAGCCAGTCCCGTTCTCAGTTTCCTACCTCCAGTTCCCCCCTGCCACAGGAAAGACAAATCGCACATGAGATCTGTTTAACATCTCAATTGTTTCTCCTAGATGGCAATGAGATTAAATGGAGTGCAAATGGAGACTTAAGGCTCCTGCAGAGATTCCCAGAGGCCCTAGTAATCTCACACGTCCCGTCTAGAGTTTCAGAAGAGATCTCAGTGTCACAAGCCATGCTCAAATTTGCAAAGCTACCAATGACTGCAAGATTCTGCAAAACTATTTCTCATCAAATTCTTCCAAGACCAAATTATCCGAGCTATGCTGTCCACATTAGTTTTTATAGCTCTATATTTTTATGACAGCAATTAGCTTCTGTTTTATTTCTCCTCACGAATTTTAGGAGAAACATCTGAGTCAAAGTTACAAGGATAGTTCACTCATCATTTACTTTCTTATGGAAGCTTGTTTCCGCCATGGAATAAAACAATTTAACATAATTGCGACTTTTTATCTTTTTATCTCACAATTCTGACTTGTTTTCCTCATAATTGCGAGATAATTGCGAGATATAAAATAGTTTATATCTCGCATCTCTTATCTTTCTCGCAATTCAGATTTTTTTTCTTGCAATTGCAAGTTTATATCTAGAAATTCTGACTTACATTCTCAGAATTGTGAGATATAAACTCACAATTGCAAGTTATCTCTCACAATTCTGACTTTATAACTTTATAAGAAAAAAGTCAGAATTGCAAGATGTAAACTCGCAATTGCAAGAAAAAAGTCAGAATTGTGAGAAAAGGTCACAATTACCTTCTTTTTTTTTTCCCAGTGGCGGAAACAAGCTTCCATACTTTCTAAAAAAATTATAAATATATATATATATATTTTTTTTTTTATTTTATTTTTTTTTTTTTTTAGATGTCTATTTTTTTCATAATGAAATTCAATTAGATCCAATGTTGTTTTAGAACCCATTGACTTTCATTGTATGAAACATGCTTCAAAATATCTTTTGAGTTCCACTGAAGAAAGTAAGTCATACATGTTGGGGTTGGGAATGACATGAGAGGAAGTAGTTTTCATTTTTGGTTTAACTATTCCTTTAAAGAAGTTAATTCACAAATCAAGCAAAGTTAGAGTTCATCAAATATTAAACAAAGTCAACAGAAGCTATATGTAGCTCTGTTGATCATTGTTTATGTGAATAAAATCCTAAAATAAATCTGCTCAAAGTGATCATGTCTCTTCAGAAGACTTAAATCAAATAGTTTGATTCATATGGATCTCTTTTATGATCTCTTCATTAACTTTTTTAAGTTTTAGTGGAATGGACTTTCAATAAAGGGACAGAAATCTTTGAGATTTAATTAAGAACACCTTCATTTGTGTTTCAACAAAAGCTTGAACAAAAGGCTTATGGGTTTGAAACAACATGAGGGTGAGTAACTGATGACAGAATTTTCATTTTTGGGTGAATCGGAGAGTCTCCCTTTAATTCTTAATCAAGTAAAGCTTTTTATAACCCATTTTACAGTAATGTGAAGCATTTCTGAGTGAAACAGGACATTGAACCAAAAAATAAATGGACAGGAGTGTGCTCAGTTTTAAGAACAAGGCGCTAGCAACACTAAAGACAGTTATTCGAATCTCTGGCAAAACACATGCTGACAAACTGAATGCAATGCAGACAAAAACATCTGCTAAATGTATAAATGTAAATTATTTCATAATGAAAATGTAAATGGGGTCAATTTTGATTTCAAGCTACACAAAAAATGTCCTCTAGGCTGTTTTTCCTGCATCTTTTTCTGTCCTTTCCCTCACTCCTTTTCCCTCGACCCCCCTCTGTCAAGTCCTCAACTTCCTCTCAATTAGCAGGTGTGCTAAAGCTTTCTTCTCCCTTCTCGCTTTCTGTAGCCCTCCAAGTCACTCACAGCTGACCCCCTTACACAAGCCCTCCTCACACGCACGTACGCACACACAGATACCACCCCCCTCTGGAGTATAAAAGAGTCTTAAAACTTGGGATGGAACTTAATCCATGAAAGGAAAAGCGAAAAGAGAGGAAAAAAAAAAAAAAAAAGCCCGCCAAGTGGCCCAGCCCATCCCAGCATGGCACAGCGTTCAAAGAGAAACACACACATACTATTACCGCATCTGGCAGACACAACATTACATGCTCTGTTCGCTGCAACACCCTAAAGTGACGCGCTTTGAGTATTCTGCTCCATTCTTTTTGGAAGGGCAGCCTGGAAAAATCCACAGGTGATTTGCGAAGTCTTTGATTTTCATTCTCTTGTAAACACTAAAACAAAATACTTCCTGGGGGAGCTCTTTGAACTGAGATACCACCATGACATTTTCTCTGGCGGCTTATCCGTCTCCCTCTCCTGCGCACTCTCGCTCCCCTCCTTTCGCTTTTCCTCAAGCTCTTGTCTTAAGCTCCCCGGGTTTCTTTTCTTCTCTATTTAAATAGAGGGCCAGGACTGTGAAGTCTAATAATGGTCATTTTGCCTCCCATTGAAGGCTGGGTAATTCTGCCAGGCCTCGGTTCACTTTGAAACACATGACACAGGGAGCTTCCCAGTGGCCATGGCAACTCACTCAGTGGGTTCCAAAGCCATGATTTCATACTTGTGGAGGGACAGAAACTTGCCGGCCAATCGGAAGAAGCTCCGCCCACTGGGAGAGAACCTTTGACACCAAGCAAAGGAAAACCCAGTGAGATAATATCAGCAAGTTGAGGCATACACAAACATAAAAGAGAAACCCCAGAGCTAGGGCCCCATCAGCGCTCGGCGCTTCAAAAACGCCAACCGTCCCCCTCGCCCCACCCGTTCCTGCTACTTCTGGATGTTGTGTGTGTGCGCATATTAATAATGAACGAGTTTTCATTAAAACCCAATACGTCACAATCAAAAGACATACACTACCAGTCAAAAGTTAGGAATCGGTAAGATTTTTATTGTGTTTAAAATAAGTTTCGTCTGCTCACCAAGGCTGCATTTATTTAATTAAAAATACAGTAAAAACAGTAATATTGTGAAATATTACAATTTAAAATAACTGTTTTCTGTTTGAATATATTTTATAAAGTAATTTATTCCTGTGATCAAAGCTGAATTTTCAGCATCATTACTCCAGTCTTCAGTGTCACATGATCCTTCAGAAATCATTCTAATATGCTGATCTGCTGCTCAAGAAACATTTATGATTATTATCAATGTTGAAAACAGTTGTGCACTTTTTTTTTTTTTTTTTCCCAGGATTCCTTGATGAATAGAAAGTTCAAAAGAACAGCATTTATCTGAAATACAAAGCTTTTGTAACTTTATACACTACCGTTCAAAAGTTTGGGGTCAGTAAGAATTTATATTTTTATTTTTTTGAAAAGAAATTAAAGAAATTAATACTTTTATTCAGCAAGGATGCATTAAATCGATCAAAAGTGACAGTAAAGACATTTATAATGTTACAAAAGATTATATTTCAAATAAATGCTGTTCTTTTGAACTTTCTATTCATCAAAGAATCCTGAAAAAAAATATTGTACACAAATATTTTGTACAATTGTACACAATAAATGTTTCTTGAGCAGCAGATCAGCATATTAGAATGATTTCTGAAGGATTTTCTTCTTTACTTCTTTTAAAAACATTAAAAATCTTACCAATTCTAAACTTTTGACTGGTAGTGTACATTAAAAGGAATAGTTCACCCAAAAATGAAAATTCTGTCATCATTTAACTTCATGCTGTTCCAAACCTGTGTATGAATTTCTTTCTTTACTGAACACAAAAGAAGATATTTTGAAGAATATAGGTAAATAAACAGTTGATGGGACCCAATGACTTCCATATAAGGGAAAAAAAAAAAAAAAAACTATCAATAGGGCCCATCAACTATTTGTTTACTGACTTTTTTTTTTTTTTTCCCCAATATAATGAAAATCAGTGAGATCCAATGTTCTTTTGGACCTCATTGACTTTAAGTGTAAGAAACATGCTTCAAAACATCTTTTGAGTGCCACTGAAGTCAGTCATACATATTGGTAACAGCACGAAAGTAATTTTTGGTTCTTGTTTTTGGTTTAACTATCCCTTTAGAGAAGTTAATTCACACATCAAGGAGAGTTCATCAAATATTGTCAACAGAAGCTCAATGTCGGGGCATTGATCAATGTTCATGTGAGTAAAAGTCAAAAAGATAAATCTGTTAAACTACAAAAGACTATTAAAGATGGGATATTTTTTCCTAATGAAAGCGTGCTCTGACATAACAGCTCACGTTCAGCAGTTATTTTAACTATGGTTCGTAACATTTCTTACAGACTTCTGATGTGCAGCTACTGTCTGTATGAGTGTTCGTGTGCCACAAATCAGCTGCGCGAGCACAGTAGCTCAATATAACAAACATCCGATGGTCTAAAATCGCATGAATGGCCAAACTGGCAAGCCTTAAAACACATATAATTGACAAAGTTTAGTAGAGACGAAAGCGAAAGTGATCTCACTTCGGGGTTCGCCGCTCGCACACTGTCTGTGTGTGTGTTGAGCTCGCACTTCGCCTCCATGTTGCTTCCATGCCGCTGACTGGACAGGGTGGAGTCACGTGACTACACACGCGGTAGTATGTTTTTAAGGGGAAAGTATTAACAAGATTAAAAAAACGAAATAACCAACATGGGAAAATCACGTCGGTTAGAGGTTCTGAATTTCGGTTTCAATTACTTTTCGATTAATCGTCCAGCCCTATTGACTTCCATAGTACAAAAAATAAAATAAAAAATACTATGGAAGTCAATGGGGCCCCGTCAACTGTTTGGTTACTGACATTCTTCAAAATATCTTCTTTTGTGTTCAGCAGAAGAAAGAAATTCATACAGGGTTTGGAACAAATTTTCGTTTTTGGGTAAACTATCCCTTTAACATTTCTAATAGTGTTGTTATCTTTAACTAAAACTAAAACTATTAAAAATCATTTTCGTTAATTAAAATAAAACTGAAACAAGTTAAAATACAAATATTAGATGAAAACTTAAATGGAAATTTGAAAAATACCAAAGCAAAAAAAAAAAAAAAAAAAAATGAATTAGAAATATTAAAAAACAGATAAAAATGACAAAAGCACATAATATAAAACATGAAAATAATAAGATAATTTAAATATTAATAAATAATAATACTAGAAATATAGAAAATATATAAATATTTAAAAAAAAAAAAAAAAAAAAAAAAAAAGATAAAAGCACATAAAATTACGAAAACTTAAAATCAAAATGAAAACCGAAAATAATAAAAGCTAGTTGAATATGCTATAAATGACACGAAAATAACACTGATTTTGACAAGACAAAGTTTGAGCTTCAAAATCAAAACATTTCTGCATCAAACTCTTTGCTCTAGCGGTGCAGCTTCATCTCCCTCTGGTTTTTAATCGAAGTGACTCGAGAGCCGTGCAGTCAAGCAGCAGGTGGGTGGAGGTGCTTCAAGCCGCCTCCGGCCTGCATCAGGATTTAGCTTCATTTCTAGAGCAATTACAGGACATAAAAAGCAATGTTCCAGCTCATCAAAGAGGAGTTCATCAAACGGTGATATACGAGGAAAACGCACATACGTGTGGACACCTGTAAGCTGATCCAATCACTTTCCCTTAGAAACTTCCACAAATTAAAGGCATAATAAGATTAATAATAATAAGAAATGTTTTTGAGCACCAAATCAGCATATTAAATTAAAAGATCAAGTGACAACTCAAGTAAAACTGGAGTTCCATGGGAATACCATACCATGATACAAGTCCATTTCCACCAAGTTGAAGAACTTAAATCAGAGAAAAACCGATACTATTTGGATTGTTGCTTCTCTCTCTCTCCCTCCCTCTCACACACACACACACACACACAGAGAGAGAGAGAGAGAGAGCCATGTGGACTGATGCAATGGGAACGGGAAGACTCAGTAATGCAGTCGGGAGATGAAAGGACAGAACCCCTAGGCCGATTTTGCATGTGTCAGAGCAGAGCACTGTTTGGGGAAAAAAAAGGATATCACGCTGGCAAGGAGACAAAAAAAAGAGAGAAAGAAAGAGAGAGACCAACAAACAGATCAAAACGGCCTTCGAAAGAGAAGGAACCTGCTGGGAATGTATGAAGTATATTCACCACAGGAGAAACAACAAGATCTGTGTAAGATACACAAATAGGAGACAAGTTTCACTGCTCTTGAAGATTAAAAGTTCTGAGAAATAAAAGCTATGCCACAGATAAACTTCCCACAGCTTAAAGACATTTTTCTTTCATCTTTCCTTCTTTCAGTTAACTTCTTACAGTTAAAATGGTACATAACTATACATCTGTAAGAACATTTATCAATTTCTTTTTAAAACTTGGGGAAAGTACTTGGTGCATCTGTAATGTCATCAAAAATAAGGAAAATAAAACATTCTTCCACTAATATTTTCGGCCTTACAAGCAAATATGGCTAAAAAAAAAAACCAGAGCTCACTTGAGCTCAAAGTATACTTCGGCCGTCCGAGTTCCGTGGCGGTTCGCGCACTGTCCTTGTGAAGTAAACAATGTAACAGACCAATTTTTGTGAACGCACAAACGGTGTGCATACAATAGCGCATTTGTAAGGTGAATGCTGAGACAGAAGAGTCCACTAGGTGGCAATATGCACAGCTGTGATTGATTGTGCAGTAGTTGAAGAAGAGTGTGTAATGAGTGATACAAAACAGCAAACAAAGCAGCATAATCCTTCTCCATCGTTTTTGTTTTGGTTCTTGTTCTAAACAATGGCGGAGCCTCTACTTTTCTTCTCCTATCCTTCCGTGCGAATGTCCTGTAAACGACACGACTCAGTGCTGTCCTCTGACGTCTGTTAGAGTATAAAAAAGCAAGTGTACTATGCTTGTGTCAAACGCGTCTATCTGCACTCATCCGCAGTTGTGCGGACACGACTGTACGCGAGACAGAGCGGAACGCAGGACATGAAGTATACCTAGGCCTTAAAGGTATCATGGGTTCCCTCATAACATCACATCCTTGCAGTTCAAAACCAGCTTCTTATTGGCTACTGAGGGAATCAGCGCACAAGGCATTAGACTCCAGGTCAGACATTCACACTGTACATGAAAAATCACTTTACACTAGTTTTCTGAGGATTCCCGATGAGAACAATGTGCACAATCCAATGATAGGTGAGAAATAATGGTGCAACAGAACAAAAGAATGAGCAGGAAAAAGAGAGGAAGCTGGAGAGGTGGGAGGTGAGCAAAGCGATGGCTCTCTGCGGACAGAAACAGGAAATGAAGGAAGAAACTGTGTACATATACATGTCAGTGGGGTAGCTCCGTCAAGACCTTACACAAATTGGTGAAACCTACATGACCTTTTCTCAAATATACACAGAGGACAGGGTGTGACGAACCTGAGCCAATCACATCTTTAAAGTAAAGACAAACCATTCATTCGACCCACTGCACGTTACATATCATTTTGGGTATACAGCTCTGTTTTGCATCAAATTGTGTTGTTGATCAAAACAAATTTTTGTTGCTTTTTAGCTTTGAATGATATCATTGAGGGTTTCAAACCAGCACACACTTGAAAATGATGCCATCATTTACTTATGTCGTTCCAAACTTGAATTAATTTCTTTCTTCTTTGGAAAACAAAAGAAGATATTTTGAAGAATGTTGACAACCAAAGCATTTCAGTTCCCATTGACTTCCATTGTATTTTTTTTGTTCTTACAATATAAGTCAATGGGAAACGATACTGTTTGGTCTTCCACAGAAGAAAGTCAGTCATACAGGTTTGGAACAACATGAGGGGAGTAAATTATGACAGAATAAAAAAATAACTCAAATGAAACAAAAATAAATACATTTTTAAATAATAAAATAAAATGAAAATAAAAATGAAATAAAATAAAATACAACTAAAAAGAAATAAATTAAGATAAGATAAGATAAAATAAATAAAATAAAATAAAATAAAATATCACTAAAAACAAATCACACAAATCAAAATGTTATGTTAAAAGTTCAGGAGCATCTGCATTCTACATCATGTGGTCACTCACTTTGACCAAACAGTCATTTGGTTACCAGAGAGAGACCTCTGAAAAGGATGCTTTGTGGAAACCGAGACTTTTTTTTTTTTCCAGGATTATTTGATAAAATAGAGTTCATTTATTTCAACCGAAATCTTCTGTAACATTATAAATGTCATTACTGTACTGTCACTTTTGATCAGTTTAATGCATCCTTGCTGAATTAAATTAATTATATATATATATATATATATATATATATATATATATATATATATATATATATATATATATTAAAAAACGTGCTGACCCAAAACTTATGAACGGTAGTGCACATTCAGACAACAGCGGAAAGATAAGAGACAGTGAAAGGAAAAGAAAAACAAAAATAAGGGCAGGGGTGGCACAGCAGGGACAGACTGGCACAAGCGGGTCAAGGGGACACTGGTGAGACTGGACAGACACTGATGCTGGGACAAGAATGAGAACCCCAGCTGAGCGCGGGCCTATATCAGAGGCCCGATTATGACAGCCGACTCTCTAATTATAGCACTGGCACAAAGGAAGGGGAGGATGTTTTTCTATCCCATTATTATGAAAGAAAAAGAGATGGAATGTGTTTACCCCCGTTCACCTAACATGAACTTTCCGGAAATCATATCTGTTGATATTCAGAATTTATTTATTTGTGTTGGTTTTATGATAAGCTGAAATCTTAACTGATGCAGGTGTGCATCACAGAACTGTTTGTGCACTTTATTTATGTTCCTTGGCAAATGTCTTATAAACAAGATAAATTAGTATACTGACATATTCTTCAAAAACTAAATCTGCCTTAACCCTATAAAGACTACTGTGGATATGCAAATGTCTAAAGCCTCTAAATTATCAGCATGATCAAAATGTTTTGCTGAGAAACCTGTTGTACACAATCTTCTAGAAATGTAGGTCTTCCTGATTATTCATGTCTTTTTTTTTTTTTTTTTTTTTTTTTTTTAGAAAAATCATGTTAAAATGTATCAAATCAGGCATTTATTTGATCTCTCAATCATCAATATATTGCATTGCATTATATATTTGGCCCCCACAATAAAAACTACAAAGCTTTGATCATAATACTAAGCATTTAAATACCTTACTATGACATATTATTGAGAGATATAGAGTGACAAACAATATCTTTATGCATTAAGTAGTCTGCTATAATGTTATAAAGATGATCTCACGGATTTATATTACAGGCCTTTTAGAATTTCATCCAGATAAATATTCAACTGCATCAAATTGCATATTTATATGCAATACCATGAATAAAATTGGTGTTTTTTTCCTCAAGTGTGAGCTCCATATTCTCCTATATCACTATATGAGCCATAAAAGCCTGATGTATCAAACATGACACTCAACAAAAACACATGCAAACTTTTTTTGTCTAAAAGGTTCATTTCAAAATAAGATTTTTTTCAGACTATTATTTGATATATCAGGCATTTCAAGGTTAAGACAACAAAATCATTGATAAAAATCACAAAGACCCAGTAAGTAATTCCCATAATAAGAAAACAGTAGAAACTTAAATTAATATGCTTATTATTTAAGAACATCTCGATGAGAATCCAAAAGGGAGAATGTATTATGTGTAACATTAAGCCCATTCCAGCATTAGGCATGGGAAAATATTTAGCCGTTTTTCAGCATGAGTGTCCTGCTGAGTATAAATGTGTGGAAATCCTCAAATTTCCACATAAAAAGATCAAACATGCAAATAGATACTGGTGTCTTGAGACTGCAGAAAGCTCAGCCAATTAGGAAACGCTTCATCTGCGTCTGGAATTGTTCATTGTATCTAAAGAGCACACATAGTAGCCAGCACCACACTGAAAGTATTCTACCATGTGACATCACAGCAGTTCAACAAATCAGGTGACACTGTCTGGGTAGTATGTCAGTCTCGAACACCACAACCATTCAACAGTTCCTGCAAAACTGTATGAAACCAGTTATTGCTGTCTGGTTTTGCCAAAATTGCCTTGACCAGCGGGCAATGCAATATGAAAATCTGCACAAAAAAAATGATGGAATGATACTATAGATATACTAAGGGCTTGACATTTACTTTTTTTGCTCACCAGCCACTGTGGCTAGTGGTTTTGCAAAGTCACTAGCCAATCAACATTTTCACTGGCCACAATTTTGACATCAATACCATGGGGTAAAACTGCCATATAGATGTTTTTAATATCTCATAATTTGGCAGCAGGTATATTAGGCTGCTGTCACTTTAAGACCTGACACACGGATCCATTATACTGTTGCACATGTTTTCTTTCTCAACTGTTTAGTGTTGAGGTTCACTTAAAACATAATTGACTGTGTTTAAGTGAATACTCGCCAAGACCGGCATTTTGACATTATTTTGTGTATTTTTTCTGTTTAAGCGAAATAAGCAGCGAAAAAGAACTTAATTTAGTACTGAGAGGCGGCTTTATGCACGCGCACTTTGGGTGTGAGCACAAAATCTGTGGGAATGAGTAGAATTATGCACAATACATGCAATCCCACTCTGAAATTCAAGCCCTGTAACAACAACAACATTCATCCGGAGCAAATTAAACGAGTGAGAGGAGGCGGGTGTGTGTTAACTCATTGTCGGAGAGAAGAGAGAGCACGAAAGCACAGCTGATTTTGTGTATCTATTCTGTGGAAAATGAGTATTGGAAGCATTTCAGATATTTCAGTATCGATATGTATCGAAAAATCAACATTTTTGACAACACTACATTGCACTTAGTTTATTATTTCAGATAACTCATTAAAAGACTACAATTGAAAAATGTACATATTATATATAAAATTCAACCTGCCAAAGTGGCTAGTAGGAGTGACTGCATTACACGCCACTGATGAAATCCACCCGCATTTGGCAGGTTGGCGGGTGTTAATGTCAAGCCCTGGATATACTATAAAGATACAGTAGATATATAGGGAAATGTCACTTCAAATACATCTTTTAACAATAGTTTTCAAATGCCTAGAAACCGATAACATTTAAGAACAGAAATTCGCTCAATGTCTACTCACAGTAATAGATTACTTAAGTGTCCTTACCTTGCCCAGTACAGTAAGGCAGCTGGGGTCCAACTCGGGCTGCTCCAGTTTGACCACTCCAACCCAGCCGTATTCGTACAAGTCTTCTTCATCGTTATTGTTACACAGGCCCAAAGGGTGCATCTGCAAGACAAAAGAAAATCTCCTTCAATATCTCCTTCCAAATTCAATCCAAAATAAAATTCTGGCCACATTCTCTCCCATTCCCAACAAAATGGATTGCAAATTGTTACAAAGATTCACTGAAAGAAGGAAAGATGAAAGAAAAACTTTAAGCTGTGGGAAAGTAAGTCAAATGAATTTTTTAAAATAAAATTAAAGAGAAGAGTTTATATTGCAATATACAATGCAGAGGTGCACCTTTAAGTGATAAGCATTATCCCGACCATGTCATTGCACCATAACTCCACTTCCTTTATAAACTGCCCTACATTGACGTGCCACGCCACACCCACAACCTAGTAAAGGAGTGGAAACTCTGAAAGGTATGAGTGGAGCAGACATAATTACCATCATTAGATGTGCACCAAACCATCAAAACAGTGGACAGTTTAGATATCTTGCAGATTCTCTCCTCTTGGCTCAAATCCCATCTTTTAGTGAAATTTAGCGCTTTTGATGTGTTGAAAATTGACAACATGGATGTTTATCAAATGAAAATCTTCAAGGAGATAAAACTCTCCTAAAATGAGAAAACTAGGTTAAATATTATATAGCAATTACATAACTGCTGAATGAGGCCACTCACTGTTTGAGGATGGCGGTTTATTACTTTATTAGTGCTATTAGCTTCAGTAGATGATCATTTCACTGACATATTGTTGGATTTTATATTAAATGAATGTTAGCTTAAGCTTTGCCGGCCTTGAACTGCGAAGAGGAGAATTTCAACAAAAGATAGAAATCTGAATGTATAATAATATATATATTTTTTCTGTTTTACATAACCCTTTGACAGATTATAAAATAATAAATATAAATTCACATACTGAAATTTGATATGTATATGACAGAATACAAATGTTATAGGAAATATTACACCTTGAGCCTGCATTCAAAAGGTAAAACCGATGGTTAACCTGATTAAAACTCCATGACAACAACTAATTCATCTAGTTTGACCTTAGTGACCTGCTTCCTACCCAGAGCTGAGAGCTTCTGGGCAAAAACGAACAAACTGGATTAACACTTTGAAAAAGCTGATTATCATCTTAACTCTGGGATCAAAAGCCACATCAGCTCCCAAGACGCCTCGGATTCCACATTTGCATAAAAGTTTGCTGATGTTGTGGCATTTTATCTCATTAGACTGGCAACATTTTAAAGTAGCACTGTAGGGTGACCACTGATAAACTAATTCCTCATCCAAAAATTCAAGATACTCTGGTTAAACGATGCCTTTTCTAATCAGTGACCATCTAACAATGCATTCCTTTAATGCCTTGGGAACCTTGCATTTCAATGAGGATTGTTCATTGGGTTTATTTGCGGTGGCTTGTCAGGAGAAGTCAATGGTGGCAAAAAAAAAAAAAAAAAGGCTGCTGGATATGGCTTGTTTTCAGTAAACCCGTTTACTGACATCTTTCATAATTTCTCCTGCAGCTTAGTCTACTTTTCTGGTAAGCACTGAGATTCCTTCCCAAGCAACTACCTAAATGATGCTTTTTTGCATAATATGTGGATAATATGTGGATGAGGTTATTTGCAATAACTGAAAAATATTATGGATGAAAATCAAAAATGTAACAGAATTCAACTACACCTGCAACCATTTGCACTTCACACACCTATTTTACAACACGCATAAACCAATACTCATGTTAACACAGTATTTCCTTCCAGTTCGCCCAACAAATTTCCCCAGTAGGCCCCTAAGACTGGGTGAATGCCCAGTTGCACACTTTTCTCCAACCCAGGGTCCCCCATCTCTCCCTCTCTTTTTTCTGTCCATCATTCTGCGCTGCACCCAGCCATCTCTTCTTTTACCACGAAAAGAGGTGTCCCTTGTTCAGCTCCGCCACCCTCAGCGCCGCTCTTCTATCCATCTCATGTACAGCCGTTCACATATATATCTCCTTTCATGGGCAATACTCTCAACGAAATCACAGTGGAAATCGCCATAACAGGCGACCAAACTTCTCATACCCATTTCCACCTTAAGCATCAGCAGAATAAAAAAAAAAAAAAAAAAAAAAAGGTCATATTTGTGCAGTACATAAAGTGCTGCAATGGCGTAAGTGATTCTCAATGGAGCTAGCCATGCAAGTTATCTCTCTATACATGGAATATGGAGGGCTGCCAACGTGACGCTTTTCTCCCCCCTTTATTTGTTTGTTTGTCTTTCGCTTGCACTAACTGATGATGATAATTATAAAGGGATATGTGCGAAAAAAAAGTATGTCCTGCTTAATAATAGCAATACTAACGATTTGCAAAATTTCTCAGAACATCATTTGAAAACCGAAAATTGATAGACGGAAAAACACACTGTTTTTTCCTCCTCGCCTTCAAATGAGGGTTGACCTGATTTGCAGTTGGTGAGGGGATCGGAACAGGATGGCCAGTTGAGGCCTTTCTCATCTCAAAGAAAATCAAAATGCCACTCACACCACACAAACTTTGTCAGGCACTCAATTCACTGGTGCTTTGATCATCACGTGTTTCAGCCTACTCAGCAGAATAAGTCCAGGTAGCAGAGTTTCTATTGAACCGTCATTTTTAGGGTTTTTGTCTGATGTGTTGACTGTGTTTGATAAAACTCTTAGGGGGTTTAGAGAGTCCTGCAAAATCGAAAGAAAGCAGTATGTGTGCGCGCATCTGCCTGGGGCCAAAACAATGGGGGCCAGCTTCAACAAACTGAAACTCATAAAAATATTTTAGACCACACTTGGTTTCTTTCAGTGCACCAAATAGTAGGGCTGGGTAAAATTGATTTTTCATCTAATCACGATCTTCATTTGAATAATTGAACAATTTAAATATTGTTTCTTAAAATCCTGAGATCAATCTTTTACTCTATAGGCTATACTAATGTGAACGAGAAGACAAATCTTTTGAATGGAAAAATGTTATTTTAGTTTTAGTAATTTTTGTACATCAGCTTAAACTTACTGTATTTCAGTTAGTTTCTAATATTCAAATATATAGCTCTATTTGAAAAGAATTAATCCTTCTAGAATGATTGTGGTGATTTTGTAGGGGAGTGAATCTGCATAGAAAATAATAAACAAATACAACAGAACAAAGATACAAATGAAATAAACAGTGCTTTATGTTTTTCAGGTAAGTCTAAAAAAACTGAATAATCAAATGTAAAATAACACTGCATAGTTTTCACTGTATAAATAAAATAAAATTACTCTTCGTTAAAGCTACAAAAGTGATTTTCACTTTGTATTTTGTCATTTGATTAACATTAATGACACAAACAGCAGCAGGAATATTAGGCTGCTGTCACTTTAAGACCGAAAGCACAGATAAGCATCCGTATTCTTTCTCAATTGTTTATGTTCACATAAGCGACTGTGTTTATGAGGATACTCACAGAGACGGACATTTTTGACATAAGTGTGTATATGTTCATTCGAGCACAAATAGACATGCGAGAGAACTGAATTCGTTATTCGCATGTGTGCGCACAGAAAACAGCGTGCGAGTTCCGAATTGAGTTGTCTTTTGCGTCTTCTTGCGCTAGAACGGTATAAAATCAATTGCATGTTAAAACTGACAGGACCTAAAACGTGCAAATGATGAATTTTCGCTTTGTGATGAATAAACTTTGCAATCAATCCGAGAATTAAATGCGCTTTGAACCATGTTGCCTGGTCTGTACGGATCAACTACGACCCCTATGCTTGACATCGCACATCCTGCAATGTGACCATCGTGGACGCGCACACAGCGATATTGATGCTAAAACTAGGCTATATATCGCACAGCCTTAGCAGGTACTCATTATTTCTGACAAGGTGGTGATTGGTAGAGACATTCATTTATTTAACGGTTGTAATTCAATCAAAATCATCAAGTAATTACAGTTTTCATCTTTTGAAATGCATGTGAAGGGAGAGCCAAGAGCCATTACCGACATGCAAGCCTTTATTACATAAGCAAAACTGCTTCAATGAGATGACGAATGACCAAGTACATTTAAATAAAAAGCCAGTTGACTCAAAGGCTGCAAGACTCAAGGACAATAAACAGAGTTGCTCTAAAATCAAACCAGCAGATAGTAGCCTAAACATTTTAAAAACACACCCCCTCTTATCGGCAAAGCTGACCTAAACGTGTTGGTACACACAGAGCAAGCGTTCATGGATCGTGGCTGTGGTCCAGTAGTAGAGAACACAGAACAGATGAGTCGCAGCCACAGGCATGGCATTTAGGTCAAGGCCAGTATCAATTTCACCCACAACAATCAAAAAGCCCAGCTAGCCTGAGGGTACGCTCTGCTATCAAACTCCACTCCATGACCCACACTTTCACTGGCTTCAACTGCATGCAACCCGATACCAAGATTTTTCATAGCTAATTTATGTCCTCTGATTAGTGAGTATAAAACTAACAAACCTACTTAACCGCAACTATAATCTGACACGGAACACATATATCATTCACGCCAACAAGGCCACAAGTCCATGGACTTCAAGCTGAGAAAGTTTCATGGAAAAAAAATCTTTCCTTCAGCAAGGGGCAATTTCTCTCCTTCCTCATGCCGCTGGTCTCACCAACCTCCCCCCTTTCCAAGTTCTGACCCTGTGCCCGTCACCCAGCCCCCACCCCCTGCCGCGGGAGTGCGGAATAGTTCCTGGAATAACAGACCATCCTGCCAGGAGAGGTGGGGGAATATTTGATCAAAGCCACAAGCGGGCTTCAGAACCCCCCCTCTTCCCGGGCCCGCAGCCACTTAGAGAAACTCTGTCCTCGGCTGTGGCTCTCAGGGCAGCTTTTCAAACAAGGCCAAGAGCCTTTCAAACAAGCAAGAGTGCTGGGAGTTCTCAGTGCCGAGCTGAGCTAGCGAACGCCGTGTGCATGGGAGCCTCAGACGGCTGCTGGCTTCCCTTTTGGTTTGTATTTTGGCAGTTGACAGAGATAGAGTGGGATACTTCTGATATACAGGTTTTACAAGAGGCACTAAAGATATAGAGATCAATAATAAACCAATGTTTTCAAGTACTAGAAGCAGCTAAAACAGTTTAACTCACACACACAAAATTGTTTTAGAATTATCAGATCATGGTAGGAAAAAATAACTTCTTGAACATTAAAGGAAAATCAAGCCCGTTTAGGCCAGAAACATTCTTTACATACAGATGTGAGTGGTTAGTCCAGTTGAACAAGTTGTTTGTCCAGTTTTTATAAAACATTTGGTCAACAAACATCTCAAGAAATTAACAATAAACTATTTTTTTTTTTTTTTTTAGAAAAATCTAGAAAAAAAATTGATTGTTCCATATAATCCAGTCATAGTCAATGCCGGGAAACTGAATTAAACCCAGTAAACTTAAGGCTGGAATACACTACACAAATTTTCCCCCGATTTACAGTCTGGACAAGTTGATGCTAATTGAGTTGATTTGAGATTTGAGTTGACAGATTTCACAGAAAATCGTGTAGTGTATGATGAGCACAGACTCCAATTTTTTAGCTTAAAAGTTTGATTCCATCCAGTCAGAGGATATCAAACATGTCTGATATGTTGAGCTGATTTTAGAACACATTGTTTTCATCTGTCACGTGTCTCCTAGGCACATGACAAATGAAACAAGGCACATGTTTCTGCGTGAGTTTGTTGTGTTTGAAAATCTGGTAGAGTGTGATCCTCAGTCGTTTAGTGTATGATGCTCAGTTTTTCCCTCTGTAACTATATACAAAGTCGGCAAGTTTATGATGTCTAGTCAGTGTTTTAAAATCTGTTCCGATTTTAAAAGTCATGTAGTGTATTCCAGCCTTAAACTGCTTCGCTAGTGGATTAATAAATTCTTACACATTATATTCATACTGTACATAGGAGATAACATCATATACATATACACACATATATACACATGTATATTACAATCATTATTACAATTTAAAATAACTGTTTTCTGTTTGAATATAATGTTTGAATTTATTCCTGTGATCAAAGCTGAATTTTCAGCATCATTACTCCAGTCTTCAGTGTCACATGATCCTTCAGAAATCATTCTAATATGCTGATTTGCTGCTCAAGAAACATTTATGATTATTATCAATGTTGAAAACAGTTGTGTACTTTTTTTTTAGGATTCCTTGATGAATAGAAAGTTCAAAAGAACAGCATTTATCTGAAATACAAAGCTTTTGCAACATTATACACTACCGTTCAAAAGTTTGGGGTCAGTAAGAATCTTTATTTGTATTTTTTTTTAAAAAAATTAAAGAAATTAATACTTTTATTCAGCAAGGATGCATTAAATCGATCAAAAGTGACAGTACAGACATTTATAATGTTACAAAAGATTATATTTCAAATAAATGCTGTTCTTTTGAACTTTCTATTCATCAAAGAATCCTGAAAAAAAATATTGTACACAAATATTTTGTACAATTGTACACAATAAATGTTTCTTGAGCAGCAGATCAGCATATTAGAATGATTTCTGAAGGATCATGTGACACTGAAGACTGGAGTAATGATGCTGAAAATTCAGCTTTGATCACAGGAATAAATTACTTTATAAAATATATTCAAACAGAAAACAGTTATTTTAAATTGTAATAATATTTCACAATATTACTGTTTTTACTGTATTTTAATTAAATAAATGCAGCCTTGGTGAGCAGATGAAACTTCTTTTAAAAACATTAAAAATCTTACCGATTGCAAACTTTTGACTGGTAGTGCGTATGTATATATGTATATATATATATATATATATATATATATATATATATATATATATATATATATATTTAAAACACGCATGTGCTCAGAATGATACCATTTGCAAAAGTGAACTACGCTGCTTCAGTCAGGATGTGTAAATTTGGAATACAGTCTTTCTATAACAACGCACTAAAACACGAACAATGAATAACTAAATCAAAAAAATATATTAATTTCATATTTTTATATGAATTATTTTAATTTAGATCAAATGTAATATAAATTAATTAAAAACAATTTACATTAGTAAATGAATATTAAAAATTTAATATTTGGTTTAATTTTGCACTTTCTTCACTAAAATTAATGATTATTTCATGACAAAATATTGACTAAATTGCTTATTGTCATACAAAGACAAAAACTATCACCAAAACAAAAAACACTGTGATAATGAACACTGTTTTCATGCCAAGCAACTTCATCCACACAGGACTTGTTTTTGCACTACAAGAGAAAAGGGATGGAAAGCATTTCACGGCAGCAATCGTAGCTTAACGCCGTCCATCAGTTGCGCAGCCGTGCCCTCTGGCGTAGACCGGGAGGTCATTTTCTCTTTAACCCTACGTGGATCCCTGCTGTAGCCGGTCTCTCTCAGCTGTTACATATCTCTAACATTTCCTCATCTATAAAACTGGAAGGCCGTCTTGTAATCAAATGCCCACACATAGCGGGAAGAGCTTTGCATTGGGTACACAAGGCAACCCGGCCAGTTTCCTTTTGGCGCTGGTCGTCTGAACTCCCACCTACTATCCAAACAGAGGATGTACTCACAGACTCCAACGCTATTCTGGTTTGTCTATCGGAAGAGTGTGAAATACTGGAATGGGACAGATGCCTACAGCTTCTCCTCTACTTGCCCTGGACTATTTATCTTTCGCCTTCTCCCTCTTTGCTTTCATCCCACAGCCATAAAGCTGTCGGACATTTATAATATCACACTCCGATAGCAACGCGTTTCTGATCTGCAAAAGAAGCAATAATCAAAACAAACATTATAAAAAGGGAAGGAATTCAAAAAGCAAAAAAAATAAATAAATAAATAAAAAAATGCAATTGAAAAACTTGGAAACATCTGAAGTTAAAGCATGCAGAAGTCAAAACATATTTAAATATATTTAAAAAGAGAGCTAGAGGGAGAGAAGAGGAGGAGCTTGCCGCTCTGATTGCTTGTGTCTTCTCGTTTCCCAAGCACTGGAAATAACTTCAAAGGGGATCGCAGCCTTGAAGAGAGCACAGATAGAGTTACAGTGTGGCAGCTGGAGAAGCCTTGCAGGTGGGGCCTGCTCTGACGGTGTAATATTATCTCATAAAGGGAGACTGGGCCCTTTTTCAAAGGAGGCGACTTCCTCTCCTTTGTCGTCTAGACAAAAACGATGGAACGACAGTTGCAAAAGTCACCTCTGGCCAACAAAGACTGCAACAACTTTTGCCCTGAAACCATGTACATACCCAAGAAGCAAAGCACACAGTGCAAATTTGATGACATCATTAAGCACTAACCACAAGCATCTCAGATTTGTTCAAAGTTTGGAGAGAACAGGTTGTGCATTGGTGGCTTTTCAAGGACAATTTGCTTTTATTATCTTTACAACCCACCAACAAACCAACTTTTTATCACATACAAATGACCTTAGTGTTACCAGCATGTTTGAGCCACAGGAACGTCTTGAGACCTCTTATGCCATCTCATCGAAAACCATTCACACACTGTCCCCTTGACGACGACATAAGCAAACACATGGTGCAATTCAGACCGGAGCGAACACTTAATATCATGTAAATACTCAAATATGCATCATCGAGCCACCAGGGAGGACAGCTTTAGCAGAGGGGAAGTGACTGGAGAGTCTATTATAAGACTGCGAGTAGAGACTGAAACCATCAATGGTGTGAGAAAGATTATGGAGATGACTACCACTTAAAAAACAAAATAACTACTGAATAGGAACATGATGATTATGAGAAAAGACAGTGGCTGCATCCCTACAATATAGTAGGCGAGAAATAGTATGTGACAAGAATAGTATGTCTGAATTCACAGTATTCATAAAAAGACATAAGAGTAGGCAAAAAGTACCCGGATGACCAACTTCTACCGGCGAGATTCTAAAGTGAATCTCTATTTACTAGTGAATCATACTATTTTAGTGGTTGCAAATAAGTACTTATTGCAAATAAGTACTTATTTTAAATAAGTACCTATTCAAGAGAGTATGCGATTTCGGACGCAGCCAACAAGTTGGGAGTTAAAACATAATCGTGTTAATAGTTTAGACAATACTGAATTCAGAAAATAATTTTCAGTGCTTAGTCGAGCTATGCCACTGGTAGTTCATGATGTTTAAAATTCTATACAAGTTCAATCAAACAAGCAATAGTAGAGCATAATATTGAAAAATATATTGCATTCTCTAGCAATTATAAAGTTGGGTAATTATATTGTATATAATTTGCCGGCATCAGGGAGCCACTATCAATATGTGGGGTATTGAAATGTCTTTTGAATGCACGCTCACTTTTTACTTTAGCTTTCCAATTCACATTCACACATACTCTGTGTAAAGGGAGTGGTGGTACTGACCACACATTTTACCAGATAAGATATTTGTCAATGATGCTCAGGATCTGTTGCGCACCAAATCCTCCGACATCGTTTTGTCAGTCATCTCTCCTTACTATCTTCACGTGATAAGTGAAATCTGATGTACTGTAATGTAACCGATTACCACAGCAAGCCTAACCATGTCCCTTTGGGGGCTCCGTAGGATGTGTTATTCATTTTCTGCGCTTTTCCGAATTGGGAATTAGGCTTCAGGCACATCCCTAGTCTTTACAGACACTTTTGATCAATTTAATGCATCCTCACTGAATAAAAGTATTCATTTCTTTCCAAAAAAAAAAAAATTCACTGACCCTAAAGTTTTGAACAGTTGGATAAATGCATCTCCCAAATGCATAGACGTAAATCAATATTACATTATAATAACAAACAATTGTCATAAAAACAACTTTTTTTTTTTTTTCACCATGCAACAACTATATCTGTTCACACAGCCACTTTAAACTAATCAATCTGAAGCGCCACATCAGGGAAGAAAGCCTCATGACAACAACATTCACACTTCAACCTGTCATACTCTAACCTCTAAGTGCAAAAAAAAAAGAAAATCCAGCATACGTCAAGGGTTAACGTGACATGATTTATGGGCAAGGAAGGCAAAAGTGCATGCCAGAATACTACCACAACTGCTCTTGAAGTTCAGGAGGCGGGTAAATCTGTACCCGGGAGGATTGTAGTCATCAACACCTAGCCTCACCAATGCCTTTGAAGTCCCTCCCTCTCTTTGAAGGTCCCGGCAAAGAGGAATGCCTGCACAGGGCTCTTGGAAAGCCCCCAGAGTTGTGGAATGCGGAGCAAGCCGCTGCCCGGCCTGCTGGAATGCGATTAGAGCGCTGGAACAGACGAGGGCTCTCGCGCCAAGGAATGGCTGCTGCCACCACCAATGGCAAAGCACTGGCCCACTCATCGCAAAAAAATATTTCATAGAAAGAAAAAATGGGCGAGACAGTGGTAGAGGTGGGTGGAAGTTTGAGCGAAAAGCAGCAAAGAGTCACCAAAAAAAAAAAAAAAGGCCGAACATTAAGGACTTTGATCAGTCACTTTCTGGATTAAAAACATTTCATTATGGAATTGAAGACAATTTGTGCCTTTGAGACAAAGAATTGACTGAAAATTACAGACTAAGAAATGATGAATTCTAAAATATTATAATCTGGTTGTTTTTTTCAAGTTTCGGCCACTAAGTGGTAAATATTAAAATTCTACATTATTTTGTCTAAAATTAAGAATGAAATTGTAAAACCTAAAAATTTAGGTAAATTTAGGCACCACAACATTATAATGTACAGTACTGAACTCTACATGAGTTCATATTGATATTGTGCATCTCTAGTATATTGTGCATCTCTAGTAACAGTCCCAGAAACAACATACAGTTTTTTCAAAGTCCTTTTGGTACAAACATCTGCTAAGAACATAAATAATAAATGAGAAAACTGTGTCACTATAAAAGCAAGTAATACACCTCCATATTTCCACTGGCACAGTAACATCAGGCCAGACTCGAGCTGATCCTTCCCAGAATGAGTAGACTCACTAATCATATTTCCATAGCACTTGGGTTTTACGTGCATTATGAAACAAGTTTCTAGTGTCTTGCTGTCAGTCAAACATTCCAGCAGAACGAGTACTTGTGCTTATCAAGTGCTTGTTTGTGTGGAAAACAAAAGAACTATGCCTTTAAAACTGATGTGTACATATAGTCTGGACAATTCTATTTATATACACATCCTCTCTTTCCCAAACATACCACACTGAGCATAACGTCTTACCACTTAAACAAGTGCTGAGACATTGGGTCGGCTCTTGAAAGAGGGAAAGAAAAGCTGGAGATGACTGGGCTGATCCAGGGAGCTCTCTTTTTAAAGGTCACCACCATATAGACCATCTCCAACTGTCTCTTCCGCATCTCATCACAGTAATGACCTTATGAGATCAACGGCATGGATGGCTCAACATGAGCAGGGAATTTTGACGCATGGCCAAGAGATGAAAGGGCTTATAATTTTTTTATGGGATAGTTCAACCAAAAATTTAAATTCTGTCATCATTTACTCACCCTCAAGTTGTTCCAAACCTTTATGTTCTTCTGTCTTCTGCAGGACACAATGAAGATAAAGTGCAACAGTCAGGTTCCGGAAGTAAAAACATTAATTTTCTCCTTAAGTAAATGGATTTTTAACAACTTATAAACATTTAAAGACAACCTGAGTTCCGAGATTGTTAATCGATGGTATATGCTTTTGTTAAAGCCATCTGTTTACATTATTTCAACTTATTTTTAAAATAATTGTGTTTAACAGCTGAATTCGAGGTGAAAAACGACATTACCCATGATGCTATACAGAAAACTCCACCAATCAGAGAGTCACAGCGAGCAAAAGAGCTATGAATGGAACGCCCTCTCCCATGAAGCACCACGAATGATGTAATAGTCTCTCCATTCGCTCTCAAAACACTTAAATACATATGCATAATTTGCAATAAACTTAAAATATATTGTTAATATAAATACAATCAACAACTTTAAACGAATAGTTTAATCATTTATCATTTATATATTCTGTCATTCGAAGTGCTTCACTAAAGCAGTTGAGTACCTTTGTCTTTTTGTCAGATTTTCAAATATTTTTTGCTTCCAATAAGTTAGTAATGTTGTTATTCACCTCATAGCTAGTTGGCTTGGTTCATGGCTTATAAAACACTTTAACAAAAAGGTTTTGAAGAAAAATGAATGAAAAAAAAAAGAACAAATGCAGCTGTGGGCGGGCACTAAGGCACTCTATTCAGAAGAACACTGTTTAACTTTCATTGCATGGGCAAAAAAAAACAAAAAAACAGCAGCAACACATTTTTCATAATATCGTCTTATGTGTTCCATGTACAGGTTTGGAACGACATGAGTAAATGATGACAGTTTTCATTTTTAGGTGAGCTACCCCTTTAAACAATGAATAAACTTGTAATAAGATGGCAGTACATTACATTCCCTTCACAATTATGACAGCACCAATTCAATTTCACTGGAAAATAGATGAGCTCTTGCTCACGCACAACCTGTTTTCAAAGAAAGCAAAAACATGGTTCCCAAGAGACAAACCAGTCAAAATATCCACCCATTCCCTGACAACCTCACACATACATAACTCGACCGCAAGCATCACCCTCCACCCCTCTACACACAAAACATTTGGCTCAGCTGCAATGCAACCGGCTGAGGTAATTCAGCCCACCATCAACCAGAGGATCGCAACAAGCAACCCCTGTGCCAATGCCACCTGTCAATCAAAACAACATGGACCAGTCATGGAAAAGGGGGTGGAGACTCCTTCATCCAATCACTGGAAGATCCTTCAAAGCTTACTCTAGCCTCTGGACTCGGTCTCAAGTTACAAAGATAAATGCCGGTTGAATGATAGGACTCAAGAATGTGCGGCAATGGAAAACTGCACACTGTACAATCAGAATGTGTATTCTGCACCTCCACAGACTGTAGTTCTCGCTACCCACCCCCACCCCCCCTCCTTCACTATGCCACTAGGTTAGATCAAGTTTCTGTTACCTTAGATTTGTTTTCTTAACAAGATTGCCTTATAGAAGAAAACAATTTCCAGGTCAAAGCCTATGGTCTGATTATACACATGGGACTGGACTGAAGAGACGGCTGGATGGAGAGATTCAAAGCCACATGTGGATTGAATTGAAGGTCACGCCCAATTTCATTATGCTTGCATTCAAAGTATGCGAGGACATAAGGCAATAATCAATTAATGAGGCATGACATGCGGACTTCAGTCTGTTTTACAGTTTCTAGAATTTCCATAAGACTCCAGAGCACTGACAACTGATACCAGTGACTTCTCACACGGTCTCTACACCAGACACAAGCAACGCAACGCGACACAATGCGACAAAAGCAAATAGATCCCATTGTAATCAATGATGCTGTCTACACTGGATGCGGCGTGATGCAACAACAAATCAGTCAGTAAACTGATGCCCTGTTCTTTTTCTGATGCACTGCTCGCTCTACTTCAGATACGAAGGACAAATGGATTTGCAACGGTCTCTTTGTCGCACCTAGCTATTTCGCCGCAACAGTGATGACGGTCACGTCCGGTGTAGACACAGTGTCAGTATGGATGCTCGATATACACTACTGAAAAGTGTATGTTGAAAAGTTTCTTATTCTCACCAAGGCTGCATTTATTTGATCAAACACACAATAAAAACAGAAATATTGTGAAATATTACCATTTACAATATATATTTTTATTTTAATATATTTTAACCCTTTGAGCGGTACGGTCCCACATATGGGATTTTTATTTGTCTGCCCCTGGGCGTACGGTCCCACATATGGGATTTAGAACGTTCAGCGACGTCAAATAACTGCCAGATTCAAACTGTGCTTTCGCGCTTTGGCTGTGAGAAGGACGCGCGCAGCTCGTCATATATCACAGCAATGCAGTGTTTTCAGCCACATAACATTTTTTTTTTAAGGTTTCAGACATTTAAATACGCATAAGCACCAGAAAAACAATACATTTAGAGTTTATAAAATACACACTGATGTCAGACATCAGTGAGAGCAGCCATAACAATCCATTCAAATATAATTTGCCGACATTTATTCATATCAGACACACATAATGGGCCTAAGTAACTATAAAGTTTACTCTATTATTCTTCCAGTTCACCAGCCACTTACTTGCATATATTTCGGGAGAAACTGATGAATTCATGTGCTGTAAATCCGACTGACAGGACTCTGTGAACTGCAGCGCAAACTAAGATGGTGGCGCCCATCTCGCATTATAGATCAAGATAAAGATCATTTATAAAGGTTTTAAAACGACAAAACACACTCACTTACACATATTTGAGAATCGGAATATCATATAGTTGATGGCATGGTAAGCAAGTTTGTGAATATTTTAAATAAAAAAGGAAAAACAAAATAATAATGATCCACCTGTCATACAGTGTTATTGTGACACCATGATGCGTCGCCATGGAAACAAAGGCAAACGTTCTAAAATAATGGTCGCCAGCTAGAATATTTTAAACTCACTCTTGAAAGGGTTAAAATGTAATTTATTCCTGTGATAGCAAAACTTAATAAATATCTTTACTGTCATTTTATCCACGTAACTTATATAATTACTTAAAAAGGAAAAAAAAAAAAAAAAAAGAAAAAAAAAAACCTTTTGAGCCAAAACCAAAATATTGAATGGTAGTATTATGGAGATTTTTTTTTATCATATCAGTCACTGGATATTACATCGTCATTGGATATTACATCGTACATGCTAATTTCTCCTATTTCACATTTAGATTAAAAATGTACTAAAATATTTATAAATTAACTAACATTAACTAATGTTTGAGAATTGAAGAAATTTTAGTTTAGCATTTTATTTTTTAAATGTATGGAATCTGAATATCGGCTATATGTGAAAACAATTACTTGGCTTAGCAGTATTATCTAAAGTTGTAAGATCAGTGCATCCCTACTTTTCAGCTTCAGTTGTCTTTGACTGAAGAAGCCAGCTTTTAGTTGTTGTTTTTTTAATTTCTTCTTCTTCCTGCATGTAGCTCCTTTCCAGAAAACTTAAAGGAAGCATGGCTTGATGATATTCCAGAGGAAACAAGTGTTAAAAAAAAAGAAGCCATTTCCTGGCGTTATGAGAGCAGAACAAGGAAAGGCAGGTAGAATTTAGGAACAGCCGAGGCCTCTGGTATATTCCTTAAGGGAGAATCTGGATGCCATACATAGCAGAACCGGAAGCTATTTGGAAGCACATCAAAACAAGAATTGTTGTATCAATGCCATGGGTGGAAAGGAACAAAGCGGCTAAGAAAGAGACACGCTCTCATTCTACAGCAGGAAAAATGCAGATTTTAGTAGTCACTGCTTCATTTGATCATAAATACAGTCATTTTAAGGTTAAAGGCAAATAAATCATGTTCAACTGAGCTTTCCCACTGGGAGGAAGTGTAAAATGCCCTTAATCTATTCAGTTACTCATGTAAGGGTGTATATAGAGATCAGGTTGGACAAGTCTCTCTATGCAGGCTAATACAGTTACACCAATATTTCTCCATGAGAAGAGAGATTTGTGGAGAAAAAAAAAAAACTTCTAAGAGATTAACTCAGACTCAGTGAGGCTGAACTCAACAGTCTGTGTTGAGTTCACTGGTTTGCTCACACCCATCCTACCCATGCATGTCTTTGATACTTGACTATAAGGAATCTGGAGGCGTTGCGTTCACTACAAAAGAAACCTGCACTGCTGGGAGAACAAAAAAGGAGTGAGAACCATGTGCGAGTGCCAAGGCTGGGATTTCTCTTCTTCATTCTCCTCCCCACATCCTTTTCACTCGTCTTCCCTCCCCCATACCAAACACCACCAAACCACTGAATCAGAAACTTCACTCCCCCCCAATGTTTCCACTTCACCAGCTATCTTATGGGCTCTCTCTCTCTCTCTCTCTCTCTCTCTCTCAGAGTGGCATTAGCATCTGATCTGAGATGGCAAAGGAAAAGAACTACCAATGAAATATTCAACACATCCATATTTGGCTGTTGCTGATGGAGGGATCTAGGGTGGTTAAGGGAGAAGTCTTGGGGGTGGTGAGGAGGTTTTACACCCCTTAGAGAGTTTCTTAAACCCATTACATCAGCTTTTTTCTGCTTCATGGATTCAGAGGCCTGAGTTTTTGTGAAACCAGAAAATGACCTAAATTGACATTCACTTGATTGCTGGTGGTTTAACATTTTTGCCAAAAAGTAAGTAAAAGTTCTCTCCTCGGTCCATGGAAACTTACGCAACTTAAGATTAACAAAGTTAATTTGGAGCCACAAGCGTATCAAACAATAAAAGGTGAAAATGGAAACCAAAATTCCATTTTGTTAATTCACAAAAGAACAACATAATGTTGCCAAAGTCAAAGAAGAATGCAGACCTCTAAATAAAATCTAAATAAATTGTATTTATTGTAAAAGTGAATTTGTACATCACAACATTGTAATGTACAGTGTTAAAATAAATATTCAAATGTAGTATTCAGATTTGCTGTAGACACTACATTTAAAAGTGTTAGTAAATTATTAGTATTTTAAAGATCAGCAAGTGGGTGCCAGATGACACCAATATCCAATAATGGCCAATATATATCCAATATTGTCAATAACAATCAATTTAAAAAAAAATAAAAAAATAAAATACACAACTGACCAAAAGTTTTTTTTTAATTTTTAATTTTAAAAGAGACTGCATTTATATGATCAAAAATACAGTAAAAACAGCAATATTGTGAATTATTATTACAATTTAAATAAATTGTTTTCTATTGTAATATATTTTAAAAAGTAATATATTCCTGTGATGGCAAAGCTTAATTTTCAGCAGCAATTACTCCAGTGTTCACTGTCACATGATCCTTCAGAAATAATTTCTTACCATTATCAATAATGGAAACGTTTGTGCTGGTGAATAGTTGTGTGGAAACTGATACATGATTTATGATTCTTTCAAACTTTCCATTTCGTCAAAGAACAGCTTTTATTTAAAGCTGCAGTCCGTAACTTTTTTTGGTTAAAAATGACCCAAAATCAATTTCTGAGCAAGTACATAACCAGCCAGTGTTCAAAACTATCTCCTTACCTTAGCTCGATTCACAACAGTAAGCTAGTAATAATGTTTTATAATAAATCGATACTGGTGGATTTCCGCGGGAAATTCGACTATGCAGCAGTTCGTCTTTGCATCATTACGTCACGTCTGTAAACAGAAAGAAAGGAGTCCCAGCTAGACTATGCATATAGGATGCTGCGGGTAGTGGATCATCTATAGCCTTTTCTCACAGCAGCTGCAATAATTAAACTTATCATTTTGATGGTGGATTGTAATCCAGAAAGGTCCAAATGACAATGATCAGTGACAAATGGAGATTCAGCCGTGGTCAAAAAGCAAAAGACTTCGGACTGCGGAGTGGATACAGAAACTGAAATCTACAGGTAACGCTAATACACACTAAATGTGTGTATTAGCGTCACGCAATGCTTATGTTGTTAACATTAACAATTTGAGAACAACGTATAACAACAATAATTTGCAAGGTTTGATGCAATATGAGCCAAGCGATCGTTAGATTTAATCACCATTGGCAGCGTGATTTATTTTAATGCTTTTCCCCTCAGTTTTTCAGATTAAAAGTGGCAGAAATGTTACTTACTTGTTCAGATGACATTTTCCGGTGAAAATTCCTACTTTGGTCATACTTCAAGACTACAATCTGTGATTCAGAAGTACAGTATCCACACCGGTGTGGTGACTGACAGCAAACATTAGATTCATCCGCGCTGAGGAGCCGTGCCGATGCACAATGCACGAAAAGATAATAATTCCACATATAACTGCAATTGCAGCTTTCAAACAGAGATGGCGACTAAGAGGCAAATCTTACAGACAGCAGCTTTAAACCGTAATCTTTTGCAAAATGATAAATGTCACGGTCACATTTGTATTCATTTCTTTTTGAATAGTAATGTATATGTAATATCATCCTATAAAATCATATGAATATATTTCACATCCCTAGCTAATATCAGATCGATATGGTCAGAAATGGTTAAAACAGACTCAGCTCTGTTAAACACACTGTACATGTTTAAGTCCAATCCAAATTCCAAATACCTTCCCCAAAAATCACAACAGAAAATGTGGAAAAAGTCTGCAGAAAAGGCTTGCTCATAACAGGACCTCTTAAAGCAAATAAAACCCATATCAAACACCAGGCAAATGAGACCTGAATCAGGACCATTCAAACAAACAAACATCTAAACCTCTTTTCCAATGTGTGCCAACGAATCCCGATCCCTCCATTATGTGCTACAGCTGCCCAGGCAGTCAGACCCCCGCTATCAGTCTTAGGCAGCATTATGGAAACATTGTTGAGGAATGGGATGAATGGTATGGCTTTGATCTCTGGCCGTTGACCTGGCAGGCCCTGGTCCCTCCTCCACGTATGCGGCGGCCCACATCAAAACCCTTCGCTCAGGGAGATCAGCTGCACAGCCAGACCTAATCCCTGCACGAATTTAATCAGCCATCTCAACGACTCACATTACGCTTTTTAATTAGGAAGGAGTCATTGCTTCGGAATCACACCCAGCCGGAGTACTCGCACTGTGTGGACCTCTAAGTCCCTTTGAGCTTATGTCAAATATAAGATTTCACCTTAGGGCGAATAGAGAGATTTTTTTCTTTGACTCACTTTTTAATAGACTGCAACTCCCTTCCGCCATAGAATAGGTTAGGCAAAGTCCAAACTGCCATTGCAGTCTACATTCCCACAAATTCCTGATTAAGAAGTAGGCTAAACAGAAGTAGGCTAAATAGCAATTAGATTTTTTTTTCTCCAAATTATGCAGTCCTAAGGACCAAATGACACAGATTCTCAAATTTTGGAAGTTTTTGGTTGCTTCTTGAACTAATACAGATCTTTTGTATCTCTTTTAGTCGCCTTCCACCCTTTGAACAAAGCTGCAGCGGCAGCTATTTGCAGCAACAAGCAAAATCTGTTCCAACACAAGCCTCTATTCACAGGGCCAGCATCCATCAAAGGAGTGTGGGGATCCCATCCTTTCCAACCCATCTAGAAATACTGCAAAAAAAAAAAAAAAATCAAAGGCCTCTACAACACCCAAGGCCAGTCATTTTAGTAGATGCCGGATGGAGTGGCCAGTGCCAAAGTGACCATATCAAAAGCCCCCGGGGCCCTGAGTCACCCCCTACAGTGATCAAACAGGGACCATCCCCATAGAGAAAGGAGGGGGGTGTGGGACCAATGACGAGTCAAAGAAAGACACAAACTGATAGAGAGACCAGCAGAGAGGGAGAGCGGGACAGAGAAAACAAATGAGGCCCAGGGACGAGAAACCGACCCAAGGCAAACAGCGAGGGGTAGAACACAAAGACAGCGGTTGCCTGGGAGAGAGGGGCTCGCAGCAGAAACTATGTCCAGATCAAGACGCTCGCCGCTGGGCAGGACTGAGTGAGGTGAGCCCTTACTGAGCCCCCGGAGGTCACGGAGAACAAAAGAGCGGAGCACTGGAAAAACAGCTGGCCAGAGCACATCACAAATGAATAAGGAGGAAGGCATGAAAAGAAAGATCAAAAAGGGGGAGGAACAGAGCAAGCGAGTGGGAAAGGAAAGAACGGACATAGAAGGAAATGGTAAAAAAAAAAAAAAAAAAAAAAACTGAAACCACTTCTCTTAAATGAAAAGCAATTAAACTCCAAACAGATTTTCAAAAATAGCTTTAGGGGGAAAAAAACTCTCATACATTGGCCATTTTGATATTTTTGGCATTAGCATCAGCTAATAACAAGCCAAAAGACGGCTTTCAAATATTTTTGGTGAATTCTGAGTAAATATTGTGTAAAATAAGCATTGCTGACATTAAAGGGTTAGTTCATTCAAAAATGAAAATTCTGTCATTAATTACTCACCCTCACGTCGTTCCACACCAGTAAGACCTTTGTTCATCTTCGTAACACGAATTAAGATATTTTTGATGAAATCCAAGAAGCATATGACTCGTCCATAGACAGCAATATAATCACCACTTTCAAGGTCCAGAAACAGTCGACGTGATTGCAGTGGTTCAACTTTAATTTTATGAAGCGACGAGAATACATTTTGAGCGCAAAAACAAAACAAAAATAACGACTTTATTCAACAATATCTTCTCTTCCTTGTCATTATCCTTACGCATGTGACACAGTAAGCACAGTGAAGGCTTTCGTGTTTACGTCCGAATGCTGGCTCAGTATTGGCCAAAGCTGATCACGTGAGCAGCAAGATGCATGTGTGTGATGCTGACGCAGGAGCTGGCCAATAAGGAGTCGTCATTCTGACATAGAACCTGGAAGCGCTGGATGTAAACAATGTATGAGAAGGGCACAGAAGAGAAGATATTGTTTAATAAAGTCGTTAATTTTGTTTTGTTTTTGCGCACAAAATGTATTCTCGTCGCTTCATAAAATTAAGGTTGAAAAACTGCGGTCACGTCGACCGTTTTAACTATGTATTTAGTACCTTTCTGGACCTTGAAAGTGGTGATTATATTGCTGTCTATGGACGAGTCATATACCTCTCAGATTTCATCAAAAACATCTTAATTTGTCTTCCAAAGATAAATGAAGGTCTTACGGGGGTGTGGAATGACGTGAGGATGGAGTAATTAATGACAGAATTTTCATTTTTGGGTGAACTAACCCTTTAATATTATTGGTCAACAGCAAAAGATGGATACAAGATGCTTTATGAGCTTTGAAGGGTCAAAAGCATTAGGTAATTGATATAATAAAAAGTGTTTATATTTTTTTTAATTTTGCACAATCTGGCCAAAAATTGTGATTATAGATATATAATATTTGCCAAAATTGTGCAACCCTACAAACAAGCACAATAAAAATTTTTTTTTTTTTTTTTAATATATATATATATATATATATATATATATATAAACACTTTTATAATATCAATTACCTAGTGTTTTGACCTTTCAAAGCTCATAAAGCATCTTGTATACATCTTTTTGTGTTGTTGTTGACCTATAATATTAATAAATAAAAATAATATATATATATATATATATATATATATATATATATATATATATATATATATATACACACACACTTTTATATCACAATTTTCAAATCAATATGACTATAATAAACAACAATTATTATAATTATTATTATTAAATATAAACTAAATAATATATTACTATTTTAATAAAAAAATTTAAAAAAAATCATACCACTATTACTATTGTAATATTTTACTGTAAAAAAAAAAATAGTATTTCTTACCACTACTACTACTACTACTACTAATAATAATAATTATTATTATTTTATTTTATAGGACAACTGTACTATAAAGGCAGCACTTAAAACAAGATGGCAGCAGTCTGATCTAGACTGTGTTCTGGAGATGTCCATGTAGTGGAGCTTTACCACATGTGCATCCACTCATATGGGTGAGGTGAGCAAACAAAGCTTACGGGAAGCGGACACCACAATAACAAACTGACTTACACTTGAACACACACCACAAACATACTTCAAGCATTGAGCACATCTTAGTAACAAACACTACAAACATACACACACAATATCATACGGACGTAAAGCCGATTTTTTCACTGCTTAGGAAAAAATTATAGACTGAATTTGAGTTTCAGAGCTTCCAAAACACCTACGACAACTTTGGAATAAATAAGTATTTTTATTATATACTTGTATTCTGTTTGGGATAAATTTAAACAAATTTTTGATCATTTTCACCTTGTGCTCAATGTGTTCACAAATTTTTACTCTATATGGGTCACTATTTATTCATTTTGGATTAAATAAAATTGCATTATGTTAGTCAGAATTCACAAAAACAGACTGGTATGATTTTAGTCAGACTAAAGTAGAGGTATCCAAAGTCAGTCCTGGAGGGCCACTGTCCTGCAGCGTGTAGCTTCAACTTGCCTCAACCCGTTTGGAAGCTTAGTAAGACCCTGATTAGCTAGTTCAGATGTGTTTAATAGGGGTTGGAGCTGAACTTTGCAGGACAGTGGCCCTCGAGGAGCAGGATTAGACACCCTAGACTAAAGTGTTTAAATGACAAATCACTGTTTTAGTCTTACTGAAATTGAACTTTTAAAGTGCATGTAAATGCATGATTTAAAAAAAAAAAAAAAAAAAAAAAAAAAAAAGGCAGCTTAAATCCGAGAGTTTGTGGAGATACTGAAAAGATGAAAAGACACCAAGAAGGCTACAAATGGACCACAAACATAAACCAGAGCAGATACAATTCACAATCCTCAACCACCACAGTTCCACCACAGTTCCTTCAAGAAACAGGCTTATTATTCCTAAGGATGGTAGAAGGTCTTCTGGGGTTAGCAGTGGGCTGGACACGGTCGGTCCACTGAATTCCACCAAACATTTGTATAGCAGCAAAGGGAGCAGGCTACACAAACAGTGCTTTGTTCAGATCCAGAATGCTACAGAACCCTCTGCCAAAGGTAAGCCAAGTATGTCTGCTTGGCAAACACAGAGAGCACCGAGAGGTCTGGGGAAGAGAAGCGCTTCAAATGCTCAAGAGTTAAACATCAATCTTCTCAACAATGTTCGCATACATACACACACTAAACGCAGGAAGGATCAGAGAGGGCCGTTTTCTAAAGGTGGGCTAATGGTCAACTACCTCTGAAGGTGATATGGCCGGAAAATGGGTTTTTCAACTTTAAAGCTAATTTACTCATTGTAATGAGCAACTCATTCTCTGGACTTGCAGGTTGAAAGCAATTATGTCCCATTTGTGGACAAATCGTTCTTTTGATCTGGTTCTTGATAATGATTTGCTTGAACCAATTTGTAGAGCATTTGCAAGTCACTTGACTGTATGGGAGAACTTGATTATGTCACCCACCTTACAGTTTTACTCTCAAACAACACTGCCCTTACAAATGATTCACCATTGCAATCAGACCTCACTATGTTGAACAATGACCAATAATATTTTTTGAAATAAAAATATATTTTTTTAAAAAATACACTTATTAAATCAAAATTCTGCAGTAAGTTTGTTTGTGTAATTACAAGTAACTAGGGGTGTAACGGTACAAAGAAGTCACGGTTCGGTACGTACCTCAGTTTTGGGGTCACAGTTTCATACAAGTTCGGTAAAACAAGAAAACGCAACAAATCCCCAATGCTAGGTTTCTTTTCATTTATTTTGATCAGACAGTAGTGCAACATACAGTTTGTTCCACTTAGTGGCATTTAGTCCCCCCTGAGGTCGTTGGTACAGCACAGTCTCCTTTAATGTATTAAGCACTAAGCAGTAAACAGAATGCACTCTTGCATAGGTCAGATTTTTTTGTAGGGATGATAAAAAAAAAAAAAAATTAAAAAAAAAGGGTATTTGGTCACAATCAGCTACAAAACTGAAAAGCATCTTGTGTTAAAAAAGTACAAAATAAATAATGAAAAATAAAACTTGTTCTTTGGGTGTGAGTTCATTAGCATTCGGTGACAATGGCACAAAGTTCAATATTACACTTTTTCAAGAAATCATGGAAAGATGAGCGAGAAGGAGAAAAAGAGCCTACTTCACATTTCCACAAGGAGACAGCAAGTAAAACGGCACCTGAGGCTTCCCATTTTCAGGACACGCATATTTCATCACTGGACTGCAGTAGTGAGACTTCCATGAGTCACGATACAAATTGGCAACTTAAAATACTCCAGAGTAAGAGTAAGACACCATTCAAAGCTGTCTATTTTTATTTGCGTAAACTCACAATAAAATAAAGAAGACAAACAGAATCCTGCTTTCTGACTTCCCAGGTTCCTTTCCGTGAATTATGTGGAGCGTGTCACAAAAATGAATCGAAACTCCGTGTATAGGCTACTAGGAAGCTCTTGCGTGCCATCTGAACTCTTGTTTTGGGTTGGTGCATAGATTGTCTCTTCTACTCTTTCTCCTGTTGTGACGGTTAGCAAACAGTGTTGCATTACCGCATGCACCCCTTTCTGGATTGAAATGTGGATTGCTGGTGACTGACTGTATTCGTCCTCTGACTATATGCACTAAACTGTGACCTCCTACCATGACGGTACAGAACGAATACATGGTAAACAAAATACAGACTTAAACAAAAAATGATTCTATACGATTCACTGGGTGAGTGAGTCTGATGATTCAAACAAGTCCAAAAGATTCATGAAAACACTCACATTAGGGCTGCACGATTAATCGGACGATTAGGGAAAAAAAACATTGAAATCACGCTTAAATGATTTGGCTTAGTGCAATTATGAAATCACAAAGCTGCGATTATTTTTTTATGCGCGGCTTGTCAATGAACTATGGCTCCAAATGCTAATCCATCTGAAAGCACTGCGAGTTTGAATCACTTATAATGTGCATTTGAAAAAGCAACACGTGTCAAACATCTTTCCAGACATGAGAAGCATTTATTAACATCTTGTCCAAAAAAAGACAACATTTAATAATATGTTTTACTCCAAACTCACTTCATAATGACAGTTGCACAGAATAAGGTAGTCGTGTGTTTATTAGTCATGTTTAATCAATCAAAACGTTTCAATCTTCTGTTTATTCAGCTACAGCGATTATACAGGATTTCCTGGAATGATGCGTTCTACTTCAGCAGCAGGGCATATTTGTGGTTTCTGCACGAGAGCACCCTCTGGCTTTCAGATGGAGAAGGATTTACTACTGATCACAGAGCCGTACAGCTCTGACAAGCTGCGCATAAAATAATCGCAGCCTTTGCTAAATCACGTGCGATAAAATTGCGATAAATCGTGCAGCCCTAACTCACATGCAAATTTCATCAATCTTTCTGACGGACTCATCAAAATAACCGGTTCATAAGAGTCATGTGTTCATGATTCAGACATCACTCGTACATTGTTCATTGTTGCATGCAGGAAATTCACTCTAAAGAAAACGTATCTTCAAAATAAAATGATGAAAAAACACAGCAAATGCAAATGTTTTTCTCTTAACAGTTTTAAAGAAAAAAATCTGCTATGCTTACAGACTTTCCAAAGACAGGCCTAGCTGAAAAGCTAAATGCACATATCAGACAACCATTCCATGGAGCCACTACCAAAGTCCCTTTAAGGCAAGTCATTTCACTCGGCGCCCATCTTTGAAACGCCTCTCGGGCATCCAAGTGCAGCTCCTATCTCTTTGAATGGGAAACATCAAATTCTCACTAAATGTCACACGTCCTGTGCCATGTTCACATTGGCCAATGTTTCAATCATATTTTATTCATGAAAGCATGTGAAGCCATTAATAAACCCTAAGGGACAACACAAGCTGAAATCGACCATCTGTCTGTCACTTTCACACAATCTTTTTGACATCTTGCCATCAACTCCACCCCAGCCTTGATGACAATCGTATCTGACAGATGTTATTATTTAGCCCCCAGCACTTGCCTAGGTGAGCAATGCATCATGGGAGCTCAACAAAGGAAAACAGAACAGGTTTCTTGTTAGTGAGGTTCTACCAACATACCTCAATTTAACAATGATGTGGTTTAACAAAACACAGTAAGAACAGTTAGCTGTTGAAACATTTTAACTGTTATTTACAGTTGCTCACTGTATTTCAATGACATTCCAAGGCGATTTTTTAATGGATGAAGCTGGTTGTCAAGGTAGTAGTCTTGGTAGATAAGCTATATGCAAGCACACCAAATACATTAGTGTATCAAACTAGGAATCTAAAATATAATGTGACAACTTCTGATATCAAGTCCATATCAACAATAACAATGTTTGCATCCAAACTGTGAATTTATGTGAAAAATCAAACATCGCAAAAACATGGACCTGGTGATTGGAAATATGAGAAAAAAAAAATCTAATTTAAATTCTTTCGCGTTCACTTGCAAAACATTTGTGTTTTCTTGCAAATGTATTGCGTTCCTTTGAGAAACTTTACAATTGCTCACAAAACTTTAGCACTCTCTCGCAAAAGTATTGTGTTCCCCTGAAATATATGAAAATGAAATATAATTTTCCCTCCCATATTATTTCCATCACAAAAAAAATTTGCAAGTAAATGCAAAAAAATGCAAAATTTCCTGGGGAAATGCAAAATATATTTTATATTATATTTTTTCCTCCCACCCCCATGCAAACAAGTAAAAAAAAAAAAAAAAATATATATATATATATATATATATATATATATATAAAAATAAAAATCAGGGAAAATTTCAGTTTGGTATGACTATTGCAATTTATGTACATCCTCTTAACGAATGAAAAATGTATCCATCACAAGCAAAACATTGCATACATTATGACTAACCAGTAAATGGCCCTTTACAATACTCTAACACCTTTGACCTTTTGAAGAATTCCATAAAAATACTCAGATATTCATTACCTGTAATCACATGACCTGCTGTGTTTGTTATTAGTGCAGTTTACCTGATGCTTTACAGCCATACTTGAAGTGTGAAAATAAAAATGCAGACAGCGACACAAAGAACAGACTAGCTATTGTAGTCACTACCATCATCCTGTATCCCTTACACCCATGAGCTCATTTTCGTCCCTGGCCTCACGTCTCTATCAGCGTCTGTACAGAAGACTCTGTTCATACTCACACAAAGAAAGAAGTGAGAGGCAACCATCCTCGGCATCTCAGGCATTCTGATATTCTCTAGCGATACCAGCTTAGTGGCCTGTGCGCCCTTCGTCTACCTTCTTATATCCTCTATCCACATTTTCTCCTGGGATAGCAAGGACCAGTTTGAGTACTACCTAAGTTTCATTTGGGAGACGTGACTGATTCTAGTGGATGAAATGTATGGAAGTTTATTTCCACCAAAATAAACCTCACAACTGCAAGTTTGTATTTTGCTATTGCAAGTAATAAATTCAAAATTGCGAGTTTACATCCCACAAATTTTGCCTTTTTTCCCTCGTAATTCTGGGTATACATCTCGCAATTTGACTTTTTTCCTCAGAATTATGAGTTTACTTCTTGCAATTTTGACTTTCTCAAAATTCTTGGTTTACTTCTCGCAATTTCGATTTTTTTTCCTCATAATTCCGGATTTACATCTCGCAATTTACTTTCTCCTCAGAATTCTGAGTTTACATTCTTCAATTTTGACACTCAAAATTCTGGGTTTACATCTCGCAATTTTTACTTTTTTTCTAGTAATTCTGGGTTTACATCTCGCAATTTTGATTTTTTTTCTAGTAATTCTGGGTTTACATCTCGCAATTTTGACTTTCTCAAAATTCGCGTTTACATCTCACAATTTTGACTTTTTTCCTCATAATTCTGGTTTACATCTCGCAATTTAGATTTTTTTTCTCGTAATTCTGGGTTCGCATCTAGAAATTTTTACTTTTTTTCTCAATTTTGGGTTTACATCACACAATTTTGACTTTTTTCTCCTCAGAATTCTGAGCTTATATCTCGCAAGTTTGACTTTTTTGCTCAGAGTTCTTTTACATCTCACAATTAATTTATTTTTGTTTCCACTACGTCATAAAAGTAAAAAAAAAGGTAACTGAATTTTTCATCTCACAATTCAAACTTTCTTTCACACAATTCTGAGCTCATATCTCAAAATTCTAAGAAAAAAAAAAATCAGAATTGCAAGAAAAGTCAGAATTGTGAGATGAAAACAGCTTATCAGAGTTATGGCATTATTCTTTGGTAGAAACAAGCTTCCAAATGAATATATGTGTGGATGCTAAAGTATACTGGAATTGCAAAAGCAAAAGTCTGCCAAGTCTATGATCTAAAGCATACAAATTCAACCTCTTCCCCCCTCTCACTCACCATTCAGCTTATCAGAGGCTCATCTCCGGCATGCCAAGAGGGGCACATACCATTCGCTTTGGCCCATCCTGTGAGCTCTCTCGTTGGCAAGAGTGGCCCTCTCAGCCGCTTTGATGTGCTGATGGTTCGGTGGCTTGCTCTGCAGCTGGTGATAGCATCAGAGCAGGCCTCTCTTGGGCCTGTGTGCCATGCTATGATAACAGGAGGATTGATAAGAGGAAATACAAGCTGTCATGAGGAACACACTGAGTTGGATGCCAAGCTGACAAATCAGAAGGGCAGCAAAAGATGCAGAAAAAAACAAAGATAGAAGACAATGCAGGGGTGACAAAGCAATGCAAATGAGAAATAAAGACCCATGAAAATGTTTGTCTGACACATGTCAAGTCAACATGTGTTGCTTATGCAGTGGGTAATTTTTCAGACTATCTATCTATGCCACAAATCTAATCAACAACCGATACATAGACTCTACATTTTTCCATTACAATCCATTACACCTAGATGTACATTACAATCAATCTTTGTGGGACTTGAACCAGCAACCATCCAGGCACCAAATCTGAGCTTTACCTATTACCTCAAACCACCCAAATAGGCTCACAAGCATTAAGACTAACAAGCTAACATGAGGTAAAAAGAAACGCCAGTTTTAACATCGCTCCAGAGATTTTCTCCCCAAAGTCCACAGCAGTTCAGCTTTTCAAGCTAAATCTAAAAGGACACCGAGGTAACCTGAATTTGCAATAAAGTCATAAATTAAGTAGGAAAATTCACTTTGGTGGTGTAACTGGGTCACTACAACCTTCTACCCTCTAATGGTCCAAAATATTCAAGCAATGTACCTTGAAAGTCACATTCTAAATTCAGTTTGAAGAGCTAGAGACAGGGCCAACCTCAAAGCAGCAACATAAAATATGTTACAAAACATACATTAAATATGCAAATAATACAAGTATTTAAAACAATCCTTGCATGTTAGTCTAATTCTGAACGAGTTAGGCCTATTACAGAATAATATTACGTGACACAGCTGGCAAGAGAAGCGGCACAGATACATAAAAGCACTACGAAAAATAATGTGCAAATGATTAACTCTGTAAAATAACTATTTAAATATCTACAGTCTAGCATGCCAACTCAAGCAAGTGGCGACCAATGCATAGACAAATATATGGATAATGATACAATGGAAAAACTATATGACACATTTAAAAAATTATAGAGCAAAAAATATATAGAGCAAACATCTGGAACAACAAGAAGCATATCGCTGATGCTTAAAGTTGGCAAAAGATGGAAATTATGATGGTCTTTTCTTCTCTATTATGACATATACACAAGTGAAACCGCATCTCGAACAAGAAAAAAAGACGGAACGGAACTTGATTTTGTCCATTGGGAATTGATTGGATCGTTGGGTTGTTGTTTGCTAACTGCACATCATTAGAAAAGACATGTCATTGTGAGGGGAGGGGAAGTTAATTATTTGTAATAAACACTGCAATATTCCATAAAAGAGACTGTCAACTCTGATTTCATGGTGACTTTAAAGAGAAACTCCTACTATACTAAATATAGGCTACATATCTCAGACACATTAGCAATACCTGACAGATCCAAAAAAACATGCAAAGCCATGTTAAAAATCACACAACACAGATCAGAAAATCACAAGGCCAAAATACATACAATCATATCCTAAAATACTGCAGAAAAGGGACACGAAATTGACCAAATTAAACCTAATACAAAATCTAATTCTACCCTACCAAGTGGAAACCATCTCAAAGTCAATGCCATGATGTTCCTATCCTGACTGGAGTCTTCATCTTGTATTATTCCACTGAATACGGATTCCTCATGTGTGGTCTGGACCATTAGGATCTTGAGGTCTATCAAGAGAATAAGCGTGTACCTTAGATCCTCCCGAAATCCCACCTCCCGTGTGGAGCACAGAACAATACATAAATAAAATATAGGGGTTCAAATCCTGCCAATATAAGCTGTAAAGAGTGTTAAATACATACACTCAGTTACAGGCACCAAAGGAAACAGTGAGAGAGGAATTTTTATAACCTTTAGAAACTGTTGTATCAACAAACAGCAGATCTCTAAAGCATTCAGAGTCCTGTAAGCCCCTTTGGGTTGAAACGCTAGCTCCATTCATACCAGCTACACACTGAGCGATTGTGTTTGAAGGTTTCTGAATAAACCTGTTTGAGGTTTGACCCACACACATGTAGCTATCCTAATTCCACCATAATCCATATTCATGAAATAAACCTCTATTAAAAAGAGATGCTCAAGCTCTACAGACAGTGACACAAAGTCATTTTAACTATTACTAGCAGTTTCAAGATCATAGAAATCATACAATTAATCAGCTAAAAGTCCAGGAATCAGAGCACAAAAGTGCACATTTATGTGTTCACAAAGACTAATGCAAGTTTTTAGGACTGCACCAATATTGAAATTCTGACCAATAATTATTTTCATGATATGGCCAATAACCAGTAAATTTATTGTTAACTCAAGATATTATAAACCTACTTTGTCTATAAAAAAAAAAAAAAAAAAAAATTTAAATAAATAAATAAATCAAAAACGAAAATGAAAACATTTTACAAGTGAATTTAGGCATCACAATCTACTCACAATCTATTATGGGGAGAGAAAAAAAAACTGAAACCACTGGGATACTGGTTACACATTGTACCTGAAAATAAACTACTATACAAAAGTTTGGGATCAATAAGATTTTTACTTTTTTTTTTTTTATTAATACTTTTATGAAGAAAGAACACATTAAAGGGGGGGTATCACACACAGTTTCTGCTAATCTCATGTTAATCTTGAGTACCTATAGAGTAGTAGTGCATCCTTCATATCTCCGAAAAGTCTTTAGTTTTATCATATTTATAAAAGATACATACACTGTACAGAGTTTCCGAAAACAGCTGAGCGTCTGGAGGCGTGCCGTGTGAGCGGAGCTAAAGAGTGATTGCATGTGATTGCAGCTATCAGTTTCTATGGTTATTTTAATAACAAATATCAAGAGCGCATCAATGTAACGCGTGAGCACAAAACTCTCAGCTCCTCTTAACGCTGGGTTCTTTGGGAAGCAAGATTATCTTTCCCTTACAACCAAAAACACACTTCTTTGGTGACATTGTTGATTTCATGAAGTCCTGTGACCTGTGCAGCGCTGCCGACGACTTCCATAATGCCGAACGAAGCACGCTGATGGGCGTGCTCTTGCTCTCTCGCTCTGGTCGACGTGTGTGCACGCACTCTTCTGGCAGAAGTGCTCGTACAAGGAATTCCGACCTTTATGATGTTACAAAGGCCCATACTCGAAAAAAAGATTGCGAAGTTTGAGGATTTGGAAGAGTATTTTTGGCACAGAAACACCCCCTCATACGTCCAACTCGTGTTTTGAAACTTTGGCCATGTTTAGCATGAGAATCCAACTCTTTAACAGTGTAAATAAGTCAGAATACATGAAATAACATTATACCCCCTTTTAAATTGATCAAAAGAGACAGTATGACATTTATAATATTACAAAAAAAAAAAATCAATTTCAAATAAATGATGTTCTATTTAATCAAGGAATCCTGAAATGTATTATGGTTTCCACAACTATGAAGCAGCACAACTGTTTACAACATTGATAATAATAAGAAGAAATGTTTTAGCATATTATATTATTCAGCAAATCAGCAAATTAGAATGACACTGAAGACAGGAGTAACGATGCTGAAAACTCAGCTTTGCCATCACAGGAACAAATAAAACTAAGATATATTATTAAATAGAAAAAAAATTATATTGTATTATTGTAATTATATTTTACAATATTACTGTTTTTACTGTATTTTTGATCAAATACATTAGTGAGCATAATTAGCTTTAAAAGTATTAAAAATTCTTACCAAACCCAAAATTTTGAACAGTATATAGAGAGAGGTCAAAAGTAGGTCGAATTAGGTCGACTTCAGTACCTAATTATAAAAATGTGACACTTTGAGCGCTGTTAAGCGGATTCGTAAACACCACTGATTGGCCAATGTGTTCACGGCTCATCTGATATGTCTGTGATTGGCTTCAATGATCAACGCTGTAAAAACATCAGCGGACCGGTCCGCGATAGACAGCTGCTTTCAAAGCTCCCGTGTGTATCTGTGTAAGTGCTTGGTGAAGAGCTTCATTGATGACTATTTACAACGTTTTTACAGCATTGCTTTCAAATTCAAACACTTCTGTTTGCTTTCAAACGTTGCCGTGCATTGATAATTGTAGCCAATCACAGACATATCCGATGAGCGCGTGAACACAGTGGCCAATCAGGGGTGTTTACGAATCTGCTCATCAGCGCTCAGTGTCACTTTTTTAAAATTTCAGTACCGATAAGTACCGTAATCTGTATTATTACAATTTAAAATAACTGAATATATTTTATAAAGTAATTTATTCCTGTGATGGCAAAGCTGAATTTTCAGCATCATTACTCCAGTCTTCAGTGTCACATAATCCTTCAGAGATCATTCTAATATGCTGATTTGCTGCTCAAGAAACATTTATGATTATTATCAATGTTGAAAACAGTTGTGTACTTTTTTTTTCAGGATTCCTTGATGAATAGAAAGTTCAAAAGAACAGCATTTATCTGAAATACAAAGCTTTTGTAACATTATACACTACCGTTCAAAAGTTTTGGGTCAGTAAGAATTTTTATTTTTTTGAAAAGAAATTAAAGAAAGTAATACTTTTATTCAGCAAGGATGCATTAAATCGATCAAAAGTGACAGTAAAGACATTTATAATGTTACAAAAGATTATATTTCAAATAAACGCTGTTCTTTTGAACTTTGTATTCGTCAAAGAATCCTGAAAAAAAAAAATATTGTACACAAATATTTTGTACAATTGTACACAATAAATGTTTCTTGAGCTGAAGATCAGCATATTAGAATGATTTCTGAAGGATCATGTGACACTGAAGACTGGAGTAATGATGCTGAAAATTCAGCTTTGATCACAAGAATAAATTACTTTATAAAATATATTCAAACAGAAAACAGTTATTTTAAATTGTAATAATATTTCACAATATTACGGTTTTTACTGTATTTTTAATTAAATAAATGCAGCCTTGGTGAGCAGACGAAACTTCTTTTAAAAACATTAAAAATCTTACTGTGTCCAAACTTTTGACTGGTAGTGTACACACACACACACACAAAAGCAACATGTTAGCAATTACACTTTCTGAAAATAAGACTTCCAATACAACAGGCAAGATGTTCTCTCAGTGAGGTGTAAAAACACATTTTCTACTACTACTTCTACTTCACCAAATTCTCATTCCCATTCTTGTAATGGTGTGTTTAGTCACGGGAGCTGTCAAAAAATTATCTGGCCGTCTGTTTGAGCACCACCGTTTTCCTTGCGCCTACTTCAAAGAGCATGCATGCACATAGATGAATACACACTCACACACACACACACACACACACACTCACTCACACACAATGCTGTTCCTGTATAAACTTTACAAAGCACAGAGTCAACTCTGTTCCACCTGTTGTGTACTTTAGGAACGCCCAATGGATTAACCGACTGTGATAAAAACCCCCACACTCAAATGTCTTCAGTCGGTTTAAAACTTTAATCAATTCCACTATGCGATGTGATGCGTGCGTCTGTACAGATATAATGAAAGACAGTGATAACAAAAACAAAACATAGGGAGAGAAACAGGACTTAATCATACGTTAGGTTTATATCATAAAATGAGAGCCCCAAAAGTCCATATGCCTAAAATTAGACTTAAAGCATTTATTCTTTACCCGACTTGTCCAACGAACACCTCCACCTTTATTTGTGCAGGGGTGGATTTCGCTGCAGGCCTGTGATTACATCACCAGCCGTTTGTGGCGCAGCTTTATCAGTCAGGCATTGCTCAGCCAGCCCTTTGAAGAGCCCGCCGGGGCCTTTGATCTGAGCGTGCTCAGTGGCCTCCCAGCCGGCCGATCCTATCAGCTCAGGCGGCACATTTGTGCTCAACCCAGAACCAGATTCCAAAGCCACCTCTCTCTCTCAGGTCTGACTGGTTATGTGTAATGAGGTAAAAGGAGAGGGAAGGGCCTCCGCGCAGGCAGTAAATCCAGAGAAAACTGTGTGAAAAATACCACATAAATAGACAAGGTGTTGAAAGTCATCTTAACTCAACATGAAATTGCTTGCGGGTAGCACAACCAAAATGTTTTTTTCCTTTCCTGAGATTAACAACATACAAATACAACTTTAAAAGCAAGAGACTGTCTGTTTTTAATATGTATGGATAGATAAACAGTGCATTAATAACAACTAGGAACTGACCACAAAAAAACACTACATTTTTAAATATTAAGGTATTTAAATACATAATAACAATAATAATAATAACAACATCATCACTGTAAAACTGAATAAGTTGGCAAAATTCAAAAATTGAGGCAATCAGTTGCCTTGCCTCAATTTTTAAGTTAAGAAATTCAAATTTTAAGTAAGCAGAACTAGCAAATTTTTATGTACGTACTCGTACGTTTTCATTTTGCTTAACTTGACAGTATACTATTTCATACATTTAACTTAAAATTATCATGTAACCTCAATGTAAACATTTTTATTAGTGTAAACTTAGCTAGTTACAAAAAGCTAATTCAGAAAATGCTAACTTGCTAATTTGCTAAAATGTTAACAATAGCTTGGTATAGCACTTGCTGAATGAGTAACAACATAAAGCATTTAACATACCTCATCTCAAACCAAACCGCATGTACCACTTGTCACCATGATGGTAACTCTCCAAAAACCCACAAAAACTCTTTTAAATTAGCATACCAAAACATGAATCACTACTAAATCTCCGACTTAATATTAACATTGCACAAAAAAACATTACATAACACTTAATTTTAGCATTTACTCTCCCTTTCGAGTTCCATGGGCAAAGCATGCTGGGAAATAGAAATCCCAGCCCAGTTTCAGTTAAACTTAAGTTCATCTAAATTAAAAGAAACAAGTTCATAAAATTCAAAACAATGAAACAGTTCAGTTTACTTAAAATATATCAGTTCTGTGAACTTGAAAGAAAAAGAAAGTGCTAAATACTCATAAAAGTTCATTTGACCGAACTAATTTGTTTAATTTAAGTTTGTCCTACTCAAACCACTTATTTTGAGCATTAGGGTTTTATTATATTTAAAATAAAAAGTAAAAATATTTTTAAGAGTTTAAAAATAAAACAAGCAACAAACAAAACACTGATTTAAAAAAAAAAAAAAAAATTTTTATATTTTATTATTATTATTATATATAATAAATGATTATAATATTATACATTCACATTTTAAATATTTTAATATATTTAAAAACCAAACAAAAACACAACAAAAACAAAACAGGCTGTTCTACCACTATGTGAACCTGAGAAGAACAATCCAAAGTAAGCAAATATACATCTCTCACCTAAAAAAACAAAAAACAAAACACTGCTAAGGGGGGAATTCTGGTCAAGTACAGATAAATCTACCTCCTTTATACAGTACAGACCAGTTGAAAACATTAACCAAAAAGACAACTCTGCTGCTTGGACCAGACAACCTAATCTTTCAAAGCTGGAAGCCGCTATACCGAAGGGACCGTGAGTATCTCATTAAAAGGGAGCCAGGAGACAGTTGTCAGGCATTGTACTCTATTTCGGAAGCCTCAGAGAATCAACGGCTTGGATGAGATGTGTGCATCCATTCGTCTATGACAAAATGAACACCTGGTGACCATGGGAAACAACAGGGGAGCAATTATACAGAAGCCATGTGGAGTGAACAAAGGAACAAACGAAAATGATGATCTCACGGAGAGAGGACTTTCTTAATTTAACAAAGACACAAATAAGTGCCTTCATGAGCCAACTGGGTTACAATACACAATTCAGAGGAAGAACTTATCTGTACTTCCCCTTCTTTAGACACATTACAAACAGTTCACAACATACAAATACAGTGAACTTCGTACAAGCATGCTTGATACAATGCCAGTATCTAATGCAATAGCTAAAATGATATGACAATGAAAAATTATTTATTTAATCATTTATTAATCTGTTAATTTTCAATTTTTTATAAATACACTATATACTATGTGTGTATAAATAGTTAAAAATGTGTTATATGTAGAAATTAACATTAAACCTATATCAACAAATGCTGTAAAGTATCGGTTCATTCATTGTTTTTTCATGTTAACGTAAAACATTTTTTTATTGTAAATGACGGAAATGAACAAGTGTTTGTTTTGATATTTCAGTGTAAATCTTACAGCTTATGTAATTCTCTGCTAGTGTGTACTGCGGTATACTTTGAACCCAGTGTTCTTGAACCAAAGAAGGTGGTAACATAAATGATAAGGTCTTAAGACTCTACGATTTCATGACTTGGTAAATATTACAATACTAGTGCGAAGCTTGGACTTTGCTGCAGTCACTTGTCTGTTTGGCTGATAACTCAACATAAAAATACTCTTCAAACACAATAACTTCAACCGGAACCTACCTGCGAGGACTATCAAAAAACAATTAGCAATGCATAAGGTAATTAGGATGACAACATTTCTAAATGTGCTATAATAAACCAATAAAAAGACAAAACCGCAAGGCAAACAGAGATACACATTCTGTTATATCCTGTTAGTGCTTTAAGCCCATGACATCTCTGCTATTGCTCAAAAGGAATTTGCCAACTGACCCCAGAATTTGAAATTAACATTTCACCATAAAACACAAAAGAAAAAAATTAAGGTATTATATTGTATATTAATGTTCGGGTTGGTAAGATTTAATTTTTGAAAGAGTAATGAACATTATGTATGGTTAAGTACATTATGATACCATGGTGGGCTACCTTAACAGCTTCTTATGTGGAGATCTACTAATTAACAATATCTATCAACAGCATCTATCAATTAAAAAATAAATAAATAAAATCACATGCCTACTTAACTACTGTAAAAAAAAAAAAAAATATATATATATATATATATATATATATATAATATATATAATATATATTATATATATTAAATATATATTAAATATATATATATATATATATATATATATATATATATTTTTTTTTTTTTTTTCCTCATTTTCTCAAATAAAAGATGACCATAATGCAATTTTTCTACAAAATCAACAATAATTCACATCTTGTGCAGTCTAATGAACATTTGTCCATTATTCTATCATTCATTTTTCTTAACCCTCTACGAACACACTAAAGCTCGAGTCGCCATTGGCTAGTACTTTTTTTTTTTTTTTTTTTTTTTTTTACACGGAATGCACAAACAATGCAAATTGTTCTACAAATTCTACATAAACATAATATAAAATATAAATATAAAATATCAATTTCAAACACTATTAAAAGGCAAGAAAACAGTCTGTTAAAAAAAAGAACAAATAATCCAACTACAAGCAATAGCACAAATAAACAATAGAACAAAGATGCAAATTTAAATAAACAATGCTTTTCAGGTTAATTAACAGTAGTTAGATACAGATTAGGTACAGAAATTGAATAATCAAATGTAAAATAACACTGCAGTGCATAGTCTAAACACTAAAAACAGACAGCAGCAGGAATATTAGGCTGCTGTCACTTTAAGACATAATGCACAGATCCAATATACTGATACTGTTACACATGCGTTTTCTTTCTTGACTGTTTACATTCACTTAAGACTAACCGACTATGTTTACTAGGATACTCACCAAGATGGGGATTTTGACAATTTTGTGTGAAGACATGAAAAACAGCTCAATTCAGTAATGGCATGCTGACAGACGTAGCTTTCTGTGCACGCTCTTCGAAAGTGCAAGTTATTTTCGCATCTTCTTGTGCTCGAATGTTTAAATTGCCATAAAAACGCGAGCAAATGATAAACATTAATGACAATGCAGCATTGGTCCGATCGGGACAGCATCAATTCTCTTTACGTGGCATGTGTAAGCCTCTGTCTTTCGGTTACGTTGAGACTGCGCGAGTGTAAGAGAAAGCAACAGAGGGCGCTCTCAGCCAAGCGACAGTGCGTAAAGCTCAGCAGGCAATGATATTATATCTGCGCTAAACTTATTTTTTGCCTCCAACTCAATCACAGGCGACTGAAATCGTACAATTTACTAGCCATTGGCTAATTAAAGTCGCTCAGTGTGAAATTTGGTCGCATATGCGAGTTATTTACTCACATTGCAGAGGGCTGTTAATGTTTAAGAACATTTAAACCATCTTAATGTGTCCAGCAACTATCCAAGAACAAAACATTAACTGGTAAATCAATCATGTTAGAAACTTAAATCTTGAATCCAAGATGTAACTTAAACTCTGAAATGTAAGATTGTATTTAAGTGTTTTCCATCATGACCTAGACTTGACTTGATTCAAATTTTCATTCAAGATTTCTAGTCTCAAGTCAAGTCTAGTTCATGATGGAAAATACTTTAATCAAGTCTTAAATTGCATGGTTTGAGACATATTGCAGATTATTGAAGTCTCAAATCAAATCTGACCCTCAAGTCTCTTTCATCATAACTTGGACATCATTCCAGACTTTAAGTCTAAGATTTGACAATAACTTGAAGCCTTTTTCTGAGACCCCTCATCTTCATGATTTAAAAAAAAAAAAAAAAAAAGTCCCTGGAGTGCGAAGAGGAAAAGGAAACATATGAACAAGCGCTGAGGAAAACCATCAAGTCTGTGCTAACTGGTTAAGCAGAAGGGCAAAAACAGAGAGAAAGACAAAGGAAGAAAAGAAGGCAAGTACCATAGAGAGTCAGGGCATGACAGAGTGTCGGCGTGACAGACAGCGATAAGTACAAGGGCACGACAGACAGGGAGACAGTCAGACATTGAATGCGGGAAAGACCGAAAACCAGAGCTTGAAGGAAACAATAGGTCTGCATTTTGGACTTCAGCCATTCGTCAGCACATTCCTGAACAACAACAAAGCATGCCTGAGCCCCTGTGTGCCCCCAGAGCATTGTCATTTCATAACCCTCTGCCCCCACTGCTGCTTTTGGAGAAGCAGAGACTAAATGAAGTGAATACAAGCACATCAGCCATACGATTGTGTCAGTCAACATCAATAATAGCTTATTTATTGGATTCAGAGTCAGTCCTCCAAAAATCCCCACATTTCAACTCTCGGAACTGAGATTCTTGAGGTGTAACCATAGCAACTGGAATGATGAGCTGTGATAAGCTAATCAATCTGTGTTGTCAGTCACCGTCAGGACAGCACTTGCCTCTCAAGTGAACATCCAGTCCTTGTAAATGAGCTTTGATGGGCAAATCAATAGGGGGTTCAAGGAGAGAGCGGAACGATCACTCAAGCCTTTGCAGGAAGCAAGAATAGGAAAGTCTCTTCATGGAAAACAATAAAAGAATCCATATGTGGATCTTTCTTTTGTGCGGCAGGTAAAATAGAGCCGACGGTCTGAATTTTCTATTCATTTCTGCCTAAACTATTTGCCTCTTAAGAAAAAGAAAAAAAAAATTCTCAAGCGCATCAGAGTGAGGCAGACAGTGGTAAAAGAAGAAAGAAGGAGACAAAAACAGTTTCATCTTTTCTACTCTTACAGAGGGAAAAAAAAACAGCCTCAAATTACTTTGGCAAGGGTATGAAAGGCCGACGGGTTAGCGGTTTGAGTAGATAGGTCTTAAAATACAGCTGCCACCACAAAACCAATAAATGGAAAAGTAGTCGTGCAGCACTTTAACCTTTTAAACCCACGGTTGTTGAATATTGCTACTGTTGCTGTGGACAGGGAGGGGCCCGTGTTTTCGGGTACCCACTGTCTCGTGGAGGGCCGTTCTGGACTCCCATGGTTTCAGTCTGTGGGAAAAGCATGCAGACTCTTTAGGCCAAACCAAGCTCTTATTATAGTCCTAATTTAGGCTCACAACTACAGTGAGCTTTGAGGAAAGTCACTGTATCAATCACGCCACAGATCGTGGGCTGACTTTAACAGATTTTGTAAGATAAAATGAAAAAAAATATAGTCCTAAATTGCAGTTTATGCATCTAGGAATGAACCCAGACCACAAATTCTCAACATGGCAAATAAGGAAAGCCGCCTCATGGTCTATTAAAGGAGTAGTAGTAGTAGTAGTAGTTGCTGTTCATTGACAATCTTCCACTCAAGTGTGCTGTTAAAGGAATAGTTCAGTCAAAAATGAAAATTCTGTCATCATTCACTCACCTTTATGTTGTTCCAAACCTATACGAGTTTCTTTTTTTCTGTGGAAAACACAAAAGAAGATATTCTAAAAAAAAATATTGTTGTCCAAAACAACATTGGACATCATTGTATATACACTACCAGTCAAAAGTTTGGACACGGTAAGATTTTTAATGTTTTAAAAAGAAGTTTCGTCTGCTCACCAAGGCTGCATTTATTTAATTAAAAATACAGTAAAAACAGTAATATTGTGAATCCTTGTTGATCAGGATCATTACTCCAGTCTTCAGTGGCACATGATCCTTCAGAAATCATTCTGATATGATGATTTGATGCTGCAGAAACATTTATTGTGTACAATTGTACAAAATATTTGTGTACAATATTTCTTTTTTAGGATTCTTTGATGAATAGAAAGTTCAAAAGAATAGCGTTTATTTGAAATATAATCTTTTGTAACATTATAAATGTCTTTACTGTCACTTTTGATCGATTTAATGCATCCTTGCTGAAAAAAATAAAAATTCTTACTGACCCCAAACTTTTGAACGGTAGTGTATAATGTTACAAAAGCTTTGTATTTCAGATAAATGCTGTTCTTTTGAACTTTCTATTCATCAAAGAATCCTGAAAAAGAAATATTGTACACAAATATTTTTGTACAATTGTACACAATAAATGTTTCTTGAGCAGCAGATCAGCATATTAGAATGATTTCTGAAGGATCATGTGACACTGAAGACTGGAGTAATGATGCTGAAAATTCAGCTTTGATCACAGGAATAAATTACAATTTAAAATATTTTCAAACAGAACACAGTTATTATAAATTGTAATAATATTTCACAATATTACTGTTGTTACTGTATTTTTAGTTAAATAAATGCAGCCTTGGTGAGCAGACGAAACATTAAAAATCTTACCGTGTCCAAACTTTTGACTCGTAGTGTATATATATATATATATATATATATATATATATATATATATATATATATATATATATATAATAAAATCTTTGTGTTCCACAGAAGAAAGAATGTACATACAATAATTTTCATTTTTGAGTGAACTATCCCTTTAAAGGGGTGATATAATGCCATTTTTACAAGATGTAAAATAAGTCTTCGATGTCCCCAGAGTATGTGAAGTTTTAGCTCAAAATACCCCACAGATAATTTTTTATAGCATGTTAAATTTGTCACTTTTTGAGGGTGAGCAAAAACACTCAGTTTTTGTGTGTCCCTTTAAATGCAAATGAGCTGCTGCGGGGTTTCAAGAGCTAGCGTTAGCACATAGTGTTAGCAGCACCGAATACCTCACGAAAACTTACTGAAAACGTCAGAAATTGTTCAGCCTTTTATGTTCAAACCAGAGTCGGACAATGATGGAGAGGCTCAAGAAGAAGTGGCAACATGTAGAATGCAACAGGATGTTTCTGAATGGTTAGCTGATTAATTTATGTAGCTGATGTGGGATATCAAAGTCATTAATTAGCATATTCTGTCATGATAATCTATAAATCGCTAATGTGGGAACTGTTGTAAGATGCCTACAGAGCCAGAGAATTTATGCTGCATGAAGACAGAACAGGTATAGTTTAGTTTAATTACAGTTATAACTTATGTTGTCATCTTGCTTTTATGACATGCTACTGCATTTGTGTTATGTACTGTATTGCAATAACATGGCCTCACCCCTTTGTTGCATGTTCGAGGGCAGGGTTTATATAAATTTTTGGGGTTAGTGATGTCACCAACCTAGGATAAAGCTCGTTGTAGTCCCTACCAGCCATTTGTTGTAGTCCTTCAACAGAGAATTCTTTAAAAGAAAATATCTCCCTTTGCTTTGAACTTTGAGCGTCATAACTTTGCAGATGTTGTTTATGCTCTAACAGCAACATTACACACCAACTAAAAAAGTTAAAAAAGTGAAATCATAATGAACCACCCCTTTAACCTCTGTGATTATTGAGTCAGTGAGCTGAACTCAAGACAAGTGGTGCTCACTGCACGTCCAGCTCCACCTTTCTTGACGTCATGGACTGAGCTTGACCTAGTCCAGCTCCACTTCTGTGGATCTACTGGGTGGAGGGATAGAGTTATGGGTAAGGTTAGGGTGTGGTTGGACCTTTTAGCTCCACCCATTATGCCCAAATTAAATCCAGAGAGGGGGAGCTGGACATCCAGAGAGGGAGAGCTGGACTTCACTCTCCACCCATGGCACTGCAGTGAGCAGCCGAATCATAAACGAATCATTCAGACTAGTTTTGTGAACTGAATTAATCAATTCATTTGAAAAGAATGATTTGTTCATGAAGCGGTCATCGCCACTTCTCTCACAAACTAATGAATATGCCAAAGAGTGCTACAGGGTGGATGTCAAGATAACAACACAAGTCATATTGACCAATTATTTGACACTATTTTTGAAGTTTTGAAGCCTCAGTTCCCATTCAGTGTGACGGCACTGGAAAAGAGTGACCAGAATAATAATTCTTCAGAAATTCTACTTGTATGTTCCACAGAAAGTCAAATGGTTCAGAAATGGCATGAGGATAAATAAATAATTACAGAATCTTTTTTTTTTTTTTTTTTTTGGTCAAATCAGTAAAACTTACTGGGACCTCTGATAGTTGGGATAGTTCACCCAAAAATGAAAATTCTGTCATTTACTCACCCTTAAGTTGTTCCAAACATGTATGAATTTCTTTCTTCTGCTGAACACAAAAGAAGATATTTTGAAGAATATGGGTAACCAAGCAGTTGATAGAGATTTTTTTTTTCTTCCATACTATGGAATTCAATGGCGCCTATCAACTGTTTGGTTAACCATATTCTTCAAAATATCTTCTTTTGTGTTCAGCAGAAGAAAGAAATTCATACATGTTTGGAACAACTTGAGGGTGAGTAAATGATGACAGAATTTTCATTGTCGGGTGAACTATCCCTTTAATAATAATAATAATAATAATAATAATACATGACATGTTTATGCATGAAAAGTGATGAGTGAATCAGAACCAATCATCCATCTCTCTGTTCTCAGAACTTTAAAGAGAAGTTGACTTTTCTGTGGAATGAAGCAAAGTCAAAAATCAAAGTCAGATGTGCTAAGCATTTGAGATTGAAAGCAATTGCAGTACGACAACGTAAAACAAGACACCATAGAGCCATGATGAGCAAAACTCATATTCCAACTATAAACATTCCACTCAAATATAAACACTGAGTCAATTTCCAACACATTTCATTTTCACTCCCACAGTTATCAGCCTCAACAAACAAGTAAGAGCACGGTTAAAAGAGGAAGTACCATCTTACTTTCCCACATCTAGTTCTTAATGAGAACAGTGTCTAAAAACCACCAGCACTGTTCTAGTTCTGCTGCAGGAGGTGATAAGGCGAGTCATCCATCAAGGTATTTTAGGTCAGTCATGTGTAGATATGACACTACAGTTCTGCCTGAGAGAATGTGGAGATGGCATCATTCTAATGCCGCCATGACAACATGTCATCGCCTGTACCGCCAGCGTTCACACAGACCATTTCATTTCACTTCTGTTTATATAAGGGACTTTCAGCAGTAACGGTCATGAACTACAAACAATGATGCACTAGTTATGATGGGAGATGAAAGATAAATCTAAACTAGTCTGATGCAACACTGAGAACAGTTGGTGAGACAGTCATTATCTCTTTGAAAAACGAAAGACAGGTGCAACTTATGACAATAACACCTGGCAAACTTATTTTTTAGAACTTGTTCAACTAATTCATGGTTTCCCAATTTTTTGTGTTAATCCCGTCAAACTAGAAATAGCATATAACGTTGTTATTTCTGGATATCCATTATTATACTAAAATATACACTTACATTCAAAATTTTGAGGTTGGTAAGATGTTTTTGAAAGTCTCTTATGCTCACCAAGGCTGCATTTATTTGATCAAAAAAAAAAAATACAGTAAAAATGGAATGAAATGTTATTAAAATTAAAAAATAACTGTGTTCTAATTTAATATATTTTAAATTTATCTTATTCATGTGATGGCAAAGATTAATTACTGCAGTCTTCAGTGTCACGTGATCCTTCAGAAATCATTCTAATATAATGATTTGGTGCTCAAGAAACATTTCATTTATTATCAATGTTAAAAACAGATGTGCTGCTTAATATTACAGTGAAAACTGATAGATTTCTTTTTTTTCAGAATTTTGTGATGAACGAAGTTAATCAAAAACATTATTTATTTTAAATCGAAATATTCTGTAACATTAGAAATGTCTTCACTGTCACTTAACAATGTAATGCATCCTTGCTGTATAAAAGTACTAGGCTAATGTCTTTTTAAAAAAAAAAAAAAAAAAATTCGTACTGACCCCAAACTTTTCAACAACAGTATATCCCATTATAACTTATATTATTCAGAATACTATTCAGCATTACAATCAATAATATTAGTCATTTTTAATCCAAAACGTGAAAAATAGACTCACCAAGATGCATATAATGTTAAAAGGTATCACACACATATAAAATATGCACACATTAAACTCATTATTATGTTTTCTTCCCTTAAAAAGGAACTGAAAAAAACTTGTTTAATAAAGTAAAATTCAAGGTTTAACAAAGCAAAATAAAAATCCAAGTACCCCTGGATGGGAGTCACCACACAACTAGAAGGAAAAATAAAAAGAAGAAAAGAGTATAAAGTACAAAGCTATCAAAACATTCAGCAGACTTTTATTGTTTGAATGTTGCACGCATAATGATCCGGGCCAAAACTTTGTGACAAAACCTTCAATCATTAGCCTTCCCATTTTACAATCAAATGTAGTAGTAAGTGATGCATCAGTATATTAGACTGATAACCACCATGTCAGCTATAGGACTGCCAAAATCATCACAGTCCAAACACTGGATGTAACAGCATTTCAGCTTAAATATTTTAACCTTTCAGCCTTCGACAAAAAAATAAATATTTAAATAAAATAAAATAAAGTATAAACTAAAAGCTAAAGCAATTGTGATAATTTTATGTAAAAACCAACAGCTAGCAAGTCTCTACTGGAGACAAGGCCATGGAACTGGCAGTAGGAACGTAACACTATATTCAAAACATCATCAGCAAGACCTTTCCAAGAGAAAAGCCACAAATACAGTATGTAAGAATTATTTAAAAAGACACTGATTTTCATGCTATGAGAAGACAAAATTGAGGCAATTGAGGTTCTAGCCAAGGAGAACATTGGTTTTGTGTATTAGCCAAGAAAAGTCACTTTGCTTCCTGCCCCATAAGGTAGAGTATGTAGCAAATTGAGTTAATTTGTTTGCTTTGGCCCTGATGGTACTCCAGGCTCTCCTTTTCACTCAAGGGAAATCTGACAAGGATGTACCAGGGCTATAGTTTTCTTAAAGTGCTTGAAATTTACGTCCTACAGTACAAAATCCTCACTTATTAACTTAAATGGATTCTCAACACCCAACAACAAACCTTCTTTATAATTAGCCAATCCCAGAGGTTAAAATGCAATCATGCAGGAAAACTTTTACCATGTTTAAAAGCAATTTGGACAAATAGGCACAAGAAAATGCAGAACAAGCATAAAGGCCCGTTCACACCAAGGATGAATGATATAAACATTGACAGCCAATCAGAATCAATCCCACTTTAAAGAGCTTGAGCATTTAAAGTGGCAGGTGACAAACCTGCAGAGCACTTGGAATAAACAGAACGATATTGTTTGCTGGTGTGGAAACTAATATAGTTATCGTTCTTGGTGTGAACGGACCTTAAGACTCCAAGAATGGTGCAACAAACTTTTTTTGCATGCACACTGAATTACACAACTATATTGTAAAACATAAGTCAGAAGTCAAACTTTTGAGTTGGAAAAATATCTTCATAAGGGGCTTTCGCACCGAATAGTTCTAGGAACTAGCCACTAGGATAGTTCCCCGGAAACTAATTTCTGGTTGCATTCCCACTGGGAATAGGAACTCTGAAGCGGCCAACAGCAGTGTCTTTAAGCGCGGCATGAATGGAGGATGCCGTGATCAGAGCTGTTTGTTGTGTGTCGTGAGTTTCGTGATAACGGAGATGGAATGTAAACGCATAGTTTACGCAAAAAGTGGGGCTAAGAGACTAAACTCCTATGACAACTTTTAATATCGAGGCGGAGAAAAGAACACAACCCTGCAGACAACAGTTAAATGTCTTTATCGCTGTTTTCCATGTTCGTGAAGTAAATGTGTTTACACGGCTTTTTAAAAATGCCGGGTGCCGGTGTTTGACATTAGTTTGACCAATCAACGTACACTCTCGTCACTGATAGTTCTTATAGTGCTGGTTTAGACCCTACCCTGAAATAGGAGCCAATTTAGTTCCCCCAAAAGGAGTTCTTAGAACTAAAATAGTTCCTAGTTCCTGCGGTGCGAACATGGCAAAATCTGGGTACTTCAGCCAATAGTTCTAGGAACTATGAAAAGGGTCCTTCAGTGCGAAAGCCCCTATATGGTTTTTCAACCGTTCAATCAGCTTCGCAACAAAACTCACACCTTCTCAACACCTTTCAAAGCCACATGAAATTATGACATTGCTAAGAAGTTGACATGAAATTATGGCACTGCTAAGAAGAAAATCGTGACTGATACATGATGGCATAGCATTTCGTAAAATGAGAGAGAACAAACCGTGAAGGAAAAGATCTAAAACATTGTGCGCACAACGATTACAACGTTAGCAAGAACATTATCCCAATAGGAATCCTAACTTGGCCTCTGTGATAAAAGCGATGTTAAACTATGTCTGAAAATAAGGCAAACCTCAAAAGCTTCTCAATGTAAAGCTGAGGTCCGGCATCTCAGCAGGGTTTAAAGATAGAGCCAAATGGCCCATGCTAAATGAATATACGGCCAGTCAAAATATCTAAACCACTAAATCTCTCATTTCACCCCACTACAGAGAAAGCAATCTCCTCTGCCATCTCTGAAAAATGATGATCACCACTTGCCATTTTGAAGAATGTGATACTTACTAATCCTATACATGCGAACATTCTAACATTACTAAGTACACAACTGTAAACACATAGTAGCGAATGATGTGGGATGGACACGGTAGACCTGGATGTAAAAAAGCCTGTATTTTTCATTTTTCTACACTAAAACCACAAGGAGGAATGTAAAGGAAAGCACAGAAATAGTAGGAGCTTGTGAAAGATGAACTACTGCATGCAGCTAGAGTATACAGAGTATTGTTTCATTCAAAATTATTTAATTTTTTTTGTATCGATCAAAAAGGTAAAGCATTTACAGTGTGTTGCATGCATGATGAGATGCAGCATAAAGCATCAGGCATTTGCTTTGATCTGCAGGAAGATCATTGCATCCACTTTCACAGTGTTCACATTACAGACACAGTCACCATAACTTCCCACAGTGCACTTCTGCCAACAGTGTTAAACTCTAAGCAAGTGTTTAAGGGACAGATTATACCTCTTGGCAAGGCATTCAATAACGTCTCGCTCTTTGATGCCTGTTCTCTGTTTTCACAAGAGGAGAGGGGAGAATTACAAACTTTCAACAAATCATGAAAATGGGCGCTCTTTAGAAGCACTGCAAAACGTTCCCTAGAGAATACAAAACCGCTTGTGTACAATATGAAGAATAAATCACACCGAGGTGTGATGGTTCATAAACAATTTATCAAATAGCACAGGTCCCTGTGGAGATATTATTTAAGCAGAATGGTCATCTGGACAGCATTATGGAGAAGATTTCTCACAGCCTTCAATGAACTACTTCAAGCAAAGGACATTTATATGACAGGTGTCATAGGCATATGTAAAAACCATACCATTCTAATTATTATTATTATGTAAGAGTAATCTCAAGTCATCTTAAAGCTCTTAAAATGTTCATTGCATGCACTGATTTCAACAGGAAATCAAAACTCTATTAATTATATTAACTATGGAAATGAATAAAAGTTATGGGAGAGTCCTGGAACTTTTGAGATTGTAGGCACATAAAGAGATGAGCATGAACAGAAAATATACATTTATTAAAGGCCTGGAAATACTATATTTAGAATTCTTTTATCTTTCCAGGTTTTCATTGACCGTGGGAATCCTGTTACTTTGAGTCAACATTGACAGTTGGCATCTTAACATTGCAAAAGATCTGAGAAATGCTGTTATTAAAATTGATAACCTCTGACATATGTTTACTGCTGTCATCTGCGCTACAAAGTTTACACCATGTTTGTTTCTGCACGTCCCTAGTCCGTTTCTGCAGTATACTACACCATTCATGCAAGTTATGCATCAAAGTAACTTTTTTTGCAAGTACGTTTTCATGTTTTGCGAGACAAGAGGCCATTTTGCGACCGCATAGTTCTCTGGTCTTGTACCATCCTCACGTAGTGAAGTGCAACCCCACACCCCCTTGAAAAGAAAGAGAAAAACAAAGTTGCGGAGAGCGAATGCACCGCACAGAAATGAAGTTGTTAAGAGTGTAAAATTCCCATGCAAGTGCACCGATAGAGACGGAAACGTACTTGCACGATCTCGCCCTCTGCGCTGATAGTGGCTCCGGCTCTGGAGAAGCGCCCTTGCAGACCTGTCGTGTAAGTGGTATAATCACCATTTGGGCTCGACTCAAAAAGCACAACTTCCACAAAGGCAGTATCCTTGGCTACGACGCTTCCCAAGACCCAAAACAGCACCAAGACCACCGAATCAGCACCACGACCGAACCCACTCCTCGGTAAAATCATCATCTTGCCGGTTGGATCAGCGCCGATCGGAACATAATTTCCAAGGGTCTTCAAAAAAGTGTTGATTCAGAATCAAATTTGAGAGGAGAGAGCTCCCTCCCAGAATACAAACTACAACAGAAAAAGAAAAAAAAAAAAAAACGCAATGGATGGTGCAAAATGAGAATAGCGATCATTAAAAATAAAAGTTTGTCCTTGGAAAGAATGTCGTGGCTTATTTCACCATTGCTGCCCGGACTATCGCATTGCTCGCGCGCTCGCTTATGCCTCGCTGGCTGCTGCTCGCGCTCTCTGTACAAAGCGGATCTCCTTTGATCTGGGAACACGTGATTCCTTAATTTTTTTTTTCCACAAAGGGTTAACCCCACCCACCGATCTTTCTGACCCTCTCTATTCTAGTGGTGGGGTTTTTGATTCATCCAAGTGATTCGATTCTTTTGAATCAGCTCATTTAAAAGATTCGTTCAGTAACTCCTGTATTATTCCCAGCTAATAGGGAACGTTGTCAGAACTTTTGCTAGGCGGTAATGCACCATAAGCTGGTTTGCCAAACGCCAATAAACATCACAAGAAGAAGAAAAAGAACTTTTGCTAACGTTCTGGCTAGGTTTCTCAAAGTTATTATGAACAGACATTCTTCAAGTAACATCAATAGTGCTCTTTCAACGTTATCTGGTCTTTAATAATAGGCTAATGTTCTCAAAACGTTGCGCAAAAAACGTTCTTTATAGGAACTTTCTTTTCCTTTAATGTTTTAGTTGGATGCTCGTTTAACGTTTTTTAAATGTTTAAGAATGTTCAGAGAACATTCAAAAGTAACGTTCCCATAATGTTTGCAGAATGATAAAATGGACGTTTGTATAACCAAGAAAAATGTTTTAAAAACATTTAATAAACTTGACGTTTTGAACGTTCAGACAACATTTAGAACGTTTTCTTGATGGGAATGTTAGCAAAACGTTTTTAGAACATATTTTGTTAGCTTAATGTCAAGTTATCTTTTACTTATTATTCTTTAATTTGCATAGGCTATCTACAAATCTAGAGGAGACACCATAAACAGTAGCCTATTCAAATATAATAAGCCTTTCCCCATAAGTCACAACTAAGCAGATATATAATTATTTGTCAGCTGCTGGGCATAGCTTTTTGTCAAGCTTCTGAAAAATATAGCAAAAATAGCCTTTAAGATTTTTGGTAACGTTACTTCATTGTAGTTGTAGAGCCTGTGGTCATTTTTACACATTCATAATTCTTATTATAAACAAAAGATGTACGTTTCGAAAGGGGGAAACTTGGCAAACTAAAATATGAGTTGCATCAAAGTGCAAAAAGAAGGATTCGTTCTTTTAAAAGACTCGTTCAAAACAACCGATTCGCTAACGTCAATTCCACTCCCCTGCTCCTCTCTGCATTGAATCGTTAAGGAGGAGCGACACTGTTTGGATGATTCATATGCAGAAATGTGCATGTGTAGTAATAAGTTAATAGCTGGGATTGTCCTTTCGTTTATATTACAGTCACAAAGCCGTTTTATTACTTTTGCTGGAAGATTTGTAAACGTTTCCTTAAGTTGTAATTTTAGCCGACTGTGAGGGAACTTGTTGAACTTTGGGTGGACTACCTTAAAAAGAACTAAACCTTCTCAAAATTATTAAGCGTTAATTTTACTCGTTTTCTCTATAGTAACAGGACTTTCTAATGCACTTTACACACTGTATATTGTGTAAAGTTTTTCAAGTGGGCCTATTCTCACATGTCTTTCTGAGAGAATTTATTTCAGTATATTTGATAATGTGTAGTAGCTAAAAGTCACCATGAAATCAAAATTGACAATTCTTTTTTTTTAAATAGAATATTGCAGTATTTATTATAAATGCTTTATCCGTGCACATCATTTGGTATTTTGTATGTGCTTTCATAATCTTTAATCAAAATAACTTGCCCTCCTTCTTGCAGTGACATCTCTTCTCTGATGACATGTTTACTGGTGTGAGGGCGGGACAACCTGTCACTCACATGAGATCACATGACAGCAATAGCAGGCCACAACCATCCAATCAGTTTCTGATGGACAAAATCAAGTCCCACCCTACATTTTTTCTTGTTTGAGAAGCTGTTTTACTTGGATATACGTCATAGGGAGTAAAAGACTATCGCAACTTCCATTTAATGACGAATTTAAAGTCTAGGTTTTTTGTAATACAGCAGAAAGGTTAAATATTCATCTGTCAAATGGGTTTTTGATGAGGTCAGACGAACATAAAATAAGGTTAGCCAAATTTTGAAATTACTATTAGTATTTTTACACTAAGCATTGAAACCAACAAGACAAGTCAATCTCAAAAGAAAGTAATAGTTAAAGGATTAGTCCACTTTCAAATGAAAATTACCCAAGCTTTACTCACCCTCAGGCCATCTATAGGTGTATATGACTTTCTTCTTTCTGATGAACACAATCGGAGAAACATTAATAAATATCCTGATGCATCCGAGCTTTATAATGGCAGTGAACGGGACCGAGTATGAAGCTCAAGAAAGTGCATCCATCCATCATAAAAGTACTCCACACGGCTCCGGGGGGATAATAAAGGATTTCTGAAGCGAAGCGATGCATTTGTGTAAGAAAAATATCCATATTTAACAAGTTATGAAGTAAAATATCTAGCTTCCGTCAGACCGCATTCCGTATTCAACTTACGAAGAAAGTGTAAACTGGCGTCGCGTCAGTTAAACTTTTTCCGTAAGTTGAATAGGGAAGGCGTAGGATGTAGCAAAAGCTTTGTGAACTACAAGAGTTTTTCACTTTCTTCTTACGTTGAATACAGAAGGCGGTCTGGTGGAAGCTAGATATTTTACTTCATAACTTGTTAAATATGGATATTTTTTTACACAATCGCATCACTTCGCTTCAGAAGGACTTTATTAAAACCCCGGAGCCGTGTGGATGGATGCACTTTCTTGAGCTTCATATTCGTTGGTTCCGTTCACTGCCATTATAAAGATCAGATGCGTCAGGATATTTATTAATATTTCTCTGATTGTGTTCATCAGAAAGAAGAAAATCATATACACCTAGAATGGCTTGAGGGTGAGTGAAGCCTGAGCTAGTTTTCATTTGAAAGTGAACTAATCCTTTAAGGTTTCTTTTTTTATGTGCAGAACGTTTCGATTAGCCAAATTACCCCATACGTTAAAACAAGTTAAAGGGTTTGATCTCTCCTTTGATTCACTTGAGGAATGAGACAAAATCAAAGACCCTTTGCGTTCAGATATGCCGCAACTCTTCAAAAATAAAAGAACCTTTGAAGTATTCAAAGATTTGACCTTGGACTGACAGCAAAGTGCCCTCGTTGTAATCACTTTCAACTGGACACATTTCATCTGAGGAAGCTCAAGTTTACATTGAAAATCTGTTTATTTTACAGAGCATGCCTTGGTGAAGTGTGCATTTTGAAAGTAAACTTTGGCAAGATGACCATTTAACACGGAAAAAATAAAACACTGGAATTTGTTTTTGCAAATAATGTGTGTGTAATCATGTTTAAGCCTCATGTCAGATCTTTTACCCAGCTTGGGAAGTAGTAAAACGTTGCATTTAATACTCAGAAAGGCATAAAAATAAAGGCTCAAAGACATTATATTAGTGTGCAGAAGTCATATTTTTTCAAACACACACACACACACACACACACATCATTTCTAGGCCTACCCTTCTGATAAGTAATGCATGTTTATTCTACATTTTTGTGTTGTCAAGTCAAAGTTGGACTTTATTGAATTGTACTGTGTTTGCCTAACCAGTGTAAACTTTATTCAGACAATCAAAGATTACGAATTCACATTTGCATGCAATAATACCCCAAGAAATGAACAAGTCTTCAGAGTCTTTTTGAAGACATTCGCTTTATGAAAACCAACTGCACAGCTTCTCAAGGTCAGGAATGTATCAGGAAGAAACAACGGATTCCAAAATGGCCAACATGTGTTCTGATTCAACACAGGAAATCCAAAAGAGTTTGCAGAATGTTAAAATGCCTGGTTTGCCTACAGCATGACAATTATTTACAGATCGACTCTCAGCTGATGATGTCATTGAAGCTGTACACTAACGATCATGAGGAGGAGAATGGCACTCCATCTGTTTTTGAAGAAGACCCTCAGCTGTGATCTATAAAACTACCACATGATGAGGAAAACTGGCGTCTTAGTTTTCTCTTCTGCACTCACTGGTCCTCAAAGTTTCATAGTTGGCATGCACAGTCATTTGTTCATCATAATAACATTGCATCATTTTAGTCAAAGAAGTGCCTAGAATCTCATTTTTGTGGGCAGGGTGGAGTATTAACATCTGTGAACAGACTGTTGTAACTGTTAGGAGACAAGACAAGAGAATAATGACTGACTGAAGAGTGTAAAAGGTGCCATAAGTCAAACAATAGTTCAGTTCAGCGTTTAAGTGGCTGTAACGTTAAACAATCATAAAAATGCCATGTTTACTATCTCCCCCAGTGTCATTTCCATTTGAAATTGAATGCAGGCCCTGAAGGGTTGATAAACAAAGAAACCTCTTCTGTTTTCATTGATCCATGTCCTAAGAGAGAAATATAAACGGCGGCTAAAATCCTCTGATACGCAGAAAACTGCTATTGTTTTGGACAAAAAAAAAAAAAAGATGTGTGTTTGCTGTCAAAAATAAAAGCAAAATATGGATGATTACTTAAAACAAAGAAAGAAAGAAAGAAAAAATAAACAAGCAGCAGAACAAAGCAGAATTTCCAAAGCTTGGAATCATAGATCATGTGACTGAGAATACATTTAATTAGATTTAAAAAGACATACAGCTGACAGCTGCTTGTTTCTGTGTGTCTAAGTACAAAAGATACAATTAAGTTCATCACTTTACTCAGTGTTAAGTGTAAAGAGTATCTCTTCAGCTATGGGCTCGTCTTTACAAGAACTTTTGCACAATAAACTCTCATATAACACACTTTTCACATTTACGTTGCAAATAGTTGCATTACTTTGTCTACTACACTGTAAAAAAGAATTGTTGGTTTAACTTAAAAAAGTAAGCTACCTGATTGCCTTAAAATTTTGAATTCATTGAAATTGAGTTAATACAATGATGGCAATTGGTTTAATCAACAGAAACTCAAAATATTATGTTATCTGAACAACATTATTTAACATTATTAAGTTGATTTGACAAAAGAAAAAATGTTGTGATAACAAATCATGAAAATAATTTTTTTACAGTGTAGCAATGTCCAATAGTGTAAATACATTACCATTCAAAAGTTTGGGGTCAGCAAGATTTTTTAATATTTTGGTAAAATGTAAGAACAGTAAAAATACAGTTAAAAAACAGTAATATTGTAAAATATCATTACAATTTAAAATAACTGTATGTTTTAATATATTTTACAATGTAATTTATACCTGTGACGTCAAAGCTGAATTTTCAGCATCATTACCTTTCAGCATCATTACCATTATCTTTACTCTCACTTGTTGAATAAAAGTATTAATTTCTTTAAAAAAAAAAAAAAAAATGACCATGCGTTATAGGACAATTTTGTCTTGTGAAAAAGGTTTTTATTATTAGTTGTGGAAACTAATAATAAGTTATAGTAGTCATTTTTGTAAAAAAAAAAAATAAATAAAAAAAAAAAAAATTTTATATATATGTATATATATATATATATATATATATATATACTGTGTGTATGTATATATATATGTATATAAATACTTTTCACACAATGAATGTTGAAATGGTTTATGGTTATTTCACTTCTTGTTTAGATCATCATAGATTTAAACATGTAATAATTCATAGTTTTATGATGAATTTTCATAGTCAAAATGATCTATATGCATTTGCATTTGAAAAATGCATTTGAAACGTAGCAAACATGATTCAGACAGTCAGTTAATGTGTCATAGCAAAAATAAACATCTGTTAGTTTTGCCTCAACCCCTTTAATGCTTACGGATATCAAGAAACATTCAACCTAGAAAGAAGCTGAAATGTTGTGCAAAAACAATTACAAATGGAGATATGCTGTAATTTTTTTGTTTGTTTCACCATACAAACCACAAACAATTACAGTGCTTCTCCATTCGTATTTGTTTGTGTGTTGTGTGCTTGAAAGAGAAAGAGAGAGGATGAAAGTGGTTCTGAAAGTCCCATCATGCAGTTAATTCAATTCAACTCTGCCCTCTGGTGGTGTTTGTGAAAAACAGCATGTTTTATTCTGGATGCCACAGGCCGATCACCTGTGGATCTGATAACTAAAGCCATCTGTGAGAGAGCTTTTGCTATACACTCTCTTGGAAGTGTGTGTGTGTGTGTGTGTGTGTATGTGTGTGTTGTGAGGCAGATGTTTGGGAGCATAAATGGTTTATTGATTATAAAGCAAAAAATAATTATTAATTTCTTTTTCTGTATTTCCCTCAATATAGGTGCACTTCTTTTATCTTTAGATTTTGTCTTTTATGAATTCAAGCATGCATATTTGTAGGGGGCGAATCTAAACACAAAGCGCTGACATCATCTCACACATACATCGGCCGATTATATCCTCTCTTGAGACAACTCCCGGAGTCAGTGGGAGAAAATATTTCCATCTGTGGGTGTCCAGGGGCCTCTTAATTGCTTTATGTAATAATACACTCCAGTGTTGTCAGTTACAAACGCAAAATTAGGGCCTCCTCATCATCTCTTTTCTTCATTAGAGTTTAACGTCAGCAGGGCCCCATCAAAGGCACGATTCACCGTGGGGATGTCTGATTTATGAGCACAGTTCCCAGAGCATTGTGAGGATCGCACACATGCAAAATGGCTTCTCTGGTATTTATAGTAACCCAACTGGCATTGTGCTGCAGAGAAGGATGAGAACATGTAGGAAGAAGAGAGAGAGAGAGAGAGAGTGTGTGTGTGTGTGTGTGTTGAATATCACTCTGCTTTGATCTTTGGCCCCTCCTCTCAGATAAAACTCTCTCAGGACAAGAGCTTTGAACAGAAGTCACACAGTTGTTCTGTAATACTGCGCCACACAATTATGTTTTAAATATGTGAATGTGTATGGATGCTCTGCATGTTTATTATCTGTTCTGCTGCATTTATTATATTTTATCTAGTATGACTTTGTCCAAGTTTCATTAATACACGAATAACAGTAAACTGTCTACAGGGGGAGTTATTACAGGCAGGTTATTGTTTCTTAGACTGTTAGATCAGATGGATCTCCACATCAGAAATATCAGATCGGACCCCGGACACCGGATTCAGTCAAAAGATATCCGTTTTGTCACCAGTAAAACCTGTGAACAGCAAGTCTTGTCTAGTAACCAAAACTCTATTAACAGTCTTCTATCAGCCTAAGAGTTTGACTGAGAAGAGCAGAAGCAGGAGACGGAGTGATGATGATAAAAAGAGCCTTAAATTAAAGTCGGCATGAAATGTAAGTAGTCTTTTCTTCCTTATTGTTCCTGAAATGACCCTGGTTAAAGTGACTAATGACTTACTTTTGAATTCTGATGCTGAATCTCCTATTCTCTTAAACATTAGTGCCGCATTTGACACTGTGGATCATAATATTTTTCTTAATCACCTTGAAACTGTTTTTGGTATTTCTGGCACCATTTAGATCTTATTTGACCGGACGCAAACATTTTGTTGTTTTAGGGAAATACAGGTCTGATATTGGTCCAGTTTCTACATGGCATCCCTCAGGGCTCAATTTTAGGACCCTTACTTTTCAGTCTTTATTTGTTCCACACTGTAAAAAATGACCGTGATTTTAATGGTAAAAAACTGTAAAAATGCTACGGTGAAAAACAGTAAATTGGTTTACAGAAAGTTTCTGTACTATATATGGTGAATAACTGTAATAGATCAAACAGTAAATATAATGTAATTTTACGGTAAAATTTACAGTTTTTGGAAGTGAAAAATAACAAGTCATTGTATAATTTACAGTGAAAAAACGTAAATTGACATTCCCAGAATTCTCTGTGTGACACTTCACATTTGATATATATTATATCAGTTAATGAAATACGTTTTTTTACCGTAAATTTAACAGAATTTTTTTTACGTTGATAGTTGATACCATATTTTGTACGGTAAAGTTCTGGCAACCACAGCTGCCGTTGAGACTGTCTCAGTGCTCACTAAATGTATTTATGAGATAAAATCATGGATGTCTAATAATTTTGTTTGTATAAACAGTGATAAAACTGAGGTAATGCTAACTGGTTCTCATTAGCTCCATAAGGCTGGCCAAACACCTCTTATCATTGATGGTTCTGTACTTGAGTTTCAGATATTTTTGTTTTTTTAATTGAGGAATCTAATTGTCTTTGATTCTTCATTGACATTGGCTACTGGTTAAATTTAGAGTTGGATTTATATGCTCACATACAAAGCATTTCACGGACTGGCTCCAGAGTATTTATCTCACCTTTCAACACCATATATCCCAATCTGAAATCTTCGCTCTTCTCAGCATGGTCTGTTGGTTGTCCATCAAACATGGTTATGTTCCATGGGTGACAGAGATTTTTTTATTGCTGCTCCCAGGTTGTGGAACCAACTTCCAGTTGAAGTAGAATTTTGAAAACATATTTGAAAACATCTATTTTTTAAGTTGGCTTATTGTTGATTGTGGAAAACATGGTTGATTTCTTTTTGTTGTTTTAATACACCAATGTACTATTTATTTTGTATTTTCTATTTATTTATACCTTGAGAAGCTCCTTTTAAAGGTGCTATAGAAAATAAAGTTATTATTTTATTATTGTGACGTGTATCTGAGTAAAACAGCTTCTGGAATGAGAAAAAAATGTAGGGCGGGACTGGATTTCGTCCTTGGGAATTAATTGGATCATAGGAAGTTGGGCGTTGCTAACTAAATTGAGGCAGATCTGAATGCCAGTTTGCAGTCCAGTCAGTTGTGGAGGATGTTTAGTCAATTATTTATAATAAACATTCTGCAACATTCCGTAAAAAAATAAGAATTGTCCATTTTTAACTTTAATTAGTGGTGCTTTCTACTTTTCTAAGTGCTATAAGGGCTAGTAAGCAAACACCACTAACTTTTTTTTCTTCAGAATAATATAAAAATCTAGTTAAAATAAGATTATTCAAGTCCACTTTAGAATCACATCACTGTATTAAACAACAGATTTTTGGTCTTAGAGTCAAAAACTTTAAAAAGTCTATTTTATATTATATCCTAGACACTATAGAAATAGAGCTTGTGAAGATGGATTTTTGTATAGAGGAAGGGTGCCTTGAAATGTATAGATTGCTCAAAGTTACTGTAAATGATCTCAAATCACTCACAGACTCAATCTGCACACCTGGGGCAGAACTAAAAAATACAAACCCAGAGAGAAGCAAGAGTTTGTGTGGATCAGACAGAGATTTTGAGATCTTTTAAGTTCTTTCTGTGACCAATATGTTTTCATGTTACTATGATAAACATGAAAGTGCAAGAACTTTGAAATGGAGAAGAAAGAAGAACGAGTGAGAAAAAGCACATCTTCAGACCCATTCTTCATTTACATCTTCTTCATCATCATATACATTTATTCATTTAGCAGGTGCTTTAATTCTGAAGTGAGGAAAAGTACAAACACTGTTATGTAAAGGAGCCAACAACATTTGTATAAAGCTTAAATACCATCATCTGAAAGCTGATATGTAAATAACTGTCATTTAAGTGAACAAGAATCTGTTATTTCTTCATAGTGTTGTAAGGGAATTTGCAGAGTAAAAGTAGAAATGAGGATGTTATTTGTGTATAATAATAAAAATGATATATAGCCATAGATTATTACAATTTAAAATAATGGTTTTCTTCAAATAAAATATTTGAAGAATTTGTCAACTATTTTTGCCTATACAATAATGAACAATAATAATCCATAATAATTAAATAACATTGGAACCCACTGAATTTCATTGTATGGACCACAACAACAACAAAAAAGTATCTTCTGTTGTGTTTCACAGAAGAATGCCATATAGGTTTGGTACAACATAATAAATATGATAACAGATTTTCATTTTCAGGTGGACTATCCTATTAAAAGTGTTCCCAATATTTCAGATAACACCTTTCATATTCTACCTCTGTGAGAGAGAAAGAGAGAGAAACAGACCACTCTCTGTGCTTTTAGAGATAACATAGATTAAAGCACATTAGCAGCGTGTCAGGAAATGACTTCAGATCAAATGGCTGACATGATTATGGTTCCTGCTTCTTTTAATTTACTCTTTCACCTCTCTCACCTACACACAAACCAACACCCTCATCTTCTCTATTCCTTTTTAACATCAAAACAGAGTGAATGGAAACTAAGCTTGTTACCACATGATGTCTTGGCAAGGCCATCCATGAATTGAGCACATTTTAATTTGAACCTCATTGTTTTAACAACCCTGACCAGCATCTCCAGAGAACAAGTCCACACAATAAAACGCCATGCTCGTCTCTTTGAAGTGTCTCCAAATGCATCGTCATCATAGTGACAAGCTCATAAAATACACAAAACTTCAAATGATTTGCTCTTATGTTGTTGTTTTTTTTTTTTTGGAGCCCAAAATTGGATGTTTATGTCTCTTTCTTTATTTCAATGTTGTGCTTGGACATTATAACCTTTTAATCATGCATGTCTAGCCCTGAGATGATTTTTGCATATAATATAAATTTATATTTATGTTATTTAATTTTTAATTTATTTAATATTTATTAATTATGTGCAAGGAATAATGACAAATTTAGCTTAATTTAATTATATATAATAAAAAACATACAAAACTATAGTATAAAAACAGAAAGTAAACAGACAAACCAGACAATTTGGCATCAATGGCGTGTTTCATTGCGTTATCACAAATAAAACCATTGACTCCAAGCACAACTACATAATATGATAACCAAATTTTAAATAATATTTAAATAAAGAGGCCAGACATCACTTTTGGCTACTACTGTAAAACTCTTTCTCACAAACAAATGTGCGCTTACTATATTCTCCACCAGATGGCAGCAATGTCGATATGCTACCTTTCTCATCCATAATATGGAAAATCTCACGCAGAGCGTTTTGGCTCATGTTTGGAAACCATATTTTTCAATTAATAAATTAGAATGAATCTCATAAAATATGGCTTTTATCACATAATTATGATTTTTATTCATAAAAGATTTCATTTGTATTGGTTGGTTCGTTAGTGTATGGTAACACTTTACAATAAGGTTTCATTTGTTAACATTAGTTGGCTACATTAGTTAAAAGGTTAATTAACCCAGAAATAAAAAAATATGTAATTATTCACTCACCCTCATGTCGTTCCGAATCTGTAAGACTTCTGTTTATCTTCAGAACACAAATGAAGATGTTTTTAATGAAATCTGAGAGATTTCTGTCCCTCCATTGACAGTCTATGCAACTACCACTTTGACGCTTCAAAAAGTTTATAAAGACATTGTAAAACTAATCCATATGAATTGAGCAGTTTAGCCCAAATTCTCTGAGAAAACATGATTGCTTTATATGATGAACAGATTGAATTTAGGCTTTTATTCGCATATAAACACTGAACAGCAGAAAGCTCAACCGAATCTGCTTGATGCGTGAGAACAATATGCAAGAACAAATTGATTCTTCCGGAAGCTCAAATGTGCTGCGTAACACGAGAATGAACCTCATTGGTTCTCGCATGTCAAGCAAACATGCTTGAGCTTCTGTTTACCACAACTGATGTGTGTGTTGTTGAATGTTTGTATGCAAATAAAAGCTTAAATTCAATCTGTTCATCATATAAAGCGACCGTGTCTCTTCAGAAAATGTAGACTAAGCTACTCAATTCATATGGATTAGTCTTACAATCTCTTTATGAATTTTTTAAAGCGTCATAGTGGTAGTTGCGTAGACTGTCAATGGAGGGACAGAAATCTCTCAGATTTCATCATAAAGATCTTTATTTGTGTTCTGAAAATGAACAAAAGCCTTACAGGTTTGGAACGACATGAGGGTGAGTAAATGGTGACAGAATTGTCATTTTTGGGTGAACTAACCCAACATGAACTATCAATGAACAATGCAGCATTTATTCATTTTAGTCATATAAATCTCAGCATTTACTAATACATTTTTAATATCAAAAGTTGTATCTGTTAACATCAGCTAATGCACTGTGAATGACCATGAACATTTTTATTACCTAACATTAACAAAGGTTAATAAATGCTGTAGAAATATATTGCTCATTGTTAGTTCATGTTAGTTAATGCATTAACTAATGTTAATAAATGAGACCTTATTAGTTCAGCTCAACTGTACGATTGGTGGTTTAAGATGGGTTTGTCTGTTTCCATCAATTGTAGATATAATAATATATAATGTAGGCATATACTGTATATACACACTTAAGGTATTTGTTATTAACACTAGTTTACTAAAGGTGTAGAATGGAATACTTGTGTACTGCTTACTACATAGTGTGCACTATAGACTTGATGCTGCCTACTAATTCTCCTAAAATGAAACTAAACGTTTCAATGCAATATTATTGACAGATGACCTCCTCACCCTGCACATTTAATTTAGCAATCCAAGTTTTGAGTAAAATGTTGTAAGGCTTGTCAGTCCAATCAAACAATGAGATATTAAAGGAGGAGACCGTCAGAGAACTCGGAATAATTATAACAAAAGGTCCAAATTTTGAGATGAAACATCATAATTATGACATAAAAAGTCAATTATTACAAAAGATCTTTAGATTTTTCGGAACTTTTATGTCATGGTTATGATGTTTTATCTCAGAATTTTGACCCTTTATTTAAATATTATTAAAAATTTGTTAACGATTTTGTAATTATATTGCATAGTTGTGCTTGGAGACAATTGTTTTAATTGTGATAATGCAGTGAAACATGACAAATTGTTCAGACATCATTTTTAGCCAATCTGTCATACAAAGAAATTATGAACACATGCAAAAACAAGAGAGAACCAACTAAATACATACACACACACACATATATATATCTCAATAGATTGTCAATAGATTAATTTTTTTAATCGCGATTAATTGCGCACTTATTGTGAAATTAAGCATACACCATTTATCTTGTTTAACACATCCATTTTGCCATCATTGCCTATATCCAACAAAGTGAAACATGACAAGAACAGTGTGATTCTCACAAAACTGTATTTTTCAGCTTTTTTCAAGGTAAATTTAGATGTCTTTCCAAAAAAGGACACCAAATAACCAAATGATATGATTTAATAAAATTCATACATTTATGTACACCAAAGCATCCATAAAAAAAAAAAAAAACCAACAATGCTTTACAGGTTTTTCAACTAATAGTTTTCATATACAGAAATTGAACAAAGTAATCAAATATAAAATAACTGCATAAAAAATAATTTGAATAATTAAATAAAGATGAAACATTAAGTTACAAAAGCTATTCAGTCAAGAGTTATTTCTTCGTCTTTTGATTAACACACTAAGCAGGAATATTAGACTGCTGTCCCTTTAAGACATAATTCAAAGATCCAGTACACTGATGCTGATACACATGCGCCGTCTGTCTCGTTTTTCTCTTAAGACATAACCTACTGTGTTCGTTAGGATACTCGCTAAGATGGGCATGTTGACATAATTTTTGTGTGAATTTGTCCGTTTAGGTGCAAGACTTGAAAGAGAATTTGCGCGCTGTGATGCGGCTATCCATGAACGCGCTTCGGATGAGCGCACACAAATCTCCTCACAGAGCCTGCGAGCTCTCTTTCGCGTCTTACGGATAAATGTTTAAATTGTCATGATTTAAATGAGTTTAGTTTAAACAAAGATAGCAACGTGAGATGTTCAGGTCTTACCTGCGCTCGCGCGCTATCAACACCCGGGTGATGACGGCGTAAATAACTGCGCGTGCGGAACCGTGGGTAGAGAACCGAACGTGTTCCATCCCTAACAGCAACATACACACGTTCCGTTCAGACAGGAACAGCGCGATGCGGGAGGGCTCGCGCTCTTCAGTTACAATGACAGAATATGACAGAGAGTTGGTGTTTTAAAGCGAAATGGACACTGGAATGAATAATTCTCTCTGCCATCTCTGATATAATCAGCATGGACTTTAAGATCATCTAACTGCATGACGTAAAGTACGTTATGACACAATTTCACATGCATCCGTAATTTTTTTTTTTTTTTGCGTTAAATATGCGTTAAAATATTTTAACGCATTAAGGATTTTGAATTAATCGCATGCGTTAACGCGTAAACGTTGACAGCCCTAATATATATATAGATAGATAGATAGATCATGTTTTCTGTCATGCACTTAACTGCCCTGTGCTTGTGCTCTTATGTTCATTAACTGGCTTTGCTTTAGCCAAAAGTGAAGTGTTTGTTCGCTCTGATTCACTGCAGCTTCACGGTCAACAGGTTAAGGGTGTTTTTCCTCTGAAGCACCTCCTGGTGGAAAATAAGAGATCACAGACCCAGAGGTAGCAGCATCACCACCTGAGCCTTGTAATTATCACATTTCAAGTCCATGTGATAAGAATATTAGCCTGGAAAACTTCTTAAAAGGAATACAGTAGTGGCCAAAGATGTCTAGAGGAGATTTTTTTTTAGTGTGATTAAAGAATCAAAATATGAAGATATTACATCATATGTATATGCTCAGGTGGTGATGCTGCTACCTCTGGGTCAGTTAATGAACAGAAGAGCACAAGCACAGGGCAGTTAAGTGCATGACAGAAAACATGATCTATTCTGTCAGGCTAAACTAACAAATGACCATCAAAAGAAACAGTACAGATGAAGAACATGAAACCGTTTCACTATGCATTCACATCCCCCTCTCAGCAAAAGGCTCTACTTGCAAGGCCCGTGGGTGAAAGTGAGAGTTGTTGTTTGGGGTCATGTAGTTGTTGTTGTTTTTACAGGCAGACAGAGTGGAGGGGAACGCCAAGGGGGGCTGAGCAACAAAGACCCCGCACTGTCAGCTATTCCACAAACAAAGCACAGCTTATTCTGCTAACAACAGTCTGGCAGAGACACCACAACACGCTGGCACGCTGACAATAAGCAAGATCCCACTCGTGAAATTTAGGTCAATTCACACAACAAATTTTTTATGGATCAAGGAATTATATAAATTTTGCTATATAAATATCAGCAACTGCACCAAATTGCATATTTTTGCTCAGTTTGGGCCTCTGTTTTTTCTTCCTCACGTATGAGGGCCATATTCTCCTATACAGTTGTGGTCAGAATTATTGGCACCCTTGGTAAATATGATCAAAGATGACTATAAAGATAAACCTGCATTTATACTTTTATACTTTTGATCTTTAATTCATAAAATTAGCAAAAATCTAACCTTTCACTGAAGGAAAAGAATTGAAAGTGGGGGGAAAATCACATTATAAAAGAATGTTTTTCTTCAAAACATGCTGGCCACAGTTATTGGCACCCCTAGAAGTTTTAATGAGTAAAATATCTATATAAAATATAAAGTATATTCCCATTCATATTTACATTTTTTAACACACCAGGATGATCATGAACATGAAATTGTCCAGCCATGACTTCCTGTTCCACAGGAGTATACACATGAGGAAACACAAAGGCCAAATTCCCTTAATCATTCATCACAATGGGTAAAACCAAAGAATATAGTTCTGATGTGCAGCAAAAGATTGTTGAGCTTCACAAAATAGAAAGTGACTGTAAGAAAATAGCTAAAGCATTGAAATTCCCCATTTCCACTATCAGGGCAATAATTAAGAAGTTCCAATCAACTAAAGATGTTACAAATCTGCCTGGAAGAGGACGTGTGTCTAAATTGTCCTAATGCGCAGTGAGGAGGAAAGTTTGAGTGGACAAAGACTCTCCAAGGATCACAGAAGGAGAATTGCAGAGATTAGTTGAGTCTTGAGTCTCAGAAAGCCTAAAAAAAATTATCAAAGAGCACCTACATCCCCACAAGTTGTTCAGGAGGGTTTCAAGAAAAATCCTCTGCTCTCATCCAGAAACAATCTCCAGCATATTCAATTATCAGACAAGACTGGATCTTCAAACTGGGCCAGCTTCTATGGTCAGAAGAGCTTTTTGGCAACAAACCCACCAGATGGGTTTGGTGCACACATGGATAAAAAGTACCCCATGTCCACGGTTAAATATACTGCTGGATCTTTAAAGTTGTGTATTTTTCTGCTGAAGGTCCTGGACATCTTGTTCAGATACATGGTATCATGGATTCTATTAAATACCAACAGATAAAAAATCAAAACCTGACCGCTTCTGCTAGAAATCCAATAATGGGCCGTGGTTGGATCTTCCATCAGGACAATGATCCAAAACAAACATCAAAACCAACACAAAAATGTGTCACTGAGCACAAAATGAAGCTTCTGCCATGGCCATCCCAGTCCCCTGACCTGAACCCTATAGAAAATGAGTGGAGTGAACTGAAGAGAAGAAGCACCAACATGGAGCTGGGAATCTGAAGGATCTGGAGAGATTCTGCATGAAGGAATGGTCTGTGATCTCTTGTCAGGTGTTCTCCAAACTCATCAGGCATTATAGGTGAAGACTCAGAGCTGTTATCTTGACAAAAGGAGGTTGCAAAAAGCATTGAATAAAAGGGGGCCAGTAATTGTGGCAAATGTGTTTTGGAGAAAATGTGATTTTCCCCCCATTTTCAATTCTTTTCCTTCAATGAAAGGTTAGATTTTTGCTAATTTTATGAATTAAAGATCAAAAGGATAAACAATGCAGATTTATTTTTACAGTGATCTTTGATGGTATTTATCAAGGGTACCAATAATTCTGACCACAACTGTAATACTATATGAGCTCAAAAAAACGATACTCAATAAAAAGCACATATGCACTTTTTTTTGGATTTTGATTTTGTCTAAAGGTTCAATATACTGTTCTCTTAAATGGTATATATATATATATATATATATATATATATATATATTTTTTTTTTTTTTTTCTTTTTCTAAAAATGTTTCATTAGTCAGGCTTTACAGCATCTGCAGTAGCATATGCTATGCATTTTCCTTGTAACATTTTTTTTATTAGTTAATTTGCAGATTATCTAATGTGTTGGGGAAAGTTACTTTTAAAAGTAATATGTTACAATATTGCATTACTCCCTAAAAAAAGTAGCTAATTGCATTACTTAGTTACTTTTTATGAAAAGTAATGCATTATGTTACTTTTTCTCACCAGGGCTGGGCTTGCTTTTTTTTTTTAAATAAAAAAGTTATATTTTTGGCAAATGTAAAGGCGCTTTCACACCACGCATGAAATGAACATGCCTCAGGCTGAAGGAAATGCAAATTCACGTCTGTACAGTAGAGGGCGCAGCTCAAACAAACTTTTCAGCTGTGCTGCCATTTTGGATTGCAGAAGAATAGGACACAGGAGAAGAAAGTTCAACGCTCTTACTATTTTATTTATTTATTGCATAACAAGATATAACGTCTGTCAGAGAGCTTGAAGTCTGCCCAGATGAAAATGGAAAACAGGAGGCGAGAAGAAAAACCCGAGGCAACGAACTGGTAGTCCCACAAGTCTTTATAGATGGTTCACACAATAAGCACTCTCTTTACATACATGTAAAAGAGCGAGTATAAACCAGGAAAAGAAAGCACTCTGATAAACGCTACAAATCAAAGTGAAAAAGAAAAATTAGTACACTGTAACAGCAGTCAGCAGCAGAGCGGCCATCTCTCTCGTCGTCACTTAAGCATTCTCTCTATCCGTGCGTGCGCGCTCACATAAGAACAGCGTGGACACAATAACGTACGCCATAGAAGAAAATAATCTTCAAGGCATATAAACATTAAAGTGTTAGTTCACCCAAAAATGAAAATAATGTCATTTTTTACTCACCCTCATGTCGTTCTACACCCGTAAGTTAATCCCCAAATTTTCAACACTCTTACTTCAGCAATGAAAACAAAAACATGCAACATAAATGTGTTGTTAATGTAAAGTCATTTTTGCTTATTGTTTGGTTGAATTGGATCATCCAAGGTCAGCAGCAAAGACATTGCTTAATAAAGTGAGATACAATACATAAAATACATAAAGTATGTTTGTGTATTTTAACATATTTAATTATTGCAGGTTTGCATAATATTCTGAGGTTGCATTTCACTGTTTTTATTCATTTTAAGGGAATACTGAATCTGTCTTTGTACAAGTGAGATGATGATCAGTCTAGAATTACAATAACCATCATGTTCACACAGCACACACAATGCCATTACCTCTCACTTCCAGTTTCTCTCAACAGTAGGTGTCGATCAATAAATGGGAAAAAAAGCATTACTTATTTGAAAAAGTAACTCTTAAATTTAAAAGTGACGCATTACTTTACTAGTTACTTGAAAAAGTAATCTGATTACGTAACTCACTTTACTTGTAATGTGTTACCCCCAACACTGTCTAATAATATAAATTTGAAAGCTATTACAACTGTTTTAGAATAGTCAGCGTTGTGCGCAGTACAAGTTAACAAGATCTGTTCAATAACGGCTATAAAAGGCCTATACGTTCAGACCACACAAAGGTTTAGCGCTCTTCAAAAAAGCCCTCCTCTAAGAGATTGATCTATTTCCAGTATTTAAAACACATGCAAATGCTGATAATCTTGTGCCCAGATAAAACATAAAAAAAGACATCCACTACTCCAGACCGTTTGATCTGAGATAATTTCCATGGCAGAGTCACCTTTGAGGTTTTGCAATTGGTTACACAATTGTTGCTTCACTGAGACATGAGCAAGAGTGCAAGGATGTTTGTAACACTTGTATTATGATAAACACGTTCAAAAGTTGTTAAAAAAAAAAAGTAATACTGTTATTCAGCATTAAGGCATTGAATTAAAAAAAGTTGATTAAAAGTGACAGTTAAGACCCAAACTTTAAAGAAAGCAGTGCTCAAGGATTCATATTAATTAGGTTTGCCAGTATTCTCTGACTGAAATGGATGGGAAAGCAGCAGGCGGTGTAGATACACACGGGAGTGTGATCTAGGATTGGGTAAACATCGTCTAAACCTTGGGACTAAACCAGCTGTGTCTGTCTGTGTGTGTGAACGGGTGTGACCCTTCAACGCCCCATTAACATGCACAACAATAGGTAAAATGCCACAGACGTTCCCACCCTAACTGGAGTGTCATTGTTGATTCCGTAGCATTAACTGATCAACAAGTGATCATGCAAGACAGCATCAGCCACAAACACCAAATTATGCAAATTTCATTAAGTTTTGTATTGCTTTACTATTTGTTCCACATAAGCTTAAAAAATAAATAAAGCTCTGTCATGTTGCAATGTGATCATTGTACTAGAGATGAATAGCTCTATTCATTCATTAGTATGAACAGATGCATGACACAGAGAAATGTTATTTTACTATCAATGAAATACTATTTCAGTTTTTGTTAATTTGAATTTTATTTTATTTTTATATGTTCTTTTTACACATATATGGAATATATGGAAAGAAAGAAAGATCTGAAACTGAAAAAGTACTGTAAGAATTTGCGAGAGTGCAACACTCATGACAATTCGCTTTACGTTTTGACGAATTGGTGGCTAAGTCATATGAATTTGTACAATCTCACTTGTACATTTTTGTACGATCTGCTCATGCCTTACTGATGGTTAGGAGCGGAGCTTTTTTTTTAAAAAAAATCATACATTTCCCTACAAATCACATCGTATGAATTCAAACAAATCACCACTTTGTGAAATAGTACATTTTTCTCACAAGATTGTGTTGGAGTTTGAGAGCTGTTGTATTTTTAGACATTCAACTGCAGCCAAGGACACAAGTGCCTCTCTGAATAAATTGTTATGCTAATTAATGCAAATTATGTTAGCACCAGTAACACTATATTGCACTTTTAATGGTTAGTTTAAAGGGATAGTTCACCCAAAAATGAAAACTCTGTCATCATTTATTCACCCTCAAGTGGTTCTTCCAGACCTGTATGAATTTCTTTCTTCTGCTAAACACAAAAGAAGATGTTTTGAAGAATATGTGTAATCAAACAGTTGATGGGCCCCATGGAACAAAAAATGCTATGGAAGTCAATGGGGTCCATCAACTGTTTGGTTACTGACATTCTTCAAAATATCTTCTTTTGTGTTTAGCAGAAGAAAGAAATTTTAGGAACAACTTGAAGGTGAATAATAATGGATGACAGAATTTTCATTTTGGGTGAACTATCTCTTTAACCCACAAGATATTTTAACAGTCAGTTTAACCTACAAAGTATTGGCAAACTTTGTAGTAGAATGTCACAACGACTTTGTCAAGAGTCACTGTTAACCGGAATTGCTGGTTTCTTCATCCTCTAGTCAATTTGCCAACTCACATATATATATTTTTTTTTTCATCCAAAGACATTTTCTGCTCAAACATAGTTCCTGTTTCACAGGAAGTAAACTAAAAACTAACAGCTATTAATGCATTAGCTAGTGAGAGAGAAAACCAGTGCACTTCGGGGACTCCCCTTGAGGTTTTTCAGGTGAAATGCATGTAGAAAATGACTAATCATGTGCTCTTGATACTTTTTGAAGGGACAAAAAAAGATATACCAGCAAAAGAACAAATTAAATGAACAGACAAAATGGTTATCTCATATACAAATCCCAAACAAGCTTAGAAAATGTACAGTGACCACAGTTCTGCCCTATCAGCCTTAGTGTCCTTGAGCGGGGCACTTATAGGGGGACTGTCCCTCTGATTAGTGTGCTATAAGCAGCTTAAGTGGAAGAAACATCTGCTAAATGACAAATAACTAAGTCCAAAAGTTGAGGTTTCAGTTCCCTTCACAGTCCAAACAGAAATTACAGGCATGTTACATCATAAACAAAATATTAAAACACAAGACCAGGGACATGCCCACTCTGTTCTCAGAAAGAGGGAAGGTAATTGGATGTTTTTGGACACTTAAAGGGTTAGTTCATCCAAAAATGAAAATTCTGTTAGCATTTACTCACGCTTATGTCATTCTGAATCTATACAAAAGAAGATATTTTGAAGAATGTTGGTCACCAAACAGTTTTACCACTGACTTCCATTGAATTTCTCAAAATATCTTTTTTAATGTTCCACAGAAGAAAGAAAGCCATACAGGTTTGGAATGACATGAGGGTGAGTAAACGGTGACAAAATCTGTAATTTTTAAAATCTTTGAGTTGTATTGCTTTAGAATCAAAATGTCAATCTGAATGGCATCTGCTAGAGATTTTCTTAAGTTATAACTAACTTCTCTTATAGTGGCCTGGTACCCTCCACATCCCAATGAATTTTGCATATACTACATCTAGGATTACGATGTTGATTGAACGGCTATAGTAGTGTGTAAAACAAACAACCGCTGTTTGCTCTCCACACAAACCTACATAGAAGTTGAGGTGACAGACTTCTCTTTTAACGGGCCACAACTCACAGCTACACCTTTATTACACAATTCCTGCACTGTTACAGGATGCTTATACAGAGGACCACCTGTAAATCATACAAAATTTTGGTGATTCCAAATGTACTTCTACATTTCAAATGATAAAAATCCCAAAACCATGTGATGAAACCTCCCATACAATTGACATAAACAGATAAATTAATGAATGACTCAGTTTCTAAAAATTTTTAATGGTTCCCCATTATGAGAGTTGCATGCAGATTTTATGTAAAAGTTTTTCCAAACATAGACTTCATGCAAATTTATGCTGTCCAAATAGTGAAACCCACTTTGCCTACACTCTCACTCTCAGGAGGGATTTATAGGACATGAAAGTCCCCTCAGAAGTTTCTCCTTTGTTCAGCTGTTTCTTTGATGGTATATCTTCGTTCAAGTAAATGTTTGCTAATGAGTCTGTTCCAATTACAGCTAATTTAACCTCCATCAAATGGTATAGGGATCAAAATGCACAGGCATTCACAACAAAGCTGAACGGGATCTTGATCTCGTTTCCTGATGAACTGAGGGGATTACAAAAGAAATTTTCTGATGCAATCACTTGTAATAGTTAAATTCAACTCATTTAGTGTACTTTTCTTACAATAATATAAAATAAAAAGGCATCAGACTTATGAAACAAGGTCTAATGGGTTCCTGACCATTTGATATAATTTCCCAATGAACTGAAAAGATTAAAAAAAGCAAATGTAATGTAATCAATATTGACACAAGCTGATGTACTTTCAGAAGCATTAAAATTCACATGAACATGAATTTCGTCAGCTGAAGTAGCTTTTCATGTCAATATGCAAAATAGGCCTACATCAATTTACAAAGTGTATAGATTTGAAAAAAGAAAATGGAAAAAGAAAAATGAAGGGCATGAGATTAAATAACTGGAATTTTTCACAAAAATCTAGTGTGCTTTGCTGTTTTGCAGATCAAGAAGCAACTAAACATAATGCTTTATTTTTATAAAAATAATGAACATGGCTTTAGCCCACATTAACATCACATTTTTGTTGCATTTATTTACAATTAGGTCAAAACTAATAAGGTCATATTCTTTACATCTACACAAGTCTAGAATTTTTATTTAAAAATCCATATGAAAAATAATGTCATGAGTATTAATGTCCACGGCGTAAACATGAAACTTACATCAGCTAATTTAACCCAAGCAAAGACTGACGTCCAAATACGTCAGAATACGTCAGTGGTCCCGGCAGCCAATCGCAGCGCACCACGACGATAGAAAAAGAACGCGAGCGTTTCCATTTCTTCAATTTTCAGAGATCGAAGGGGAAGTGAATACGGGGAATTAAGACGATTTTTAGAACATTTTCCCACCCCTAAACAATACACTCAGGGGTCTTTGCACAGATCCTAATCCACAAAACTACACAACATGGTCGTAGTTACAGCTGGGACCGGAGGAGCCCACAAAGTCCTTCTAATATCAGGAAAACAGAGCGCTTCGTCCGTGGCGACACAGGGTGGATACAGCCGTTCAATATCTGTCATGATACCGAACCAAGCCTCTTCAGACTCCGACTCCACCATCTCTGGACAACCACTGCGCAAAAGGCAGAGACTCACACATCTGAGCCCAGAGGAAAAAGCACTTCGAAGGTGAGACGAGCTGGGATTTAATTTTATCATCCTTTAATCTGTTTAGTTGGTTTTAAACGGGGTTAAACCGAAATAATTCACCAGAGGGCCAATATTTAGTTTCATATATAGACGCTGTAATATGTAAAATTCAGGAATTAATAATAATAAAAAAAAGAACCAATTTGACCCTTCCATATGGAAGAATTTGAATCCCAGCCAAGATCAGTGGGGTTTGCCGGTCAGTCCCTCCCCCTCTGAATCAACATAGTTGCCTGCGTGGCAGGAACATGACTGCGCATGCGCCATTTCCTCAACATCGTCTGACCTGACTAAAATGGGTTGCTTAATAAAGAGGAAATGTTTATTTTATATAAAATAGTTATAGGAATATATAAAAATAAATTGAATAAACAGAAATGAATAATTTTATAAAAATCATGTCCCAAATAAATCTTATTTATTGTTTAGCCAAAAAAAAAAAAAAAAGTATGTTAAACAGCTATGGTTTCATTCTTAGGAAACTGAAGAACAGAGTTGCTGCACAGACAGCAAGAGACAGAAAAAAGGCCAAAATGGGGGAGTTGGAGCAGCAAGTTTTGGAGTTGGAGCTTGAGGTACTTTGGCTGACCCTTATCATAGATTTTTTTCTTTAAAGTTCCATCTAATGTGCAAAATAGATTTTTTTTTTTTTTTTTTCCTGTGTTGCTCAGAATTAATTTTGATGTTTTTCCACAGAATCAGAAACTTCATGTCGAGAACAGGCTGTTGCTAGAGAAGACGAGCGAACTGATCAGTGAGAATGAGGAGTTGAGACAGAGACTGGGGTTGGATACCTTGGAGGAAAAAGAGAAGGTAAAAAGACTAGTTTGTCGTACTATCATTAGTTGCTAAACGGGTGATTAACTGAGCATTAAAGTATTGTTTTTCCACTTCCCACTAACGCCTCTCATTCTCTTTCAGGTTCAGGTACTGGAGTCCGCAGTGAGCGATTTGGGTTTGGTGACCGGGTCTTCTGAGTCCGCAGCACTCAGGCTACGTGTGCCTCCGCAGCAGGTGCAGGCCCAGCAGTCCCCAAATCTGAAGACTTCACCATGGATACTCACAGCCCTGGCCCTGCAGACACTGAGGTAAATATCCCGCAGTTTTGGCTCTTGGTTTTCCGAGGTTTAGAATTCTCTCATTTACCGTGCACCAACAAAAACTAACTTTGAATTCTTGTCACCTGCAGTCTGATCTCTTACTTGGTATTCTGGACATCCTTGACCCAGAACTCTTCCTCAAAACAGAACTCCAAGAAGCACAGGAAGCCCACCAAGAGCTTGAGCTGGTTGGGGGTGCCGGAGAGCAAGTACCTTCCTCCCCACCTGCAGCTTTGGGGCCCGCACCAGTTAAGCTGGAGGCCCTTAATGAACTGATCCACTTCGACCACATCTACACCAAACCCGCCGAGGTGGTGAGCGAGGAGAGCATTTGCGATGTCAAAAGCGAGGATTCCTTTGCCTTCTGTGAGGTCGATGAAGAAATCGAGGTGGAAGTCCAAACGGTGTCCGTTAAAGACGAACCAGAGGAAGTGGTCATCCCTGTGACGGATCAGAATCTAGACGCGGTTGATGACTTCCTCTCTGACGCCTCTTCCTTCAGCGACTACGAGAAGGTTTCGTGTCTGACGGATGCGTACAGTGACTCTGGATGTGAGAGATCTCCCTCCCCCTTCAGCAACATTTCATCCCCTCTCTGCTCTGAGGGCTCTTGGGATGACATGTTTGCCACTGAACTCTTTCCCCAACTGATTAGTGTCTGAAAGTTGCATACGATATCCAATACGCCTGCCTTTGCTCTTTTATTGTAAGTGATTGCCATGTGCTTCATAGTTATAGTATGACAGTAGCATATAACCCCTCTTGCAATTTAGACCAAAGGCATTGCTTTAAGGCTTCTGTTGTAATATTGCAGGTCTATTTGTGTGCACGACTTGCGGCGACTCTATGTACAGTTCAAACGCAACTCAGTATTTTTGACGGGGAAGGGGATGGGGGCTAATCCTTTTAAAAGCAGACCTATTTATTTGTGTATCTCTCTTTTCTAGAGTTTTCTGTATGTAATCTGTCTCGAATGCTTAATGTACAACTTAATTTTATTGTAAATGCTCTCCTCAATCATATTGCATTAAAAAAATCTGCATTGCATAACGTGCTTTGTTTTCTGACTTTTGGAATTTGAATGTGCCAGAGCTCTTATCTACTTTCTATTCCATACTCCGTTTTTAGCTTCCTTTAAATGGATAGCTCGCCCAAATTTTTTTTAAATTCGGCCATTTACTTTCCCTCAAGTCCTTCCAAACCTATTGTCTTCTGCAGAAGACAAAAAATAGGTGATATTTTAAAAAAGATTCAGGTGTTTGTGTTCATACAATGGAATTCAGTGGGGTCTAAAACTACACTGGACCTCACTGATTTTAATTGTATTTTCAAAATATCTTTGTCTAAAAGAAAAGTTCTACAGGTTTGAAACATTTCATTTTTGGGTGAACTTTTAATGCACTCAATGGCTTCAGTAAGATTGTAGGGTGAATATTATTTCTCTAACCAAATGACAACCTTCCAATTTAGTGGAAAATGTGTTTATCTAAACTAGATAACAGTTAACTCTCCTTAACCTGAATGTATCCATATGCTTTGCACGTAGAGTTCTTGTGCTAGTGGTGAGTATTTTTGGTTCCAGTACCATGTCAAGTTGCCCTTGGGACTTTGCCATCTGCTTTCTGTACTTTTCTAAAACAAGAGGTGATAAGATAGCTGTTGTGTAATCATTTACTTTTGAAGCCTATGTCAAAACGGCTTTTTAATCTAATTACTCACCGAGGCATGTTAACGTATGCTGTTCTTTTTGCAATACATTTCTATATAGACCTTTTGAAATGTTACACGAGTTTCTGTTTCAGTCAAAAGTAGGCCAACTGGGGTGTAATCACTGTAGTGTAGGATAGTTTACACCTTTTTATCCCCAGGCTAATTCAATCAGCCTGGTTTCTCAGTACAGGGAGGAGACTGGGGAGGAGGGTAGATCTCCAAAAATCCCTTAGGGGCTTAAATTCCAGGCGACAGCACACTTTAAAGCTATATTGGAAGTTGATTCACCAAAGCTGAATTCATCTGATTGAAAAAACAGTAATATTGTGAAAGATTGTTGCAAATAACTTGTCTATTTTAATATATTTTAAAACTGAATTTTCAGCATCATTACTCCAGTCTTCAGTGTCACATGATCCTTCAGAAATCATTCTAATATGCTGATTTGGAGGTGAAGAAACATTTCTTATTATTATCAATGTTGTGCTGCTTAATATTTTTGTGGGAACTGATTTTTTTCAGGATACTTTGATAATAGAAAGTTCAAAAGAACAGCATTTATTTGATGTTCATCTTTTGTAGCATTATAAATTACTTTTACTGTCACTTTTGATAAATTTAATGCTGAATAAAAGTATTATTTGTTTGTATGATCCAAAAATGTAAGGCAGGTATGTGATGGTTTTCTTTCAAACAAAACATTTCACCAAACATCCTTTAGAAGAGGAAATCTCCCATCATTCACTTGGCGTCTTTGTAATACCACATTGTGGTACATCTTGTAAGTCACATCGGGTGAAGTTCCTGAAATTTACTGAGGTGAGAAAATTCATGTCGTTTGATATTGCAAAGTTACTTTCAAGGCAGCGCAGTAGAGCGGAAGACGTGGATTGTGGGTTTTTGTTTCAAGTGAGCCAAAATATTGTAGAAGCAAGACAACACAGGATAGGCCCATATGCTGTCATTACTGGCTATGGATTAACAGAATCTTTGGTCAGACATGTAACATCATTGTTAATTCTCAAAATATACCTATAGGCCTATATACTTTGCTTTATATACTAAAGCACAGGCTCAAATTAGAATGTTATTCAAGGTCTTAAAATGACACTATCATCACCTTGGGTGATTGAGATAAATCCTACAGTAACTCTCATCTTACAGTCTCAGTTACAACAGTTATAAGGATGCCAGCAGCTGATGGACACTGGGAAATACCCATAAACGCCCCCACCAGTCTCAGTTTCAGGGACTATCCACCATCTGATTTTAAATGAAAATAACAAACTACCAAATTAGATTTTTCAATATTCTTTTTGCTTGCTTGTGGAAAACCCTCCACCACGGTGTTGAGAGTGGTCGACTGGGCATTCTGGGTGGTTTTTAGCTTATTGATGTGTGGTTAGTAAGGTGTTTTGGGTGGTTGCATACTGCCCCAAGTCCCTCCTTCTATTGCCAATTTTATAGTCTGCAAGAAAATTGAAAGACTGACATCTTGGAAAAGTTTATATCCAAAATTTACACAGAAACCTGCATCAGATCAGAAAGAGAAACCATGCTGTGATCTATTACGGCTCAAAGTCAGCTGTGGAGAAGTGTTCATGCTGAATAGTTTTTCAGCTCAGAGAGGGGTGACAACAGACATGTGATGCAGAAGGTCAAGCAGGGCAACAGCTTTCACAGAGATTAAGTTCTCAAGTCTTTGAAGAACATTCTGAGTTTGTGTTTTCATGCAAAAGAGTGTTTTCATCTCTTAAAGACAATCATATTTACTGAAACAACACACACTGAACTTTATAAAAGCATATAGATTAACCAACGGTATCGTGATATCATGCCTCGTCAGTTTTATACTTTTACCAATATAACTAGTACTAATTAAGATAATTTACTTAATCCTATGTGAATGGCAGAATAACCGCAAATCACATGACATATCGGTTCATTTAAAACGAAAAATGGAAGCAATCTGAGAGAATAACTGCCAGTCTTTCCTGTACAGGTGTGTTTGTTGCGCCTGGTTTCACACTGACTCAAAGTGCCACCAAGACCAGAAATACAAGCTTACAATGACACTTTTCTTGGATTGATTTTCCTTCTTATCATAAAGAATCACAAGACATTTAGACTTTATAGTCTTTTCCTATGTGCAAAATGTAATTATTTACATAAAATCTGCACTTATTTAGAAGGCCTAGAGTACTGTCAAGAAGTTTTTGGTCAGGATATTCATATTTTACATTTACATTTTACATTTTTCTCCCCTTAAATACCTCTAGATGTACTGGGAAAACTGCCCTTCTTCAATGTTCACAAGTGCCTGTTTCTTAAAACAGTCCTGGTGTAAAATTAGTATGTGAGTGTGTGTATAGTGTGTTGAGACATATATGAGTAAGTGTGAGTGAAGGGGGGAGGGTGTTAACCGTCCACATCTGCATGACCAACAAGATGACCAAAACAGGAAGCATAACCAAATCAAGACAGCTTTGTTTTACTCTCCATTCACTGAGAACTACACTCAATTCCTATTTTTCTTAACTCATGCTTTGTGTGTGCTCAGAAACAGACTACAATAACCATTAAAAGTGACTGTTCAGACTGTCTTAGTACAGTTAAACCCACAAGAAAACAAATAACAAACGTACCTATTACTCATTTAGGAGGCACTTAAAAAAACTCCAACGCAATCTATGGTTTAGGCCCAAGGAATTATATAGTAACTGGTAGCTATGGTTAGCTAGGGTTAGGTTAAAGCTATCCTTTAGCATTCCCATTCACCTCAATAGCAGTTTCTGGGCTGGCACATGAAACTCCTGACTTGAATGCTGCCATCTTGCATTCACATGCACTTATGCTGCTTTCATGTACTATCGGAATTATCATAAATTCAAGTTTCCTAGTTAGAAATTGGACATGAACGCCCTCTCAAGTCATATTTACCACTGGGAAGCTCAGGTATTATTATTAGTTTTTTCCACCACAGCTACATCGCCTTGTCTTTTCATTAAAGTAGTGCATATTTACAAATATGAATTATAATTTGAAGCATATTGTATGTTTTACACACAGTGAAAACATTTGACTGAATCGTCAGCCAGATCTAGATGGCGCGGTGAATGTTTATATGGTTGTCAATGAATGGGACGCTAAATATCATTTTGGCTTTAATAAGATTTTCCCAATAAATAGGCAAGAATAAACCTGGTGTCCTCCATGATTCCTGTTCTTTTCAACAACAAAGCACTTGACTGCGACAAGCTCGTAATCTCGACTTTAGAAGTGGGAAGTAGGAAATTTCTGATAGCACATGAAGGCAGCCTTAGTTCTGGAAATATTTTTGAGCCAATCACCTGAGCTGTGTATATCATGTGACTGATTTTTCTACAGTAGTTAGAGCAGAGGTTCTCAACTCTGGGTCCACTTTCCTGCAGAGTTTAGCTCCAGCCTTGTTACCTTGTCTACAACTTTCTATTCCTGAAGACCTTGATTAACTTGTTCAGGTGTGTTTGATTAGTGTTGGAACAAAACTTTGCAGGAAAGTGGATGGCAAGGATAGCCTCTCAGCCCTGGGCTAAATGTATTCCACACTGCATGAGTGTTGATTTTGATCCCTGTTGGGATTGAACTGGTAACCTTTAGCTACTAAGACCTTTATCAATTATACCTTCCATTTCAAGGTTGAGGCAGCATGCTGTCTGATAAAGGTGGAAAGGCTGATTAAACCACATTCTGCTGTTGCCATGGTTTCATTTCCTGAAAATGACAACTCGTATCATCAAATCACACATTTATAGCCGCAAAACAATCAACCAATACATCCCTGTAGAAAGTACATGCAGAGACAACAATGGCAAGCTACGCAATTTTAATCAATAAACGAGTTTCCATGATTTTGACCTTTGCTAATGTTATTAATCAGGTAGAATGACTAATAAGTCGTCAGAGGAGGTAAAAAAAGTTCACCAACACCAACAAGCTGCAGTACTCACCAGGCAACACGCACACACACTATACATTATATATAACTGCAAAGATGCATTATATTAGTCAAAAATGACAGTAAAGGCAGCCGCAACTCAAAGGCTGCTTTGAAAATTTGAAAATGCATAAAAGCGGCTATAAAATATGTTTTTATTTAAATGTTTTATTGGTCATTGTCCTGGTTTGAGCTATTTTTAGTTTAGGCCATTGTTTTTGTCACCTATATGACCTGGACAAGACACTGAAATAAGATTTATCTTGCCATTGTTCTAACATTTATATTTACATGTATTTTGTCACCATACAAGAGTGTAGACTCGTATGCTGTTTTTAGAGGAAGTGAAACCAATGAAAGAGGAGGAACAACACTTGATCTAAATCTAATGTTATCTAAAAGCTCTATAATCTTCATTTACACAGTGTATTATAACACACAATCCCATGTTTATTCACCTCATAAAGAAATCAAATTTGCATTGTTAGCTTGCAGCACTAGAAAAGTAAAGGAAGTAGAAAGAATTATTACTCAAAATTCTTTTCCTGTAAAGATTATAAACCAGGTTTTCTAGTTAAGGTATGAGTGGATGAACTTCCTTAAATCTACTACAAACGGACTAACTTGTCAGTTTGAAATGTAACATCAAATAAAGATGTGCAGACAAGAATGATCATCACTGCCCCCCATAAAACCACAAACATTCAGACTGAAGCAAAAGCATATCCTGTTTTAATGCTTTCCACAGAAAGACATTTCATCTTCCTGTGCTCTTGACTTCCCTACTCACTGCGGTTACTGTGTGGTATTGTGATACTAGAACAACACAGTCACTGAACAGATGGAAATTATATCTTGCGTAGGCTTGAGACAAACTGGACTTTGAAGTCACATTCTAGCAGCTGATGGCCATAAATGTCCATTTAAAAACGTGTTAATGTATGACTATATACGCAGCCACTTAAGTTTAAGTTAAGTAATTTAAATTCAATTCAATTTAAGATCCTAATTATTTCTTTAAAAGGTTGTATTTCAGTAACAGGTAATGAGGGCTGCCCCGAGGGCCAGGTCACAGTGATCTCACTGATGGCACATCACCGCTGAGACACATGAAATCAGAAAGGTCAAGACCATCAAACTGTCTCAACAACTTTTGCAGGAATGTTGCCTGACAGGCTTTTCCAATAACGTATCGGAATTCCTAAAATCTTCTGTCATTATACATAATTTTCATTTTTGGGTGAGTAATCTCTTTAAAGGGGACCTATTATGACCCTTTTCACAAGATGTAATATAAGTCTCTGGTGTCTCCAGAGTGTGTCTGTGAAGTTTCACCTCAAAATACCCCACAGATCATTTATTATAGCTTGTCAAATTTGCCCCTATTTTGGTGTGAGCAAAAACAAGCCATTTTTGTGTGTGTCCCTTTAAATGCAAATAAGCTGCTGCTCCATTTGCCCGCTTTCCAGAAGAGGGCGGAGCTTTAACAACTCACGCTTCGGTCGCTCAACAACAACAAAGCTGGAGAATCTCACGCAGCCAAAATGACGATTGTCAATAATGGTGTTCAGCCTTACATTGTTCAAACCAGAGTCGACACTGATGGAGGGACTCAGGAAGAAGTTACAACTTTTAGAATGAAACTGGACGTTTCTGAATGGTTAGTGGATTAATTTATGTAGTTGCTGTGGAGTTGATTCAACTCCTCTACTAACATGTGCCGTCAAGTTAATCTTTTGTGCAAATCCAACGTTACATTGACCCTCGTTTATGAAACAGTCAGGTGTAAAATGACAGCATGGTAACAACACTCTACTACAACAACTCTTCCTCTTCTCTACAGCAGCCCAACATGGCCTCACCCCCTTTTGTTGCGTGTTCCCAGGGGCGGGATTTTGTAAATTTTAGGGTTTGTGATGTTACTAACCCAGGAAGAAGCTTGTTATAGTCCCTACCAGCCGTTTGTTGTAGTCCTTAAACAGAATTCTTTAAAAGAAAATATCTCCCTTTGCATTGAACTTTTAATGTTGTAACTTTGCAGATGTTGTTTATGCTCAAGCAGCAACATTACACACTAACTAAAGTTAAAAAAGTGAAATCATAATCAACCACCCCTTTAAAAATTTAAAAAGTGGGTTTCTAAAACAAATGCAAAATTTTGTTTTACTGTATTTGATGTATTTTATTTGACTACATTTAATAGCTTTATCACAATGATACAGTAAAAATACAAGAAAAACAGTAATATTGTGAAATATTATACATTTTAAAACATCTGTTTTCTATTTCAATATATTTGAAACTATAATTTAGTCCTGAAAATCATTCTAATATGCTGATGAATTTTTTTGTGACTCTTTGATTAATAGAAAGTTATTCAAATATTTGAAGTAGAATTTATATAATTAGACTATATTTGTTTTTAGATTAAGATTAAGAAATGAAATAGAATTACAAGGTTTAAAGTTCATTATGTCACATGACTGATGGTCAACTTTCCATTCAGTGTACATTAGAGGGGGCTGCTCGTAACTGAAGGGTAAATATTGAATTTTCTCTTGAAAGAAATGAGACTGCAAGAACAGGCTTCACTTCTCGGCACACTCACACAGACAAACAACCAAGAGGACGCATGTCTACATATGCACACACACACTCACACTCTCTCTTATGTTGCTCAAACTGGTTAATTTGAAAACACATTAAAAAAGTAATATTCCAAATGGCCAACTTTCTGTCTCCTTTCATGCCTCTCAAATAGAACATTTCTCTTTAAGTGCTTGGCAGAAGCATGTACTGTAACTAATGTGGCTAAATTGCTGCATCGCTTTAGAACAAAAATATTGCATCAGCCACTGTTTCTGTGAACAGGAAAAGTATAATGCAATCCCCAGAAAGAGCTCTGAAAGAGGCGGAGATGTGTCCCGGACACAGACGCTGAAGCATTCTAGAAATGTCTGGAAAACAGCACTTACCCATGGGCCTCTTGGGTGAACTTTGACCCCAGAGTTTCTTCAACTGGGGGGAAAAAACAGAACAGCTTATCATAGTAGATAAGAAATTCTGCTTTATACTTACAATTCTGCTTACTTTAAAGGGCACACACACAGGTCATGACATGAAAAGAGAGGGAAGTTTATCAAACATGGTTTATTTGTCAAATAGTGTCTTTATGCCAGGAAGAATGAGACTGATATTGATTGCCAACATGAACCAAGTGTATTGAGTGTATGAGGTGGATTTGTGCTGTTTGTGTTGGCCAACTGATAGAAGAAACACATGGACGCCTGCCATGGGTGACAGCAGAGGCAGTAAAAAATTATTTACAATGTTTATTACCCCATGAGACATAATCCAAATGTGCTTTGGAACAAAAAGAAAAGGAACAGAAAATGAAAACTGAGCAAAACGACATTGACATATTGTGAAATGAGATGAGAAAAATGTTGTTTTATATATATATATATATATTTCTTATTTTCACCTTATTTTTTGGGGTGACATATGATCACCTGACTCCTTTAAAAAAAAATGTAAAAAAGCAAAAAAGAGTCGATTACAGGTTGTATGTAGCGCTCTTGGTGGTCTGTGATTGGCTGACTCTGTTGTGTAGCCATGAGTCGTACTCTGCTTTGGGCATCTTTACCACATTCTGCCTCACTATCTGCAAATGACAGGGAGAAAGAGACTCACACAGGGAGAAAGATAAAAGAGCACTTCTCATAATTACCAGCCTCTAGCACCCTAGCCTCCCAACTGCTGACAATAGCTTATTACACACTGGATAATCCGTCATTATACGGCCCAAATGGCTGGTTGTTACCGGCATCCTGTTTGGACTTGATATGAGGTCAGCAACATTTTGGCAGTTACAATTAAAGGAGAGGAATAGCTAGGGAAGCTGAGACACCTGAATTCTAAAACTTAAATTATGCACACATTATATGGATTAAAGGAAACTCAGCCAACTGTCCACAATGTGTTGGTTAAACTTTAAAAGAATGGTTAAATAAATTAATTTTTGTCACATTTATGTTGTTTTAAGCCTGAACAAAAAAGTCACCCATACAAAAAATAACAGCTACATTAGGGTGAGTAAATAATGACAGGATTGTTGCATGAAGTATCTCTTTCATTTTTGTGGAAAAACCTCCAAGAAAATAGTCAAAATAATCAGGGCTGGATTTCCCGAAACCTTCTTAACTCTACGTTGTTCTTAAATTATACCTTAAGCTGTACCTTAACATTAATACGTGTTTCCTGAAAAGTTCTTAGTTAAGTATACCATCTGTAAGTCATACTTTCGTAAGGTTGGTCAGGACCACTCTTAGTTATACCTTTATCATTGTTGACAGTCAATACGATTATAATTCTGAAGCTGTAATACACGATTAGGATTATGGCAAAGAATAAATTCACTGCTAAATTCAAATGTGCTTTGGTGCTGAGCCAGAGGCAGACGCGCGCTCCGCGCTTGTCATGTATCACTGTTCTGTGTTTTTAACCTCATCAGGTTTATTTTAGGTTTCAGACATTTAAATACACATTTGAATTAAGTAGGCTACTGCATAAAAAAGACATTTATAGTTTGTTAAAATCATTTTCCATACACTGATGTCTATGGAAGCTGCAACAATAACCCTTTCAATTATATAATTTGACATATGAAACAATAAAGCTTACTCTATTCTTCTCCCAGTTCACCGGCCACATTCTTTTATGTATTTCGGGGAAGATTTCGTAAATCCGACAGCTCTGAACTGCGGTGCAAACTCATCGCGCAACAAAACACATTCACTTCCACATATTTTACAATCGGAATATATCATAAAATTCATGATATAGTTAAGTTTGTGAATATTTTGAATAAAAAAAATGAAAAAATAATATAAACGCGACACCTACATGTCTGTCAGCTGCATGACGCGTCTCCAAGGAATTAAAACTTTGTTCTAAAAGAATGTCTTCAACTCACACTGATGGGGGCTCCGCGCCCCCAGAATATAGATAAATTACAATATAGATTTAGTTTGCAATTTGAATTACATTTATAACATCCCATGAGTCCTGATAAATGCAATTTCTATTTCTTAAGTACTTCTTTTTATAAAGAACACTGATTTCTCACATAAGGCAGTGAAGCAGCCCCTGTATAGAGTGAATTATCGATTCTCAAACCATCGATATCAACCAATTCAGCACCAGCGCCATGGACAGCACCTGGTAACGTCGCACTTAAGAAGATATACCTTAAGCAACCTTCTAAGGGATAGTTCGGGGAACACGCCTACAAACGGTATATCTTCAGTTAAGGTCTACCTTTAGAGTCTTCGTAGCGCGCTAAGAGACAACGTTATCGGGAAATCCAGACCAGGTAAGCTATTGCTATTGGTAGAGGGCAAAATCATAGTGACATAGAAACAAGGTTTGTGTGCTAAAGACGGCTTAATATTTTTGAAGCAAGCTGGTGGTGATATAACACCTCATAAAAATGATTTGATGTATTCTTGACAGGATCATTATCACACTGATAAAAGGCTAAATGAAGTGCCATGCTGATCCGAAGGAAGTCTTGCCAATGAAATTGCAGTTAATCTGTACGAGACTACTGCACTGAAAGAGTAGATGACTACAGCTGACAGTTCATTAGCTCCTTGTACTCTATTTATACCCATCATTTTCTAATAAACTCAGTTTCCATGTGTGGCAAGAATTTATGCACAGGAGCTTCTTAGAAACTTATACCGGCCTATGTTGATATATTAAGAACATTGACATTCAATTAATAACTTAATGAGTTAGTTCACCCAAAAATTACATCTCTGTCATTAATTTCTCACCCTCATGTCGTTCCAAACCTGTAAGACCTTCATTCAACTTCGGAACACAAATTAGGATATTTTTGATGAAGGTTTTTTATCCCCCATATAAAGTAACGTAATTACCGTCATTCAAGGTCTAGAAAAGTAGTAAAGACATTGTTAAAACAGTCAGCGTGACTGCAGTGGTTCAACCTTAATGTTATGAAGTGACGAGAATACTTTTTGTGTGCAAAAACAAAACAAAAATAACGACTTTATTCAACAGTTTTTTTTTCTACACCGTCAAACTCCTGTCAGAGACGAAACGGTGTCTTTAATACCTTTCTGGACCTTGAATGACGGTAATTATGCTGCTTTCTATGGGGGATAAAAAAACCTCTCTGATTTCATCAAAAATATCTTAGTTTGTGTTCTGAAGATGAGAGAAGGTCTTACGGGTTTGGAAAAACACAAGGGTGAGTACTTAATGACAAAAATTTCATTTTTGGGTGAACTAACCCTTTAAATCAGTAAGTATACGTTAATATACACCACCGTTTAAAAGTTTGGGGACTGTAAGATTTTTGTAACAGAAGTTTCTTACACTTACCAAGGCTGCATTAATTTGATCAAAGATACAGTAAAAACAGTAATATTGCTAAATATTATTACAATTGGTTACACTTTATTTTAAGTTGTCAGTATTACAGTGTAATTATACAAGTGAGCAAGGGCACTTGTGATCCATATACATAACCTGCAGTGATTTCAATCACTAAAAACAGCGGGACGATTTTTTAAAAAGCTAACATGAAAAACACTAGGGTGGTTATTTGCTCCAATAAGGATTAAATTAAGCAAATTTAACACTAATCAAGGATTTGTTGGTCTGGGTTTTATTTTAAATCACGTTCTGTTGCACCACTTAATTTTAAACACAGATTAACCACACAAAAAGACTGTTAGAATTAAATTATATCAAGCAGCATAGGCAAGGGTGCACCGATGCCAGGCTAAAGAATCCTTAGTGCAACCCACCCTTTAAAGTGCCTTAATGTACTAAAACAGTGATATTAAAAGATCAAATTCATTTTAACCCTTTTTGATGATGCATACTATATACAGGCGAGCAGATGAGCCCAAAATATGAACGCAATGAGTTTTCTTTATAATGGTCTTCGATGGAACACTTCGTGTTGCATTAATATTCTGTGTTCGTTTGCCTGAACAAAGTATGCATAATCAATAAGGTGTATACTGAATTTGGTCTTTTAATATGACTGTCTTACTATGTTAGATCTTACTACGAACCTGGTAAAAATGACTGGCGGCCAATGGAGGAAAGCCTTGTTTTGCCCGCCAGAGGGGCGTTCCCCTCATGGCGTGATGTCACATGAAAACTATCAATAGCCACACATAGCAGAGCTCCCACAGCTGGAGGGAGTTTAAGATCCTCAGGAAGTTGTGTGGGTGAAGTCGCAGCGTGTGGCCTTGTGTAAATCGACTCAGCTTCTCCAGCAAATGTGCCACTCTCCGGTCTGAGTGTTTGATGGGGGCTAGATTACTGAGCAACGCTGAGAGCCTTCAGTAGACACACACAAACACACACAAGGACTGTGTTGGTGTAATGTTATTGTAAACAGCAATGTTGAATGCATACACACACACACACACTTGCACCTGCAAGCATCCTGTCGGGTCATTAACGTTAACATTTACCAAACGCACACACACACACAACAGCACATTAAGTGGTTTTGCGTCAGTGTTCTCTAGAGGATTGGAACTGATGCAGACCATTAAACATTCACTGAACACACACGCACCACTGAGTGCTGTATGGATCCTCAGTGCTGTGATCCTCAGGGCCATGAAAGTTATGGAGGTCACGGCAGAAGGGATTCGTCCATCGGACACCATTTTACAAAGAGACCGGTATCTCTGGACCCCAAAATCCCATCTCTTCCTAGAAGAGAGAAAAAGACAAAACTAGAGATATTCACATATATAATGTTCAGGGCCGGCCCAAGCTTTTATGGGGCCCTAAGCAGAATTTTATTTGGGGGCCCCTCGGTTAAAATAATTTAAGATAAACAGTATCTTCTTATATAAAAAAAATAAATGTAAATGTATAAAACGGACAGTATTAAATTCAATACTTAAATAATTGCATAAAATTAACAAATCAGATGGACCTGTCACAAGATAACAATAATAGGCCTAAATTTATTAACATTAAAGGGAATAGTTCACCCAAAAATGAAAAGAAATTAATACAGGTTTGGAACAACTTGAGAGTGAGTAAATAATGACAGAATTTTCATTTTTGGGTGAACTATCCCTTTAAGGACAAGGAGCAGCATGTTTACCATTAGGCTTCTGTTACTTTAAGACCTGCATGCATCTAACATACACACACACACACACATCATCCGATTTTCTCTCAACCAATTACTTTCACTTTAGACATAACCAACTGGGTTTATGTAAACCTTGTGTGTATTTGACAGTATTAGCTCAGTCAGACGCGGAAGATAAAGTCCAGTAATCAGATGCTGTTTGACAGGCTTTTTAGTGTGCACGCTCTTCGTAATGAACTTTTGTGATTGCGAAAAAGTGCAGTATCCCGTGAGTGTAACTCTACCGCTGCATTAACATGTAATGCGAATGTACTCCGAGTTGTAGCTACAGTATTGGGACGGAGGAACAGAACTGCAACTGACAGAATGTGCGCTGTAAAAATCAAGCTGTCATTTCGTGTGCTCTTGGGGGCCGCCCGGTGGCCATGGGGGCCCTTAGCAGCCACTTATTTCGCTTATGCCTTGGGCCGGCTCTGATCGTGTTACTATAGCTGAGATTACAATTTTCCTTGATTTGTTGTGGTTGGATATGCAGTCTTCGAGACTGATTAGTTTTCTGGCTCTTACAATTTACTGTACATTTTTTAGACTAACAGGCACATAGTGCCAGGGTTTTTTTTTTTTTTTTTTTAAATCAAAATCCTTTCAAAACTTAGTTATTAAAGCTTTTTTTCAGCTTTCTTTGTTCAAGTTTTTTGTTAAATGTTTTTTTGTCACATTAAAACTCTCTTGAATTATTTCTTTGATTTTGCAACTTTTCAAATGTACAGATTTTTATAGTTTTATCCTTATCCTAGATCTGCAATCTTAAAATATTAAAGTCCATCATAAAAATATGAATAAACAATCAAACAGTTGATGGTAGCCACTGACTTCCATAGTAGAAAAAAAAATACTATGGAAGTCAATGGCTACCATCAACTTTTTGGTTACCAACATTCTTCAAAATATTATCTTTTGTGTTCAGCAGAAAAAAAGAAATTCATACAGGTTTGGAACAACATCAGGGTGAGCAAATTATGACAGAATTTTAATTTTTGGGTGAACTACCCATTAAGCGCTCACACTTTGTTAAAGGGTTAGTTCACCCAAAAATGAAATTTCTGTCATTAATTACTCACCCTCATATCATTCCAAACCCGTAAGACCTTCGTTCATCTTCAGAACACAAATTAAGATATTTTTGTTGAAATCATAGGGTTTCCGAACCACACACACAGGCAGCAACGTCATTGCACCTTTTGAGATCCAGAAAGGTAGTAAAAACACTTAAAATAGTCAACGTGACTACAGAGGTTCAACCTTAATGTTATGAAGAGACGAGAATACTTTTTGTGTGCAAAAACAAAACAAAAATAACAACTTTATTCAACAAATTCATCACTCAACTGTCAGACTCAGACGCTATTTTCACTGCAGCACAGTAATGCGGCTCAGTAATGGCCGATTCCTCGGATTTCATCAAAAATATCTTAATTTGTGTTCCGAAGATGAAGTACTCAATGACAGAAATGTCATTTTTGGGTGAACTAACACTTTAAATCTGATTTAAACCTTTATAAGTAAGTCATACCTTTATGTTTGTTTCCATGCTCTTTAACAAAATGGCCTGATCATTTTTAGTCATTTCTGGTGTTTCCAACGGCCACAATATCATTCCAGTTCCTAGTAATTCATTGCATGGGAATTCTGGGAACAGAAAACAGACCTCTTCATTCTCTGAGACTCTGTCTTCTCTCCATCTGTGCTTTACTTGACCTCAGGATGGACTTTGACTGTATTGCTGTACCATCATGGAGACAATGGTCACATGAAATCCCACAATAAACACATCACAGCAATCGGGGTCATCACATGCCAGTCAGATGATATGATAACCGATGAAACTACAGACATCAGCCATTACATACAGCTATGGATGACTGCAATCATTCTATACATATTATTAAATTAACATTTTATAAATTTAATATTTAAAATTGTTTAAACAAATTAAATGTGACTGGTGTACCTAAATATAGTACAGTCCTATAGTTGCTAATTCACCTGTCTGGAGAAGAGGTGAGCTGGTTATCAGAATTACAGCAGATTTTAAAAACACTCGGGTACAGTTCCTGAAGGAACTTCTGGAGATCTGAAACACAAACACATGTAAACACAATTTATATCATGAATATAAGTTTTTCAAAGAGGCAAAACAATATTCCAGTCATGACAATTTAAGTACAAATCCACCGTATTTCTCTAACTAGAAGGGGCATTGATGTGTAAATGATCCAAGCACGCCCTCTGCTGGACGATTGATATTTCACACACTGAAATTGTGACCTGCCTCTATATGTAAACAGATGACAGCAGAAATTAACATTCAGTCTCTATATTCATCTAATAAGCATTCAAATCGATTTATCACCATGAAAATATCATCTCCCTCAAACACAACACTTCATTAACTGAGACAAAACATATAAATCTTGAGTAAAAATTATTTTTTATTACATAAAATAAACTAGGATGCTGTTGGAGTGGAGACAGATGAAAAAAGACAACACTTAAATAAATTGGCTGGTTTCATGCCTCATAAATACAAACTATAACGATGTCATTTTCAGTCCTTTGGATTTATTATCTATTAATATTATATAGACTTATTAAATTGGAAGATTAATCATGTCTATGTAAGCTCACATAATAAATAATGAATGTTCACGCTGATTCTTCCCATCACTGATTATTCTCAAATACATTCTCATGCAGCAGGTTTTATCCCAAAACCAATTAAACCGGTAACAATAAAACTCCAGTAAAGAGGGATATCTTCAGAGTCCAGCTCTTGGATTTCACTCTTAAATCGTTTGGATTAGTCTCTCGCTCGATTAATTGGCACGACCGAAAGAGGCTTTATTAGGCCCTTTGATTCCTTTTACAAGGAACGAAATAAACAGTAATGACTGTGAGAAAACAAAGGCAGTATCGCAGAGCCCAAGCTTTCATCAGGACTCAGTACTTCACTCTCTGATCTACTCTGTGGGATCTACAGAATCTTCAGGCAAAAATGCACGACACCTATAGTTTGCATTCGGCCCCTGTCACAATGTGGGGCCCAAACCACTATTGGAGCAGAAAACAGCATCTGGGGTGCAGCAGATGTGTGCATTTTAAAACCCAGGGAGGAATTCTTCAAAGATTCATTGTCAGTGAGAGAAGAGAGAAGAGAGAGAGATTAGCACTCACAAACTATCGAAGAATCACAGGGTATAGAAATGAAGCTATCATCCACACCAAAGAGCTTTCCTAAAAGTGACCATGTCAAACCTAAAATCCAAATCTGATATTATTTTTTTTGTCTTTCTTTGTCCTGTGAACCGAACAGCACAGCACTGAAGTGTATGGTGATGATGATGATGGCATGCGCTGTTGCCATGACAATGTGCAACGTGATTGTTAGAGCAAGGCAAGTGACAGTTCAGTTGGCAGTGAGATGGAAAACAGATAACACTCGTTTTGTGCTCCACCCATCTAGAATCAGACATCAGCGAAAGTCACTCGGGCTGTGAAACAATGAGTGTGTTTATCTGTAACAATTTCACAGCAGCTGTGCTGTGTTGTAAATTTGTACAGAACAATCTCGATTTTGGTTGTAAAATGTATTTTGGTTAAAGCACTTGCATGTTTTTTTTTTATTTAAAACAATTACTTTTGTTACTTCAGTTGTATAAATAATAATACTTTTGAGGTGGTGCTGCTCGTGCTTTTGCTGTTGCGGGCACTAAACTCTGGAACAGGTTACCAGTTAATATTAGATCTGCTCCGACATTACAAATTTTTAAATCTTTGCTTAAAACTCATTATTTTTCCATTGCTTTTAATGTCTCTTAATGGTTTATTTTTGTATCTTGACTTCTGTTGATGTTTTGATTTTCTTTTGATATTTTGTTGGTCAAATTGTCTCAATTTTATATGTGATATTTTATTTGTGACATTATTATTTAATTATTTTGCTTGCATTTATTTTATCTGATGTTGTAAAGCACATTGGTCAGCTGCTGCTGTTTTAAATGATGCTATATAAATAAACTAAACTTGAAACTTGGAACTACCCGTATCTGGTTATACCTTACAATTCAAAAGTTTGGGTCAGTAAGATTTTTTAATGTTTTTAAAAGAAGTCTCTTATGAAAAATGTAAAATATTAAATTTTTCATTAGAACTTGTCAACTTAATTAGATCCTATCTTTATTCCCATTCTCAATCTGTCAGAATTGACAATCATGAATCTAATTTATTGTGTCTATCAACTGGAGTTCCACAGGGGTCTATATTGGGCCCAGTTCTTTTTAACATGTACATGTACATGATTTGCCTACTGTGTGTGAACAATGAAACATCTTAATGTATGTCGATGACAGTTATTTTCACACATGGTAAAACTAAAGAAAAAGTGGCTGACAGATGTTATGGTAAAGGTTACATCCTGGCTTAACCAATGTTTTTTTTAAATAAATAGAAATCTTTGTAAGATTATATATGTATTTACTGTCACTTTTGATAAATTTTATGTGTCTTTGCTGAATAAGAGTATTAATTTCTTAAACAACAAAAAAATCTCAAGCTCACTGTTCGAGAAAATAGGAAGAATAGTATAAATATTAAATTGGGGTTGATATGAATGTATCTATGAAGGGAACTGTCTTCAGAAAAGTTTTGATGACTTTTCCTCTTATCTCCGCATAAAGTAGTAGCCTATTTATAAACGCAGCACTGCTTTGTGTATAGCGGTAACCATGGAAACAGCATATATCTCTGCTGTTCCATAAGCGCCACCTGCTGTCAGAGAGTGAATATGCATTTTCATTCAGTCCATCTGCTGATTTTGTTTTGTGCAGGTGTCATGTAGCATAATTTTACAAAGCTAAAGTCAGACCATGCTGTTTTTGCTGTTAATCTTGAAATTATACAATAATTTAAATTAAAAATAAACTGCTCATGCTCATGTGCATAACATCTTTGTTAGGATTGTGATAAAAATGCAGTGTTTGCCTCTAATATCAAAGAGCTACACATATTTTTTTGAACAAATAAACAACAAAAATTTGCTTTAAAAAAAAATCTGCAAACAGTATCAGAATCAGCCAATTTGCTTCTAAAAAAATTGGAATTGGCCACGAAAAATCAAAATAGGTGCATCTCTAATAAAAAAAATATTTAAAAAAGCATTATTTTAAAAATTTAACAGTTTTACAAATGCAGTTTTAAGGAGCAGTGTACTAGTTTTCTTGCAAATTAATTTGTTGTTTATATGGTTAATATTAAAGCAACTATCAGCACACTAAGGTTTTTTTTTTTTTATTAATAATTCGGCCCTCACATGGTTAATTTTTTCCAATCCAGCCCTCAACCTAAAATGAGTTTGACACCCCTGCCTTAACTGCTTAAAACATCATGGAACTTTGAAGAGCTCATGTAAATCAGAAAGATTCATGATTGAAGGCTGACTATTGTGACCTACATTCTGATGATGAAGAATCAGAATCGGATACTTGTACGCTCAGAGTCTCGATGCCCTTGGTGTAAACAGGTTCATCACAGGTGTGCTCTGGAGCCGTTGCCAAAGACAACAAGCTGCCCACTGATGACCCCGTTACTGAGGAGCAAAGCACACTGAGAGTGGAGGTCTTCCAGGTCAGATGACTCCCTGAAGAAACACGGAATGGCTTGGATGTGAGATGCCGTGCCTGTTGAAAAGGGATTAAAAAATTAATCTCATGAAAACCTGTCAAGGCAACATTAATATATATAATTTGATAAACATTTAAATATATAATTTGATTTAATAAAATCGTTAAATACAATATATAAATATTATAAATATTAAATATTTTTTTAAAAATATATTAAATTTCTTATTATGACCTTTTCAATGCTATTAACCACATCCTCCCCACACATACACCCCAAATTCTCATTACTGTAATAAAAATCAAACAAGCAAACAAACAAAATTTGGATTTTAAGGTAGAACATGACCTGGATAAGTTCTTGGTGGGTTTCATGAGATTCATAAAAAAATATCTATGAGTGTATATACCTACATTATGCCTGGTACAACATACTGAAACCTGTTCAGAATAGCATACTACCTAAAAACTTTTTAAAATCTCCAACATGACTTATTTGACTGGACGAGTTAAGACATATTTACACAATTGTAATTACATTACAAACTTTTTTTCTAAGATAATAATGAGGTCATGTGACAAGAACTAACACTATTACATTTTGTACCAGCTGCTTATATATGATTTGAACTTTGAAATTTGCAATTATTAATTATGCAGTTATTAATATTTATTATTATAAACTGAGCTCAATAAAAACACTTATCTTCAGCAGAGCTACTTTACAAATGGAATTGAATTTGTTTCATAATTGATCAATTTTACAAAATTAAAGTGATAGTTCACCCAAAAATGAAAATTTTGTCATCATTTACTCACCCAAATGTTGTTCCAAACCCATAAGACTTTCGTTCATCTTTGGAGTACAAATGAGAAAAAAAAAAAAAATCAATGTTTATATGTGAATAAAAGCCTAAATTAAATCTGTTCATAAAGCGTCTCTTCAGAAAATTTTGACGAAACCACTTAATTCATATGCATTAGTTTTACGATCGCTTTATGAACTTTTTGAAGCGTCAAAGTGGTAGATACATAGCTGTCAATGGAGGGACAGAAAGCTCTCAGATTTCATTAATGAATGTCTTACAGATTTGGAATGACATGAGGGTGAGTAAATGATGACAGAATTTTAATTTTGGGGGGGGAACTATCCCTTTAACACTGTTAATTTTCCTATGTGAAGTTGCTTTGAAACAGTCTATATTGTATAAAGCGCTATATAAATAAATGTGATATATACATACTACTGTTTTAAATGTTTCAGTACTATCTTTTTCCACACATTATTTTGGATTATTAGTATAGAGTGTATACCATGCAGCATGCTAGTATTTTGGGTGCAAACACACCCAAAGTTTCTTGATCAAGGCCACAATGGCGTTGGCTCAAAGCTCACCATTTGGTTACCAGCTCAGATCTTAAGCCATTAAGCCACCCCACATATTTGTTGTGCGAAATGTGTGTTTGAACAAGATTCTTATTGCAGACAGTAATTAGCCCTTTGCTTATTTATTGTGTCTTCCAGAAAGCAACTAATGTGGCACACTTGTCTAAACCCCACTGGCGTGCTCGAGGAGAACACATCGCTTCACAGAGCTCCAGTGGAGCCGGAGCAACTCAAACATTCCAGTGAGAAAGAGCCGATTTGGAAGAGAAAACCTTTGGCGGAGCGATAAACTGCTCCCACTTGGCCTCTATTGCCTTTTCCTTATTCAGCCTCTTTATCGTGGTTCCAGGGTCCCTGAAAGATACAGAGAGAGAGAGAAGGAGAGACAGAGACAGATAAAGAGACGTACAAAATTTCTTGACATATTAATTATTTGCGTGATCTCTCCATAATGTGCTCACCAAACCAGGAGTATTATCAAAATCGTATGTCACCTTGAGAGGACAGAAAGAAATAGAAGGATGGAGCAAAACAAGTGTGCACATCTCAAGCTCTCTCTCCTCCCGGCTTGGGTCTTAACGGCGGCTGATAAAGTTTCATTATTTTTTGTAATATCTGCTCTCTGCCGTGCTGTACCGTTTTCCCATAAAGCTTCACTTTATTGGAAATTGGATTCTGGGATGGTAGGAGCCCCTCCAGGCTCTTCTGGGAGACGGTTCTTACAATCTCTCTCCCTCTTTTTCCATTTGTCTTGGCATCCCTCTCTCCGTCCTTCACTAGCACCAACCTGTAGCTCCAGGAGATGAAGGATTAAATTCTCTCCTCTGCTCGGTCTCTCTTTTTCCTCCGTATCTCTCTATTTAACACCACCTAAATTCGAAGGTCTCATCATTTCTCCATTAACTCTGATCCTTGTTGTTCCAGTTTGGTGTTTTTCCTGTAAGATCTCATTAGTTGTGAAGGCCAAGGCGAGTATCTCTATTCTTATTTAGCAGCTAAGTTGAGCTTAGTGATTTAAACAAACCCTTAACCCTAATAAAATAAATAAATATAAGATATAAGATGACAGCAAACTTCTAGCATCCCTTTCTGGCCACCAGACTCCAGTTTAAAAACTCTCAAGTGCCTATATGAATCTGAACCATATTTCCAACATGCTTGTATCTTCATTTAAAATGTAAAATATGAAGGTAAATTTTTTTTCTTTTAAAAATGGAACAAATCTAATTAGGTCAGGGATGAACAATCCTGAAGACAACGATTAGCTTGTTCGGTGTTTGATTAGGGTTGGATCTAAACTCTGCAGGACAGCGGCACTCCAGGGCTGAAGCTGCCTATCCCTAAATTAGGTCATGACTTCGGGGGACACTGTCTGGTTGCCTGTATTAGTGTGGGTCAGTCCACACACACACACTACTTACACACTACAATATGTTATACAGAGAACTTCTGCCCAGTCTTCCAGAGTCAATGTCACTTTAACAAAGATGCACATATTGTGTTACATTTCTCAAGTATTAAACTCAATTTTCTGCATGAACAGACAGGTTTGCAATCACTACATGCACATGAAAGCAATTAAACTGAACCAGCATGCACTCTAGAAAGAGGTTATACCTTCCTAAAACACACACACACACACACACGAGTTCAGGCATACAGTAATAAACAAAACACTAAAGAGTGGACCATTTGACCATACGACCATTTGGTTCCATTTGTTAACATTAGTTAACTACATTAGTTAACATGAACTAACAATGAAAGCATTTATTAATCTTAGTTTATGTTGATATCATTATTAAAATCAAAAGTTGTATCTGTTAAAGGGTTAGTTCACCCAAAAATGAAAATTCTGTCATTAATTTCTCACCCTCATGTCGTTCCAACCCTGTAAGACCTTCGTTCATTTTTGGAACACAAATTAAGATATTTTTGATGAAATCTGAGAGGTAAATGACTCGTCCATAGACAGCAATTTAACCACCACTTTCAAGGTCCAGAAAGGTACTAAAGACACCGTTCAAACCGTCGACGTGACTGCAGTGGTTCAACCTTAATTTTATGAAGCGACAAGAAAACTTTGTGTGCAAAAACAAATCAAAAATAATGACTTTATTCAACAGTCTCTTCTCTACCCTGTCATTATCCTTACGCAGGTGTCGCAGTAAGCACAGTGAAGGCTTCCGTGTTTATGTCTGAATGCCGGCTCAGCATTGGCCAAAACTGATCATGTGAGCAGCACGACGCATGCGTGTGATGCTGACGCAGGAGCTGGCCAATAATGAGTCGTCGTTCTGACGTAGAACCTGAAAGCGCTGGATGTGAACAGCGTATGAGAATGACACAGAAGAGAGGAAATTGTTGAATAAAGTCTTTATTTTTGTTTTATTTTTGCGCACAAAAAGTATTCTCGTCTCTTCATAACATTAAGATTGAACCACTGCAGTCATGTTGACTTTTTTAACAATGTCTTTAGTACTTCTCTGGACGAGTCATTTACCTCTCAGATTTCATCAAAAATATCTTAATTTGTATTCTGAAGATGAACGAAGGTCTTATGGGGTTGGAACGACATGAGGGTGAGAAATTAATAACAGAATTTTCATTTTTGGGTGAACTAACCCTTTAATATTATTTAATGGACCTAACATGAACTAACAATGAACAGTTGTATTTTCTTATTAATGTTAACAAAGAATAATACATTCTGTAACAAAATATATTGCTCATTGATAGTTAATGTTAGTCAGTGCATTAACTAATGTTAACTAATTTAGTTTATTGTAAAGTGTTACCTTTTAATTTAATGTTTTTTGAAAAGTCTCATTCTCACGAAGGCTACATTTCTTTCATCAAAATAATAATAATAAAAAAACTATAAAATAACAGTCTTCTATTTTAGTATATATTAAAATGTAGTTTATTCCTGTGATGCAAAACATCATTACTCCAGTCTTCAGTGTCACATGATCCTTCAGAAATCATTCTAATATGCTGATTTGATGCCCAATAAACATTTTTATTATTCTAAATGTTAAAAACAGTTGTGGTCCTTAATATTTTTGTGGAAACTGATACGATTGTTTTTTAGGACAAAGTTAAAAAGAACAGCATTTATTTGAAATAGAAATCTTTTGTAACATTTTGCTGTCACTTTTAATCATTTAATTAATAATCATCGATAAAAAATATTGTACACATTAAAACTGCATGCTTGGTGGACAAGTAGTTAAATTACTCTCTTAAAGAGCCTTGTTGACAATCGGGTTTGAAGCTATATCACTTTATTAGCAATATTTTCTCAAACACAACTAAAAAAATGGCCACTGACAAAAAACTGGAAAGACTAAAATGTATTTTGGATGTCTCAACACACAACAATCCACACAAAACACCACTGCTGGCCTAGTACGGAATGCTCTAGGCTAGTAATTTTAAGACTGCAGGTTCAAACCGTGGAACAGGCAGTTCAAGTAATAGAACACAGTTGTGCCCTTGAGCAAGGCAGATAACTTTTGTTCCACGTTTTTCCAGTGGGGATGGCCAATGTAGAAAGTATTCTGGAAGATGCTAAGGATAAAAACACTGCTGTTAAATGACAAAGTTTTGTAGTTTTTCCATGTTTTTTCCCATCGTCTCCCTCAGGTGTATCTTATAATTTGGTTAAGCTTATTAGGCCCTGTGTATATATAGCCCTTGTGTTTCTCTTGTTACTTTGTCAGTGTATGTTCTGGTAGACTGTTTGCTTTGTTTCTGTTCCCTTGCTCTCTGTTCTACTAGTTGTTTGTTTACTTTCATTAGGTCTACTTTAATTAAAACCCTGCAGTTAGATTCTCTCCTCTGTCTGCCTTCTCTTTCTCTCCGCTCATTACAATAAAAGTGAATCTGACATTTACTTTATAAAAATCTAATTTTTGGATTAATACTAAAAGGCCTTTTTATTGCCAAAAAAGTATAAACTATCAAACAGACAACAGAAGCCACGGAGAAGATTTTAGATTTGATTTTTCGGTGAACCATTTCTTTAGGATTTGGGATCAAAGAGACAGTAAAAACATATAGTGTTACAAAAAGTTTCCATTTCAAATAAATGCTGTTCTTTAGACTCCTGAAAAAAAAGTCTCATGGTTTCCACAAAAATATTAAGCAGCACATCTGTTTTCAAATCTGATAATAATAAGAATTTTTTTTAAGCAGCATATCAGCATATTAGAATGATTTCTGAAGAATCATGTGACACTGAAGACTGGAGTAATGATGCTGAAAATTCAGCTTTGAAAACAGAAATAAATTCAAATATAATGCAATTATTACAAGTTGTGATAATATTTCACAAAACCGACCCCAAACTATTGAATGGTAGTCTACATCTGCAATGATGGGCATGGATATGGATTATCATATGGATTATTATACGATTTCTTTATAAACTTTTTGAAGTGTAAAAGTGGCAGAAGCGTAGCTGTCTATGGAGGGACAGAAATCACTCAGATTTTATTAAAAATTTCTTAATTTGTGTTCCGAAGATGAACGAAAGTCTTAAGGGGTTTGGAGCGATGTGTGTTTTTTGGGTGAACTAACCCTTTAAAGAATGATTTTGTCCTAGAACACAAACTGTTGGCATCCCAACAGGAAGTAACAGGTTCAAATCTTCCAGAATGTCCCAGAGTCAGCGCCTCCAGCAGCCAATTCGCTAGGGGGAAAAAAGAAAAAAAGAAAATATATCCTGCAAATCATATTTATAATGTAAAAAAAAATAACAATAAAAACCACCCCCAGTATGCAAATGCAATTATCCTTCAGGGCGCAACATGTAACCTTGTGTCAACAGCAATGTTCAGCTTTGAAATCCTGTATAATTGCTTAGTTTACAAGTTGATGTACAAAACAAGGCCTAAAACATGCTATTCCACAGAGAGCCTTTCTGACAGCTTTCTTTTCATATTTTTTTAAACACAATCACATCAGATACATAATCAAAAGCTTTGTATATCTTGAAAGCCCTCTTGACAGCAAAACAGCAGCAGACTGAGGCGGTCAAATCTTTCATCCAGCAATTCTTTTTTTTTATAAAGAAATCTATATATTTTTATATGTGTGCGTTTCAGTGAGAGTCAGTTGCTTTTGTGAGGACTCCTTTAAGATATTGACAGAGTTTTTGAAGAAAGACTTTTCATTTACTTTATTTGTGTCACCTGTGTGAACACACCTATAGACACTTTGGCGGCATTGTCTGTGGAAACTGAAAATCAAATCCAATGGTAATAGATTCAGTGTTTAATCTCATGTTTAAAGTTGAAAGACAAATCTGAAAAGAAAAAAAAAAACAGAGTGAGAAAGATAGAGAGAGAGTTATTTGTTACAAGCTAACATTTCAAGGCCATCTCCATGTATAAATTAATTCCTCTCACTTCCTTTTCAACATGAAGTAGAGGCATCGCTTTGCTGTCTGCTTTCTGTTCAAACATCAAGGTTAAGATGTTTAATCAGGCCTCCAATGAATGACATCCACCTACTCACTGTTATCAGACAACAAGCTTCTTGACATCACACAACCTAAACAGTTTAGTTAGCCACAATGTGATACGTGGGTTAAATATCTGGCTTAAAAGACACAAAGAAGAGGATTGCTATAACGGTCATATTCAAGCACAGATTACCAGGCACTTATATTGAAGTTGTCAATAATAAGAACTTCATTCAAAAGTCCCAAAATGTTACATAATACAACCACAATGAGATGCATTAATACAAGGGTCATAAATAAATAAATAGCCATTAATACATTTTAAATGCATATATGTGGTTTAAAATCTGCATCGTTTTTACTGGTCAAGTCTTTATAAAGACTATCGTTCAAAGGTTTGGGGTCAGTAAGAACAGCATAGAATTCTTTAGTTACATTGTAAATGTCTTTACAGTCACTTTGATCAATTTAATGCACACTTGCTGAATAAAACTATCAATTTCTTGGGTGTGTCCGAAACCACTTCTGCTAGTTTAACGACGTGAAAAATGGTTGGCGTGCCCGGTGCATGGTCTAAAAGGGTTGTCCCTGTTCTCTTAATGAGTAATGGGTGTGTTTTGGGTGTAACGTGCAATAAACAAATCGGAGTCTCATCTCCCATTCCCTGTAAAAGCCAGTTGAGCTTGCGCCATGGCGGATTCACTATGGCGGAATTTGCAAGCGGAAAGACTGAAAGCTTCTCTAGCATAGAAATGGATATGCTCGTCCGCGAGGTTAAAGCGCACAAGCAGACCATCTACGGGACAAGCCGGATTCCACCAAAGCATTTTTATCTTTATGCACACAATAATAATCTTTTACATTGTAATCCTTTTATTTTCAATATTTGGCATGTTTGCGTGCTGCTGCGCGTCCCTGTGTGTGTAATAAGCAGAGTGTATAGGCACATATTACTAACACGCTCTTTAAATAACAAAAAAAAAAAAATATTGCGGCATTTACTTTAGACCAGGTTTCAGTTGGTCAATGGCGCAGTCATTTCCAGTTGCCTCAAAATAGCAACACGGCAACAATGCGCCTGAACACACCTTGTTTTCAGACCAGCACGCCCATTGGCGCAAATGCATATGCTATTTAAACAACGTGGCGCAGGACGTGAAAATGATAAATGCGTCAGGCTGAAACTACCAAAAAACACTTGAGTGCCTGGCATTGCATTGCGCTGGATGTATGATAGGGCCCCATAAGTGTGTGTGAAGTACAATGCCCCACAAACTGTATCTGGACACTTTTATACACATTTAAAGAGTTTATCAGTGTCACTGCATTAGATAACAAAATATCAAATCAAATGTCATGCCCTAGCAAAGCAACTGCTTGGTAAATCATCATGCACTGCGTATGAATGATGTGGACAGCCTTCAGATCCAATAGCCTACACTCCTTCCTACAGGCTGCTTGAGGTAACTACAGTATAAACCCCATCAAAACCAAAAATGTTTTTCAAGTGCAGGCAGAAAATGCAAATAGGTTATCAAAGGAGTAATGATGCATCGAAGATGTACTTTGATTCCAGCATGACATTATATTCCATCAAGAGACACTGTAAATGAGCCATGTTTATTTTTTCTTTTCATTTTGCTGCATTAGATCCTTCTAGTCAGAGGGTAATCGCTCTATCCTGCTGGGCGAGACTGATGGTTGAATGAATTTTGTTTTTCTGGAAGCTGAGACCCTCACAGTGAAAACTCCCTCAAATTGCCGTGGCTCATTCCAGTAGAGAAGGGAATTATTTTCCTGTTTTCCTTCTTGTTTTTTGTCTGTGTGAACAAAATTTTAATGTCAGGGAGTTTATCTGAGGTGATGTGTCAGTATTCCAACCATCCGTGTAGACATGTGACACTCAGAAGTTATCAGGAATGCTTTAATCACATGTAGCCAGATTATTGAATTATGGCATGAAGTCAGGTACTCAAGCAGCTTATTCTGAACAGGAAGAGACCACCTGACTGGCATGTAAAGTGACTAATTCTAAATCAGAATATGGATTTCTGTAAACTTTTGTAAAGAAGAAGAAGAAAAAAACAGCAGAAAAGAGAGTACAAGAAAGGGATGCTGAGTGGTTTTACCTTGGTAGTAGATGAGGAGGTGTTGAGATCAATGATCTGTAGACAGGGGTAAATGGACGAGCAGCCCGCATTTTCCTCCTGTTGGTTTTCCATTCTGAAGAGGATGTTGCCGCAACATCACACCACCTGAAAAAACAGCCGTGTTTGGTTTAGAGGGTGTGGAGAGGAAAAATGGTAGATGTATTTAAGTGCAAATGTATCCCAGCTTACAGGAAACATTCTCAGAACACTGGATAAGATTCTGTAAGGGTTCTCTCAAAGTTACGAACAAAAATCCTTCCAGTAACGTTAACAGAACGTTCTATTAAAGTTAACTAGTATTTAATAATGTTCTCAAAACATTAGCACAAAAACATTTATACATTGTTCATGGAACTATTTTTTTTTCCTGAAATGTTTTAGTTGGACGTTCATCTGATGTTCATTTAAATGTTATACTTGTTCTCTGAACATTCTGAAACGTTCCCATAATGTTTGTAAAATGATAATATGGAATGTTCCCTTATAACGTTTGCATAACCAAGAAAAAAACATTCTTTAAAACACTGGACTGGACATTTTAAACATTCAGGGAACATTCAAAAATAACCTTTTTAAAATGTTTTTTTTTTAACGTGTATAATGATCCGAGTTAGGTTTTCACAATAATTTTCTAGCTCATGTCTTTCTCTATGTCAATAATTGTGTCATTTGTTTTTATTTAACAAATTTTATTCTCCAAAGTAATTTCAGGAGAAACATCTGAAACAAAGCTAAAAAATGTGGGCCAAAACCCAGAAACAGTTTTTGGCACTTCTGGTTTTTGGTTAAATGCCTGAAATAAGGTCTGTGGTTAGCTATTTTCTTGTTTTATTCTACCACATAAAATATATCAGTAATAACCCTTTTGATTTTTTTAAATCTTTTACTTGTCTTGAAAAAAGTGCTTGCTAACATGTAGATAAATGGGACTACAGAGGTTGTCAGGGACATTAAACATCATCACGCTGAACAGGTAAAATATTCTAACTCAAACTTTCCAACTTGTAGATTTTAAACAAAGACTGAAAAAGTTGTCAGAAGCTTACTGATGGTGATGCTGAAGTCATGCAACCATAGTGCAGTTGGTTTGTAGCCTACATTTAACTTTTAACTGCTGGCGATTGTATTTAAGCTTTCATAAAAATGGCATTGATTTATGCAGATTATCATGATGAACAAAACGTGTAAGAATCATAATCTTTTTTGGACACAGAGCTTATTTTCTGCAATAACCCAAAAGTAAAAATTCTTTTGGATTTTTGTCAAGGGAACCAGGGTGATGCTAACTTCTGGGATTGCCCGCAAAAATACATCATCCCTGCAGCACTCTAACAATAAGAACTTTATTTTTTTTAAATGACTACATCAGCTACATATTTCATCAAGGCCTAAAGTAAAAATAACAAAATAACTAAAGCAATACTGAACCAAAAAACACTTGAAATACAGCGGTGAACTCATCCTCTTGCGACTGTTTCATTGAATACGGCCACAATAATTGCATTTTTCCTTTCAAAAATGCCAGTCTTCATGAGAATGAGTATGAATATTTCAGCACGCTTGGCTATGGTCGTGTCTGCCATAAATGTCAACCATTTTGTGATGCACAGAAAGAGGAGGAGAGGAAGAGAGTGAGAGAGAGACACACAGCTCTCTTGCCTGTGGTGAGACCGTGTTAAATTCCCCCACAAACAAAATGCCATTGGTGATGCTTGCCAGGTTTGAAACTATAGCCGCTGGGCAAGACGCATAAGATGCTGAGAGTGGGGTGGAGAGGAAGGACAGATAATAATAGATCTTGCTGCAGGAACTCACAGTTTAGCATTGAAATTGCTGCTTACATATGAATTTAAAATTAATCACAGCTGTGTTGGTGTCATCAGATAAATGAACTCAAACATTATACTAAAATGGCAGTACTGGCATCAGAATTTCATTATCTAAAGACTTTTGTGTTCTTTTTGTACTAAATTTTAAAGCTTCTGTCAAAATGTTTTGTTTGATTAACTGATCAATGTAAATAAGGATTTCTATGTAGGCACATGACTACAAAAAAGCTATTGAACATTTCCAGCATTATTGCCTATAGGACAAAAAGATATTGTTCTTTGAATACACAAACGCCTAGAGGGGCATGTTGTCACAGTGGATGTCTATAATGACAGTGTCTTAATTACTAAACATAAGAAATACTCTATGTATGCTATTTTGGGATTTGTCAAGTCATTAAACAGATCTAAAAAGGCATAATCATATTTTATGAAAACATACATATTCATTATACATAAAGTAAGCAATCAAGTGATTTGGCAGTGCTAAACTAGAGCATCTGTGAATGCTGCTTTCTGGAGATAAACTGCACCGGCATATTGATGCAGACATAAACAATAATTATGCACAGTAGGAATCCTAACGCTGTGCGGCATAAATGTTTTCGAAGAACCATGTCCTCTCTTTTCTGTGACAGAGGACAATTTGGTACCACTTTCTAGCAAAAAAAACAAAAAAACAATGAGATCGTTTAGAAATTGTTTATAGATACATTAACAGGTCTCAACATAGAGGTTATGTCATTGCATTTTTTTTTTGGCCTAGCCAATATTATCACTGGTCCACCACCACAAAAAAAAAACAAAAAAAACAAACAAAAAAAAAACCCCTTAATCATTCATCACAATGGGTAAAACCAAAGAATATAGTTCTAATGTGCAGCAAAAGATTGTTGAGCTTCACAAAATGGAAAGTGGCTGTAAGAAAATAGCTAAAGCATTGAAAATTCCAATTTGCACCATTAGGGCAATAATTAAGAAGTTCCAATCAACTAAAGATGTTACAAATCTGCCAAAAAGAGGACGTGTATCTGTATTATCTTAAGGATCTCAGTCTCCAAGGATCACAGAAATTAACTGAGTCTTGGGGTCAGAAAGCCTCAAAAAATATATCAAACAGCACTGTCACGTGTAGTCAAACACACATGAGTCAAAGATGAAACTGAAACTATAAAAAAAAAAAAAAAAAAAAAGAGCTTTTTGGCAGCAAACACACAAGATGGGTTTGCTGCACACAGGTATAAAAATGTACCCCATGCCTAATGTTGTGGGCCTATTTTTCTGCTGGAGGTCCTGGACATCTTGTTCAAATACACGGCATCATGGATTCTATCAAATACAAACAGAGAAAAACTCAAAACCTGACCGCTTCTGCTAGAAATCTTATAATGGGCCGTGGTTGAATCTTCCATCAGGACAATGATCCAAAACAAACATCAAAATCAACACGAAAATGTGTCACTGAGCACAAAATGAAGCTTCTGCCATGGCCATCCCAGTCCCCTGAACTGAACCCTAAAGAAAATGAGTGGAGTGAACTGAAGAGCAGAAACACCAACATGGAGCTGGGAATCTGAAGAGATTCTGTATGAAGGAATGGTCTCTGATCTCTTGTCAGGTGTTCTCCAAACTCATCAGGCATTATAGGTGAAGACTCAGAGCTGTTATCTTGGCAAAAGGAGCTTGCAAAAAGTTTTGAATAAAAGGGTGCCAATAATTGTGGCCAACGTGTATTTATTTTATAAAACATTTATTTTATAATGAGATCATAATGAAACACACACACACACACACACACATATATATATATATATATATATATATATATATATATATATATATATATATATATATATATGTACATACATACACACACGCACACACACACAAGATTTATTACAAAAATATAGATGTCTTTTTCACAAAACTTACATTTGCTGTAATTTCTAGACATAATGCTACCTTTATAATATCATGATGACAGCTATAAATACACATAAATACACTTTTGCTTGATAACTTGATGACATTTAAATAAGCAAAATTGCCAACAACAATTTTCTAATACTTATTTTAATATATATATATATATATATATATATATATAAAAACTCTTTGGCCATACTTATTGTTTAGCCCTTCTAAAATTAAAATATTTTAGCAGCAGCTCATAAATGCAAAATAGGCAAGCAACCATAAAATGAGGGCATGTGCTCTAAAATGACCCCTTGAAGTTAATGTAATGTGACCAGCTAGAGATGGGCACAATTTTCAGAATGTGACATTCCACATCGAACTTGCACCTATCCGCACAGCGAATCAGCTGACTTTAATTAACATGTTTGTTTGCACCTATGCCGTGTGCCGTCTCATACTTTTCACTCAGCTGCAGAAAGAGGACCAGTGTGTGGAGATATAATCATTGGGTATGTGTGAGAGTATTGCTGATAAAGCCTCACACCTCGTTTTCCTGTGAAGAATGTGGAGGGGTTTCGTGAACGAGATTGTCATCAGCTTCAGAGTTCTCCTCCTTTGGTGCCTAGTAGAAAAAACACAAGTCATTTCAGGATGATTTTACAGCCAGCACAGTTGCATAGAAATGAGAATTAAAATACAGCCCACAAATCCAAAGATGTGACATTACGACACAAGAGTTCATTACAGACAAAGTGCTTAAAGTTTTTCCTCACTTAGTGATAATGAAGTTCTGAGAAAATTATCTCAGGCTTTGTCAGAGATGTTGTACAGGAGTTAGCTCATGACACATGCAGTGGGGCTATTTTGCAATTTTCCAATTTAATACAGAATCATTCACCACAAATTATATAATAAGAATAACAGCTGAAAAATCAACATTAATTTCAGAGTCTTAGGCCCGGTTTCACAGACAGGGCTTAGATTAAGCCAGGATTAGGCCTTAGTTCATTTGGTAATACTTTAGAATAATGGTCCGTCATTAATAAGTAACTATGCAGGAAGTAATGCAGGACTAATGAGTAGTACTACATTAACACTTCAGCTACTACTATTAACTAATATAGAAATAAGCTTAACTAATTAGTAAGTAATATCAAATTTAGAAGATAGTTCCTTATTAGCTAATCAATAATTACCTATTGAGATTACCATCATTAATAACTATTAACTAACAGACAAATTGTAAAGAACATTATCGTGTGTCTGAGACGAAATCAGTCATCATTTTTACTCTGAATATAGTCATAAAATGCATCATTAATTACTCAACTGTTACCTAGTCACTATGCAGGAACTACTAGTGATCAGGACCATTATTTTAAAGTGAAAAACATCTTTTTCACTTTAAAATAATGGTCCAGATCACTAGTATTTCTTGAAGAATGACTAGGTACTTGAGTAATTAGTGATGCATTTTATGACCACGTTGAGAGTAAAAAAGGACAATCTTCAAGAACTACTAGTGATCTGGACCATTATTTTAAAGTGAAAAGATGTTTTCAATTTAAAATAATGGTCCAGATCACTAGTAGTTCCTGCATAGTGACTAGGTAACAGTTGAGTAATTAATGATGCATTTTATAACCACGTTGAGAGTAAAAAAAGACAATTGCTCACATCTCAAGACACTTTAATGTTGTGATTAGTAATTAATTAGTAATTCTTTAATAATAATTAGTAATTCTTTATAATTTGTCATAGTTACCTGTTAGTTCTTAATGATGCTAATCTCATTCTCTAATTACTGATTAGCTAATAAGGAACCATCTTTGTCCTAAATTTGATATTACTTACTGATTAGTTAAGCTTGTTTCTATATTAGTTAATAGCTGAAGTGTTAATGTAGTACTACTCATCAGTCCTGCATTACTTCCTGCATAGTTACTTATTAATGACGGACCATTATTCTAAAGTGTTACTGTTCATTTAGGACATTTAAGTAGCTTTTATAAATGTGCCTTAGACGATAACATTACTGATGTGCATATTGAGACAAAACAATGGCACTGACATATTTTTAAGATATGCCGGTGCAAGTTGTTTTCATTTAAAACAGCTCAACAATGCATTTTGGTCTGGGACTAGGCTTAAGCATGTGAAACCGGGGGTTAGTATTTTAGAAATAGTGCAGAATTTATCTCATAATGTTTCATTGTTTAAAAAATCCTTTCCATTTTATAATTTTGCAAACATTATGGGAGCTTTACTTTTTGAATGTTCTCTGAACATTCTGAAAAACGTTAAAGGGATAGTTCACCCAAAAATGAAAATTCTGTCATCATTTACTCACCCTCAAGTTGTTCCAAACCTGTATAAATGTCTTTGTTCTGCTGTACATAAAGGAAGATATTTGTAAGAATGTTTGTAAGAATGTATTTTTTTCCTACTATGGTAGTCAAGATCAAGATCTGCCTGGTTACAAACATTCTTCCAAATATCTTCTTTTGTGTTCAGCAGAACAAAGACATTTATACAGGTTTGGAACAACTTGAGGGTGAGTAAATGATGAGAGAATGGGTGAACTATCTCTTTTAAATGAACATCTAACAAAAAAATAAAATAGAAAAATAAAAATAGAATTTTTGTGCTAACGTGTTGAGAACATTATTAAAGACCATATAAGTTTGAACGAACATTTAACTAACTTTGAACGAACGATTAATGTTACTGGGAGAATGTTTTTTTCATAACTTTGAGAGAACCAAGCCAGAACGTTAGCCAAAGTTCTGAGAGCATTTCCTGTTAGCTGGGTTTAAGTATCAGGTTTTGACTGTGGTCTCGGCCTTTTGACCACAATGAATACTGTGGCATTGTGCTCCCCTTCTCAGTCTCTTTTATCCTATCAAATTCTGTCTATATTATCTCTGGAACAGAGGTAGAAAAAGAGACAGAGTTTAGAGACAGAGGCTGAAAGAATGTGTCCTTTCTCGGGCAGAGGTCCCTGCTCCGGCCGCTCCCTCACTCGTGTCCTCCATGCCCTTGTCCACATCCTCCCTCTCCCCTGCTGATAGATGATCTCATTTGCAGTAAATCTGCTTGTGTCTGAGCCAGACATGCCAGAGAGCTCTGCCTCCACTGACGGCATACTGTTCTACCCCTACTGGGCCTAAAGCCACAACATTTGAGCCGAGTTTAAACACAGTTTAAAGGAACTGTTTCCTTGAAGAGCAAATCAACTTCACATTGACCATGCTTGGTCACTAAAAACAACAACATAATATGTTCAATAGGACCATAATCAAGAATGGTTTATGGATTATGTTGACACAATTAATGCAATTTGATGTTTAATCTATAGCTTTGTGGAGAGGGATTTTGAACCAACGAGACTATTCATGAGCGCTGCTCATAGTGCAATGTGCAAAAACTCAGATTTACAAGGAAGTTTTACGGCTTTTATTTATCTTTTTATAATTAGAAGCTGAAGTCCAACAACAAATAATTTGTCTATCCAGCCTGAAAGCCAGAGGGCTGCACAATCATAACCAATCAGAATATAGGCCTATTTGATGTACAATATACACTAAAGGTGGGTCGCAAGCTTTATAGGCTTAACTTCTAAAAGAGAGGATGGATCAAGGACGGATCACGGACCACAACGGGATCAGAGCCCTTGGGCCTCCAGCTGAGCACTATTGCAGCTTTACTGTGGTAGACCTACATGATATCTCTTTTAGAAAGTATTACACACAAGGCCATGTTCATTCTCTAATGTTGATCATTCTGATTCAGTAGAATTATTTTGTTTGCATGGTTCATGCAAATAAACGATTCATTGGTCAAATAAACGATGGCTCTACAGTGCGTACGACTGATGATAAAATATTTGGACAATGCCACGACCTGACTGAAGCTCATGAACACAACTCCCAAAATGAAATCTACACTGTGCAACTGTTGCGTTTAGCATCGCTTGCCTTTAGTCAACAGAGAAAGTGTGAAAAAAGAAACCGAACAGTATTTATATGATTTTTTACCTCTAATACACCACTATGTCTAACTGCCTTGAGCGCGCGCACGGCATCCGGTGCGTGAGGTGTGTACGTGCTCTGGTGTAGTTTAAACATGGTGCCTGTAGTACAACAGTTTTTATACAAATGGAAGTAAACCACTAAAAAACATGGTTTTATTACATCAGAACTTAATTTTATTTTGTTACTTTTCGTAAGGGCAGCTTTACAGATAAAAAGGACACATACAAAGATCTTGTTCACATACCTCAGTTGGATGTGGAAAAACCATAGGCACAGCTGATAGTTTAAGTCATACGTGATCCTCTCCTGGGTATGTAAAATCATCAGGGCAAAAATGATCGCTGCAGACCCTCAACAACTTTAGTACGTTAATGGGTTTGTTGATATCCAGCCGAAGAACAATCAACCATAACTTCAGGCGAGCAGGCTCAGAAGTTGGGAATATGTGGAAACCACCACTCCAGAATGAGTTCGCGCGAGAGAACGTAATCTTTTAGTTTTAAGTCAGTTTGAACAATCTGGATAAGCGCAAGTAAGTTTTGATTAGCCGTCGTACCTACAATGTTTGTGCACTGTGTAAACAATGAGTGACGTATACCCGCAAGAGATCACTTCCGGCGCTTGCGTAAACTACGCCAGAGCGCGTACACACCTCACGCACCAGATGCCGTGCTTGCGCTCAAGGCAGTTGGAGTTAGTGGTGTATTAGAGGTAAAAATGATATAAATACTGTTCGGTTTCTCGCACAAACCGATCGTTTCGTGTCTTAGGACATCAATGTGTCGTCACGAGCCGCAGGGTTTACTTTGGATTTGTCTGTGCATGTTTTTTCTTTTACTCTCATAGATTTTGTTACCATTGGCATGCATTATAAGACTGACAGACTGCAACGGTTGGAGTTAAAAATCATCATCATTTGTGTTCCACTGAAGAAACAAAGTCACCAACATCTTGGATGCCCTGGGGGTAAGCAGATAAACATCAAATTTTCATTTTTGGGTGAACTATCCCTTTAAGATAGGATGCTATTGTTTCTTTGCAGCCTGTGAAATAAAAAAATGACAGAATTAAGGGTCGAAAATTAACGTGACTTAATTGCCGTGAAAATTTAAGATGTGAGGGCAAAAATATTCCACTTTATGAGTTCTTGTTTTTTATATTTATAACATATGATAAAATTATGCAATATATTACATGAGCAATAATGCTGTTTTTCCCGAATATCAGCACGATTCCAAATTTGATTTGGATTTGATACAATACTTCAATACACAAGAGGTTAATTTAAGTGACTTACATTTTAGACACAATATTGGTATTTTTGCTCTATTTCGCAGATGAAAATAGTTCCACAGCCAGAGCAGAACTGATGCACATCTCCGAGCAAAACACAGTGGTATTTCGTTGCTGAATAAAATGAATCGAGTGAGTCAATGATTCAATGACCCAAGACGGTGGCTGCATCCAAAATTGCATACTTCCCTACAGTAGGCGAAAAACAGTGTGACAAAAGAATTATGTCCTAATTCATAGGCAAAAAGTTCTCAGATGACCTACTTCCGGCGAGATTCTGAAGTGTGGCCGAAATTCTGAAGGCCACAGGAGAGGATTTGTGAATAGCAGTGAAGTGACGCAACTGATGCTGGTAGGTCACATGACAGTGACAACATGGTGGATGTAGTATGTCTGGATTATATTCACATTCATACTATATAGAACCTACTTTTTTAGTGGTCATGAAGGAATTACACATTAAAACTAAGTACCTACTCATGCGCTTTCTGATGCAGCCAGTCACTTGTTTCGTTACTGAATGAATCAGCCATTTTGAAAGAATCGATTGAATGAATTATTCATTGACAAAGACAGTGCCGCCACCTACTTGTAGTTTTAGTTTCACATTTAAACATCATTTCAATTATTATTACTCATTTCATATTTCTATATTCAAAATTCATGCCACCTCTGAGCTGCATTAAACAGTTTGTGTAAATATACCTAAATGCCACTTCAGATACAGCTTCTGTGCCACCTCTACAGTGCAAACGGATTTAGTTGATATTGATTTCATGTTTTAACTCAGCTTTATAAATTAGTATAATTTTGTAAATGGTTGTATTAGTTGTATTAGCTGTATCTTATGTACAGTATCAGTTCAATGCTGTCACATTCATTTATATCCTTATTGTTTTATGCCAGATAAACACTTAGCAGTATCTATAGCAAAACATTTATAACGATACTGTCTCTACAGCTTCTTTTTCAAAAGGGTAGCTTTACTGTAGTTGAATTACTTTTAATTATGAGTAGCTTGTATACTGCCAAACTACAGTTTGAAAGCTAAACTACACTATAGGAATACTTTAAATTTATGCTTAAAAACAAAATCATCTTATAATACTACCTCTAGAATACATCAAAATGCTCCTTAAGCAAATACAAACATGCATATGTTTGCTTCATTGCTTTTAAAAAATTAGCACACAGGTGGCAAATAAAAGCACACCACAGGAGCACAAAGGACATTTGTTTAGTCTATCCTTGGAGAAGCCTCACGCTACTCTGTTTCGACGCAAAAGGAATGTGTACAACAACGATTATGCAAGTAGAATGTTAATCAGACCATCTGGAAGAATGGTTTGAGAGCACTGCTGGAGTTACGCATGGTGGAAATATCATGACAGCAGCAGCACCACTTATAATCTGATAACAGCATTCCTTGCATTACCGTTGCCATGCTATCTAAAAACAATTCACATCACTGAGAACACTCAAAAAGAACCTGCCTCTACATGCCTAAACATATAATGCTAATAAATGCAAAGCTCACAGCTCTGGAACTCATTCGACATTGTACATTCCAATGATGCACTAGGCTCTCTGCAGATCAGCGCACTTTGCTTTACCGTTTAAGGCATGTAGTTATAGGAAGTGATGGCATTGCTCTGGCCCACTTCACAGGAGGAGTAATTGTGTTTTGGCTCTGTGGCTCTGTGTCTCGTTCATTACGTCTGCGACGGTTATGTAAAGCCACTGGGAGAAACACAGAGCCGTGCTGAACTCCTCAGCAGGACTGGAGAGCATCCTTCACTCTTTATAGCTACAAGACTCTATGGAACAGTCTGTCTCAACACAAGAGAAAGGGAAGTGGGAAAGGGTGATGCCCTTATCACAGGTGATGCTGTCAGTGTCATTAATTTGCTCTGTATCCATGTCCAATAAGAGTAATTGGAGTACTTTAGGCCAAGGAACAAGATAGATGTATATGGCCTACAGAAGTAAGGAGAGCTTGGACATTGTGCCATGGGAGAAAAAGTCTACACTAATCACATCAGAGTTAAAAAGGAAGGTAGTTAAGAGTGGGGAAAAACAGTTGAACTGATTTAACAAAAAGTAACCTAAGATCTGTCATGATAAAGTGTTTGGCATGGTAATGAATATGAAAATGTTGATATGTTTGATATTAGTGGCTGTACAGGACTTGCTACTGCCAATACATACACGACACACTGCTGTGAGTAAGTAAGACATGCTGCTGCTGTACAATATAGCATACATGAATTACCCATAGCAGATCTATACAGGTGGAGCTGGGGAAGGTGGAGGGTTTCTGAAAGCGTGCTCCACTGCTACAGTAAATGCTGACCAGTATTTGAAGGTTGAGGAGCAAACTAATTGGCTACTGATACAGCAGGAACCAATCAGCTGTGCCCTATAGGGAATAATGTGATTGCAAGCAGATTGAGTTAAGGACCTATCAGCCTGCGCCATCTAGAGTTTCATGACAGAAATAAAATAAGCAAAGTTTACAAGAAATAATTTGTCTGTCCACACTGAAAGCAAAAACACTACATTATGTGCACTACATACACTACATTATCTGATGTTTAACCCTATAATGCCTACTGTATCATATTTGATATACAAAATGATTAGGCCTCTAAATTATCAACATGATCAAAACTGTTGAAAATATAATCTCACCGTACATTTAAAGTTACAATATGTAGTTTTTCCCCGCTAGAGTTCGCCTATTCAAAACAAAGGTGTAGCTTGATGATGCAGGGTTTGAGCGCGGAATCTTGGGAAATGTCGTCTTCACCTCACAGCAAGTGGAAAAGAATCGGGACAGGACCCGAGCAGAAGTCATGTTCACGGATGAGATTATTAACATTACTGTAGTATGAAGCAGCGCAGGGCGAGTGCTGTTGGAGCTGAATGAGGCCGCTGGAGAGATTGCTAATGAGAGACGAATGTGACACGCCTAAAGGTACATCGAGCGAGAGCAGCTGAACTTTTATTATGCTGCAGCCGCTGCTTCTGCTTCTTCCGGTCAAGTGTATGAGGTAACACAGCACTGTTTATCATATTAGATACATTTGACTGTGTTGAAAATGTTGTGCATTCGCTCTGCGGCTGCTATGAGAGTATAACATACTCTAACATATAACGCACCATACATGCGTGATGCTTCAAAGTAGCTAGAGCAACTGCGCAATTCTCCAATTTCTCGCGAAAACCATCCAGTCAGGTCTAAAATATAAACACTTATAATAGGCTTACCATAGTGAATCAGGGTAAGACAAAAACACATTTTGGAAGAAGGATTGATGATGTACTGACTCATTTAAATTGTGTTAATTTTGAACCAAAAAAACTTTACATCATTTACCTTTAAATTTTACACTACATTCCACAGTCTTATTAGTATGCTTGTGATGTCTTGCATAAACCGCACTACCTTCTCTTCTTGTCCCATATAATTCATGATGAGTTTCTTTGGTTTCAGGTGAAGTGACTCCAACACATCCTCATCGCAGCTCTGTCTGACTGAACTGTAGACTCTACGGGTCAGTGGTTCCTGTCTGCGATGAAATCTCTCCCAAAACATCTCAAATTTATACGGTTTGTCAAACACACATGGTCCAGAATCTAAAGAGACATCGCTCTGAACTGCCATTTTCACTGTTTTAGGTTGAAAGAAGAAGATTGAACAGTCCGTTAAAATTATAATGCATTACATACTACACATTTTGCAGTCAGTAATTAATGATTATATAGAAATGATACATTAAATTGATCAAAAGTGACAGGAAAGACATTTATAATTTTACAAAAGATTTCTATTTCAAATAAATGCTGTTCTTTTGAACTTTCTATTCATCAAAGACTCCTGAAAAAAATGTATCATGGTTTCCACAAAAAAAAAAAATATTAAGCAGCACAACTGTTTTCAACATTGATAATAAAAAGAAATGTTTCTTGAGCAGCAGATCAGCATATTCGAATGATGTCTGAAGGATCATGTGACACTTGAGTAATAGCTGCTGAAAATTGCCATCACAGGAATAAATTACATTTTAAAATATATTAAAAAGGGAAAAAGTTATTTTAAACTGTAATATTATTTCACAATTACTGTTTTACTGTATTTTTGATCAAATAAATGCAGCCTTGTTGAACATAAGAGACTTTTCCCATAAACATAAGAAAAAATCATACCTGACCCCAACTTTTGAACAGTAGTTCAGATATATTTATATATAAAAGCAGCAGCAGTCTTCAATATAAAGCCTTGAGTTGGCAGCCTAATGTTGTCTCTTGGTCTCCAGTGGTAACAAGACAATTTAAAAACCAGTCTGTACCTGTCAGGGCCACAGTTTTTGAACCATGCTGGATGGATTATTAGTGCAGATATGTATTACAGATATTGCTCAGGCCATATTGTGAAGGTTTAAAATAACAAGCAACTTTATAGTTCACTGAGTGAAATATTTTATTATATATATTTTTAATTATATTGCACACCAGGTACAGACTCCAGTATTCAGAATATTAAATAGAACCTGAACAAAACAATAAAGTATTGAGCAAATATAATTGTGCAGTCAGCAGTACGCCTCTACAGTCGGCTCTGAGATTAATAAGGGTGAGTTGGCTGCACTGGGCCCATTAAAGAAAGGTCCCCTGTGCGCTCGTTCATTCTGATTCCAGAAAATAAAGTTAACAAGCACTTAGACACCTTCACAACCTCTATATAGACACCTCAACACTTTAATAGTTTCTACAACACTATTAACGATCAGTTCAATAAAATCTCTTTGCCTGTCAGAGGCTAAGCAGGATTTCACTCAGACTCATCAAACAGCTATTTGTTGCTTCCCTTTTAGATCTATAAATATCCTTAATTAGCATCTCCCATAGAGCCCCTGCACCCCTCCAGCAGCAGATTGAACTACCTAGCCATCACTTCATCCCTACATTCTCTTCTGGTAGCATCATGGTTACTGCTTAGTAAGTGCTAAAACACAAGGACTCTATATAAACAGCGTCTGCAATGTCTACCGGCCACATTTGTCTTTGCTTTCACTGTGAAGTGATTCTCTACAGCATCTCTTTTTGTGTAGTCAGTGTGTCTGACCGTTGCTGGACCTTCCAAACAAATCATTCTTCCTTAATTTTTTTTTTTTTTGATTTTCTCACTATGGCGGATGCTATCAAGTCACCATCCAAGCCTCAATATTGTCATGAGGTATCTTGGAATCCCCTGAGCTACAGATGGCCCAGTGTAATCTTTAACCAGCATTTCGGCTTACCTCCGTTATTGGACACCCGAGACCTCAGCTGGATGGAAGGCATCTTCAGGAGGCTGGGGACGTCGTCTTGGCCCGGGTACTTGCGCACACCAGTGTTCGCTCCCTTTACTCAGGCCTCAGGACAGCACATCTCTAAGCTGCATAGGGAGATGAGTGGAGGGGTGTCGGAAGTGGCTGGTGAGATTTGCAAGTGGAAAATTAGCTTGGATGTCAATCACTTCGCTCCCTCCGAGATCACGGTCAAAATACAGGATGGATTTTTGGAAATTGCAGGTATGGGTGATAAAGTGTACTATTCAATAATTTGCATTAAAAAGGACATCATTTTATTTATATATATATATATATATATATATATATAACATTTTTATCAAGCTTGTATGTTTAAGTTCAGTAATTTCACTTTAATGGCAATTAACAGATCCTTTTCATTGCCATTAAAGTGAAATAACCAAACATAAACATAAAGCTTGATAAAAATGCTCATTTTAGAAGAGAATTTCAGCTGGCACTTAAAGGGTTTTGCATCTGAAGTCACAACATTTTATATATATATATATTTTAAAATGAGGAGCTTCGAAGGAAAGAAGGGTGTAGGAGTCCAAAAAAGTCTTTTTTTTGGAACGCACTTCTGCGTCATCTTAACAAGACAATCGAGGAGGAGTAGATTGTGCAAGCTGTGCCTTTTGTTTAACGTTAGTTTATTTATTTAGTTTTGGTTTATCGCACCATATCATATATTTTGTCTATGTATTTTAAACATTTGAATGGACTGATAAAGGTAGCTGTAAAGTCTTTTTGTTGAAGTACAGTGTCGTTTTGACCATAATAATGTGCCAAATCTAACTCGTATAAATATTACAGTAGTATAGAAAAATAGTGTCCATCAGTTGTACCCTTCGAAATCCTTCATTCTGAAGGGCCCTTTGAAGTGGCCAGTTTTGAGCATTTCGGTTTGGAATGACCCTTCAATATGGCGGCCATGATTGCACTGTAAAAAATAAAAACGGAAAGTGTACTGGTCATTTTCTGCCAGGACTTTATCCGGAACTTTCCGTTAATCATTAATCATTAATCCGTAAAAGTCGCATTTCAGGGGCTAAATATCACGTTATTTTGGGTCGATTCAACCTGCGGACATGAAAAACAACCCGTGGCAACAGTGTAAAAGTAGCCCAATTCCGCTGGAAAACTGCAGACTTCACAACACTGTCTATAAGGTCATTATATTTGTAGCGTGATCCAGGTATATTTCAGACCTAGTGGAGTAATTATTATTACTACTGCACTAGGTCTAAAATATATATTATAGGTTTTAATCCCCTGGATCATGCTACAAACATGATGATCTTAACTTTATTATTTATTAATTTATTAATTTACTATTAATAGTAAATATGGAAAGTTGCATAAAATGTAAATACTCAATACAGTAGGCTAACGTTACCTCAGATGTGTACGCTACCGGTTGGATTCCACAACTGATAGCATAAAACATATATAGGCTAAGACAATACAACAATACAATATTTTTTTTAAATATTTAATACACCATATATATACATATAGAATGCTGCATTAAACAAATTTCGTAAGGGAAAAAATTAAATAGCCTAATAAATAAGCTCCATAGCGGATTCCAAGTGATCAAGGGCTTAGGATGTTCCAATTCAGCCCATTGCAAAGGTTTTGCCAGTAGTAGGCACTCATGCAGCATAAGCAATGGCAAAACTGAGGTAAGTTAGCGAGGGAAGGGCATAAAAAATGAACTGGAATGCAGCCTAGGGCGATTTGACGGCAACGCGCACGAAAACAAGAGGCGGGATTTATCGCTTGAATCAATCATATCCAATCATAACCGATCATATCCAATTAAAGCGCGATGGAGGCATTGCCTCCTCTCACGTGACTTTTCCCCATTCACTCTCAATTACCCCCCATCAAACCCACCACATGCTTTAGGGGTTCTGTTTTAACCCAATGGGATCAAGGGAGGCGAGTTCATTTTAAATGTTCTAAATAGACAATAGTTCAGTTTCACAATGCAAGATGCAATTTCAGCTTTCCAATTAAGTGTGAGATACCAAACTATACATGTAATTAGTCTACAAAACAGAATATGCCAGGAAATATTAAACAGTTAATAATTTATTAATAATTTACAAATATTTAATAATGCAGTATTTGTTTAATATTGTTTTCAAATATTTAATATAAATTACAAAATATCCAATGCTCTTCTTTAAGCTAAAGTTATTAACTGCAATAATTTTGTGTTAATATCTTTGATCCAAAGGAAAGCATGAAGAAAGGCAAGATGAGCACGGCTACATTGCTAGATGTTTTACAAGAAAATACAAGTAAGTTTTAACATGAACAACACTATCTGAACTACTGTTCAAAAGGTTTGGGGCCAGTAAGATATTTAGATGTTTTTGAAAGTCTCTTATGTTCACCAAGGCTGCATTTATTTGATTAAATATACAGTAAAAACGGTAATATTGTGTAATATTATTACAATTCAAAATAACTGTTTTCTATTTTAACATATTTTAAATGTCGTTTATTCCTGTGATCAAAGCTGAATTTTCAGCATCATTACTCCAGTCTTCAGTGTCACATGATCCTTCAGAAATCATTCTAATATACTGATTTGCTGCTCAAGAAAAATGTATTATTAATGTTTAAATCAGTTGTGCTGCTTAATATTTTTGTGGAAACCATAAATAATTTTTTTTCTGGATTCTTTGATGAATAAAATGTTCAAAAGAACAGCATTTATTTAATTTCTTTTGTACCATTATGTCTTTCCTGTCACTTTTAATCAATTTAATGTGAATTTATTGCTGAATTAAAAAAAAAAAAAAATTAAACAGTAGTGTAACTTGTCTATTTTATTCTGTTTTAGCATATTTTTCACTGTGCAATTGTGTCAAATTGTCACAAAGCAAATTTATTAAAAAAAAATTCTCACCACCGCCTATAGACTTCCAGAAGGTGTTGATGCTGAAAATCTCCAGTCGCTTCTGTCCACCGATGGGATTCTTACAGTGGAAGCACCATTACCCAGCATTCCCCTCCCTGCTGATGTCATTATCCCCATCCAGGTATTGATTGGTTCTGACAGCCATTTGATCTTTAATCATACAGTCTGAACTTATTCACTTACTCAAGCTCAAAATTAGGCACTTAGTGTTCTGGGTGGCACACATTGCACTTGTTTATAAGTTGTTAAATGTGTCACCATTATATTTAAGTGGTGCTTTCTGTCATTCATAGTGAAGTGGCACCATTTTAGAAAACTTTTCTAGGTAAATCCAAGGGCGAACACTAGCCATCCATTTTCCAGTACCTAATTGGTCTTGTATAATAGGTAGAGTAACTGTCTCAGGTGCTGTATTTTAGCCAGTCTAATGTTACAAAGCTGACAGCTATTTGCGTTCGCAGGGAAAAGTAGGGGAAAAAAGGACATCTCAAAACGTATTATTTCAATTATTTTGTTGAATTATATTAGAACGTGGTCTTTCAAAAGAATTTGTCTTGCTTTAAAAACGGCAGATATTGTTTACCCGTTGAATGTCGTTTTCAACTTAAGCCAATTTGCAGCACTGTTAAGCCGTGCCGTCATAACAGGCTGCAAAACAAAATGTTTTTTTTTTGTTTTTTTGTTTTTTTTTTTACATTACAGCAAGAAGGATTTCAGAAATAATTAGAGGTGTACGATTCTACAATACCCCACAAACGTCAAATGCCAAAGTTGAAGTCAGTTTATAAATTAATCACCCTGCATTTCCAATTACCAGGCTCATAATTGTTCTAATAACCAACAAAGAGATTAAATGCAAGCTCTTATTTTCCCACAGGGGACGTATGGCCTTTCTTCATAACCCAGAAAATTAATCATTTTTGTATACAGTGACCCTGGCATTTTAGGGTCTTGATTTGGCATTTAAGCTCTTGACTTCATTTGAAAACTGTTTCACGTTTGCCACAGGTGGAGATGGAGGCACAAACCGTAGAAGAAAAACAGCAAGATGGCGACGAGCCTCAAGAAGCCACTGAAGCCGAGGCTAAACCAGAATCATCTGAGGGAGAAATTCCCGAACCTTCCGTCTCAACTGAGCATCCTGAGGGCGAACAAGACCAGCAGACTGTATCTGATGTAGATCCATCTAGAGAACCAGAACCCCAGTCCACCACAGAAGCTGCACCAGATGCCTCTGAGTCTGGAAGTGAGCAGGTTGGTGAACCCAGAGATGACATAGAGAAGGACAAAGAAGGTGCTATTCAAGAGGCGGTTGAGGGCATCGAGCAAGACACAGAGGAAGTCCAAGAGTCTGCAGACAAGCCTCAGGCTTCAGAGACTTCAGACACCATCACCTCCGAGCAAGGAGAGCAGGCAGAGGTCATGCAGCCTCGGGAACTGGAGGGTAAAGAGGGAGATACAGACCCTGCTGTGACAGAAGATGAGCAGTCAACCCTCGGGCAAACCCAAGAGGTGTTCACCCCTCAGCTGGAGCTCCAAAAGGAAATGGGTGAAGAGAAAATGTAGGCTTCAAAAAAACAACATCCCCAGCTCTTTCCTTAGGCTACGTCTACATTAATCCAGATGCGTTTGAAAATGGCATTTTCTCTGTTCACACTCCCGTTTTTCAAGCATTTTCAAAAAGTTTCTCATGCACAGTGAACACAGCAAAATCCCCAGAGTTAAATCAGCTCTGCTTAGAGTACATATGGTCCCTCTCTAAATAGTGTTAAAGTAACACTGAAGCAGAGTTAAAGTCAGTTGTAGTTTTTGTTTCTCTCTTTTCTTAAGTGATTCTTGTTAACAGCAGGTGTTCATCACTAATGCTCAATCATCACTTAATCGCTTAATTATCTCATTAACTTTAACTCTGCTTCAGTGTTACTTTAACACTATTTAGAGAGTGATCATATGTACTCTAAGCAGAGTTGATTTAACTCTGGGGATTTTGTGAACCATCGGAAATGCTAAAATCATCTTACTGTGCATGTATAAAACGTAAAAAGCTCACTGAAATGATACCAGACATAAAGTTCTTACGCTATTCTTCTGGCACAATAACTGGAGCATCCAGATCACACTCAATCGTCATTACATATTTGGTCTAAAACACGATTGTCCTCATGTTTTGCCGCAGGACAGCAAGTACATTTTCTGTCATCTTTGCAGGAATGTAATATGAAGATTGTACAAAGTAACATTTTTCTTAAGCAACACTGTGAAAGGGAATACAGTAGCACAAAGCAGGCACATACCGGTAAAAACATAGATATCTATCAGAAAAATATGTGTCACATGACTAAACGTGCATCATCATTACCTCCGGTGTTTTCAAATGTATCACTTTGGGAAATCGTCTTCAATAAGCTTTGTTTTCACAGGACAAAAACACTGTCTCAGTGTAAATGGAAGACCAAGAGAAAAAAAAATGTTTTCAAATGTATTCAGATTAATGTAGATATAGCCTTAGCCTCTTAATTCCCCTAGATGTTTTTGAATTTACTGTAACATGCATCCTCTTAGCACTAATAAAGACCTGAGCAAGATTGTGTGAAGCTTCTTGTTGTTTTACAAAAACAAGAATGATTAAGCAGTGAAAGCTGAGAAATGTTTTAACTTAGGTGACAGACAGAAATCTGTCACATTGGCACCTAGTTGACTTTTTATTGTGCTTACAGAGATTTTACAGGAATTATTTATGCAGTGATTATGGTTGCACATTACATCCCTTGAGTTCTAGTAAATAACTTGAATGGTTATGATGCCAGTTCCTCTTGAGCACCGTTATTCGTGATTCATTAACCTCAAACCCTGAAAATTAGACAATGAGAGAGCACAGATCGATTTGACGAGAAAAATCCAATGGGCAAACACATCAGTTAATCATCAGTGGAGTACCGTTTTCTTCAATATTTTCTCTCCACATCCTTGTGGAGGAGATTGAAAGTGAGCCAAAGCGTTCGGAATAATCTCCACACTAATCTGTCACCCAATTACCGCCACCGTGCAGAGACAACTCCCATGGTGTAGCTACCATAAGCACACAGCCAATCTGCCATCCGAACACCCAGATGTGATAGAGGACAGAGGATTGTGAGACAGAGAGAAACGAAGGAGAGCATGATGCTTGATTTATTACTCGAAAACATGTGGGATAAGCAAACAGGTGTAAAGCTGTAGGAGAAATAATGTCAGCTGTATCTGTAATGCAGCTCATTTATTAACTTGATAGAGATTTGCAGAGAGGAGTAATAAAAGGCTTGCTTTCGTAAAATTCATTTATTATAAAAACGCATAGCATACATCCCTACACAAAAAGAAAAAAGAACACCCACAAATAAGAAAGAAAGAGGAAGAAACAATAAACAGCACTTGAGAAAGAGCTCCAGTATTCAAGCCCGGTTCTCAGAGAAGACCTTCAAATAAATAGTCCAATGTGACAAAAATTCAGATGATTCAAACAGAGCTTCATTTGAAATCAGCGACAAAACAAGTTTAGGTTTAAATGTGGGACAGAAAGTCCAAAACATATAAAAACATTAGCTACGCAAGCTTGATTTCACATCTGAAATGTGTCTGAATGGAACTCAACTCAATCACACATTGCATCAGATCAGCATGAGCAACAGTTTAAAGAGAATCTTAACTTACAAATTAGTTCAAGGGATGGGTCAAATGAAAATTGCGAGATTATTTACTCACCCTCATGTTATTTCAAACCTGTATGACTTTCTGCTGGGAAACACAAAACATATTTTGAAGAATGCCTTGAAGAACTATTTTTTGTCCATAAAATGAAAGTCAAAGGGGTTTAAAACAGCATTGGATCCTATTGACATTTTTGGTTTGGACAAAAAACACTGTGTTCCACAGAGGAAAGAAAACCATACAGGTATGGAACAACATGTAGGTGAATAAGAGATGATTTTTGGGTGAACTATCCATTTAATTGTTGACATTTAAAGGGAACTCTATCGCCCCCTTGAGGACTGAGAAGAATGCATGTTACGTATTTATAATAAGATATGCCATTGCAATTTTGACCATGCATTCGCATCTACGTATGTGTGTAGAGTAAGTTTCCAGGCCTATTTCCAGCTGTAGACTCTTTACTATAGAAATTGAGCCTGTCTCATCCCTTTTTGCACCTTTACCTTCTCACTTGACCCGTAGCTCTATCACATTTGTTTATCTTCATTGACATAGTAACTGAAAACTACTGGTATTTGATCCAACCATTTGATTTATGGACTATTCCCTAGCAGATTAATGACTTTTGGTTTAAGTAATTTTTTTGAAACTGGTAAAACTAGATTTTAGCACTGGCTTGGAACAAATACCATGGGCATGTGAGCCCCAGTTCACTCCTGACTCCTGACTTCAAAGACTGGGGCTGAAGCCATGCTAGGTTCCTGCAGTCTGGCGTCAGGTTCTTCCATGTGTTCTGTGGGCATTTCGCTGCTGTAGAGGTAGTATGGAGGGGTCTGTCGGGCTTCAATGATGAGAACACCTTCCGGAGACAGAGATGCGAACACAGTGAGAGGGTCCACATCTGATGGGATTCTGTGAAAGAAGAGAGAGTTCAGAACGATGTCCATTTTCCATCAATAGCAATGTTCCAAACTGGGTTTTTGCTGCTATAGAAGAACCATTTTGGGTTTCCCAAAAAATCTTTCAGTGAACCATTTTTTCTTGAACACTGAGCATTTTAATAATCAAAAGAAAGTTTTCCCACTATAAATAACCTTTTTGTGCATGGGAAAGGTTCCATGGATGTTTAAAGCAGGGCTGCACGATTTATCACACAATACAAAAAAATAACATTGAAAACCCGCTTAAATGCGATTCTTAGTGCGATTATGAAATCGCAAAGGCTGCGATTATTTTTTATGCGCAGCTTGTCAATGAAGCATGGCTCCAAATGCTAATCCATCTGAAAGCACTGCGAGTTTGAGTTGCTTATAATGTACATTTGAAAAAAGCAACACGCGTCAAACATCTTTCCAGACATGAGAAGCAATTATTAACATCTTGTTCAACATGTTTTTACTCCAAACTCACTTCATAACAACAGTTGAGCATCCTTCTGTGAGATGATGTGGCTTCTTACACAGAATAAGGCAGTCCTGTGTTTATTAGTCTTGTTTAATCGAAGCATTTCAATCTTCTGTTTATTCAGCTACAGCGATAGTACAACTCCCATTGGGATTTCCTATTTCCTGGAATGACGCATGTTATCTACTTCTACGGCAGGGCATATTTAGAGTTTCTGCTCGAGAGTGCCCTCTGGCTTTCAGATGGAGAAACATTTACTACTGATCACAGAGCTGTACAGCTCTGACAAGCTGCGCATAAAATAATCCCCAGCCTTTGCCAAATCGCGTGTGATAAATTGCAATAAATCGTGCAGCCCTACCTCAAGCCATCCTAGGTATATATGACTTTCTTCTTTCTGCCGAACAAAATCAAAAAATATCCTGGCTCTTCTCAGCTTTGTAATGGCATTGAATAGTGTCAGAGTTTTTAAAGCTCCAAAAAGCGCATCCATCCATCTATCATAAAAGTAATCCATACGACTCCAGTGGGTTAATAAATGCTTCTGAAGCAAAATGATGGTTTTTGTAAGAAATATATCCATATTTAAAACTTTATAAACTATAATCACTGGCTTCTGGCAACGACCATAAAGCGCATTCATGAGAAAGTGGAGTTCTGGTGGAAGGGTGACCTCTGTATGAAGTAGGACGTAGCTCCTCTTGTCTTGTATTGAAATCCTCTGACATTTTTCTTTGAAAACTTTTCGTTTTGGACTTCTAATTCATGACCGGCATTTTGTTTTGCTCCATCCTCTGTGCTACTGTGTTCGTCATATCTCACCTAAGCTTACACTACGCCTATGTCATACTTCGGATCAGAGGTCACCTTTCCGCCGGAACTCGACTCTCTCATGAACGCGCGTACAGCCATTGCCGGAAGCCAGTGATTATAGTTTATAAAGTTCTAAATATGGATAATTTTCTTACAAAAACCAATTGCTTCGCTTCAGAAGGCATTTATTAACCCACTGGAGTCGTATGAATTACTTTTATAATGGATAGGTGCGCTTTTTGAAGCTTCAAAAACTTAGGCGCCATTCAATCCCATTACAAAGCAGGGAAGAGCCAGGATATTATATAATATAACTCTGAATGTGTTCGGCTGAAAGAAGAAAGTCATATACACCTAAGATAGCTTGAGGTTGAGTAAATTAATAGACAATTTTCATTTTTGGGTGAACTATAGTTCATATATAGGATATATCCCTTTAAGGTTCTTCATGGAACCATAGATGCCAATAAAGAACCTTTATTTTTAATACTGTAAGTCATTGACATAGAATGGCCTTTTTTTTTTTTTAATAAAATGTGGCTGTACATTGAACATGTTTGATATCTAAATGCATGCCATATTTTGCACCTTAAAAAGCTCTTTTGGGTTGCAACTTGCAGTTGCACTGAAACAATAAAGCTTGAAACCAAATGTTACAATAAGTCTTGACAATGGTCAGTTGTAATATTACCATCTACACAGTACTGCCTGAACATAACCCAGACTAACTGAGGTCTAACTCAAGTCTAAAGTTAATATTAAACCCAGAATCATGGACATTGCACACACTATGCCCTTGTATACTTAGTATATTCTCATTTTGGTTTAATTTTCAACAAACTTCATTTTCTCTGTGGCAGCTTGTGGCTAGAAGATAATTCTCAATGCATTTTGTGGTTTTCATTTAAATGTTCTGCCTGCCATCACTTACAATGAGAAAGAGAGAGAGAGTGTGAGTGAGGGAGCCCTGCTCCAGGTGCTGGGCTCAGAAATAGAATCTGTTGCCAATTATTACAAATCGCCTCCTGATGCAAAGTTTATCACCAGAAATTTCCATCTACACACCAGTCTAATCATCCAGCAGGCAGACTGACTGCAGCCTTTTTAATGAGAGGAGTTCTCACTGTCTGTTTGAATGTGATGCCTTTAAGGCTGGATTACCATAAATTCATATCTGCTCTACAGAGAAAGGGTGGAACTTGTTTTGAACATGAATGAATGGTGATATCATACAAAGCTTCTTTCTGCTGGTCTTCTACTGCGAAAGTCTAGAGGTGGGGGAACTTTTAGGGCGGCTTTAAAGTTTTGAAAGAAGAATGCAGTGTTTGGATAATGCTAGATAAAATAATTGTACTTAACAATAATGAATTCTCACTATAAGCAATACATTACCAAGTGTACTGCAAAAGGCAACATTCTAACCTTCCATGTAATGCTTTGCATAGCTAGTACTGAATTTTTAATTTAGCTAGCATACAGTATGCAGAAATAATTAAATATAAGGAAGTACAATTAAACGTAAACAAAACTCTAAATACCTCACATAACTACACTACTGTTTGAAAGTTTGGGGTTGGAAAGGAAATGCTTCCTCCATAAGGAATTTAGCTAGAAGAACAAGGTATGTTTAGATCAGCATTTGACACCTATGATACTTTAATGCTAAAGTATAGGTAGCTCGATAAGGTTTAGAACAGAGCTTCTGTATTGTTTTTTTTAAAATGTATCTTGGGAAAGGGAGTGAGAGGACATAACAGAGAGAGAGAGAGAGAGATAGATAGAGAGAGTGTCCCTGAGCTTTGTCAGTTATCATGGCCAAATAAGGCTGGAAGGTTCCACACTTGTTGCCAAGCGTCTGCTGAGTTTATATAAACCTTAGCATGTAGCTGACTGCAGTAGCCTGACACTATTCAATTAGCACAACAATGCTACAGCCGTCCTGCGCTGTGACTCAGACATTGCAGCTCTACTACTGAGGAGCATATGCAGAGATTGAGATTTCATTCAATACTAAAAGCTATCAATTAAAAAGCTCAATGTTATTTATGCGTGGCCTGTATCTTCTATAAGTGTTTTTAGCTTAGCAGAATGCTAATGTTCAACACTGTTGGAATTTCGCGCAACCAACAAGGGCTGTCAACATCAGATCAAATAAACAGTTTAGATTGGCTGTAGACTTAGTTAACAGCTACTCTCCATTTTACTTGTATTTAGATTTCAGTCAAAAACACACACACACACAAAAACACTGAGAGGAAACTTTCATTATCAGTCATACAGTATCTTTCGTAAGTTTGGGGTCGGTAAGATTTCTTAATATTTTTGAAAAAAGACTCTTATGCTCACCAAAGCTGCATTTATCTGATCAAAAATACAGTAAAAACATGAATATTGTTAAATATTATTACAATTTAAAAGAACTGTTTTTTATTTGAATATATTTTAAAATATAGTTTAGTGTCACATGATCCTTCAGGAATCATTCTAACATGCTGATGTAATGCTCAAGAAACATTCCTTATTATCATCAAGGTTGCTTAATATTTTTGTGGAAGCCATGACACATTTTCATTTTAATATATTTCAGGATTCTTTGATGAAAAGGAAGTTCAAATGAACAGCAATTATTTTAAATAGAAATCTTTTCTAACATCATAAATGTCTTTACTGCCACTTTTGATCAATTTACGTGTTCTTGCTGAATAAAAGTGCTAATTTCTTTCAAAAAAAAAAAAAAAAAAAATCTTACTGGCCCCAAAAATTTTGAACAATAGTGTATATCTCTCATGCTAGAATACTAAAATAGTACCGGATTTGTTCAATAATGAAACTCTTACTTTCTCAGAGTGTCTTTCTGTGTGTCTCTGTCAGAGAAACAGCATGGCGACAGGAAAAAAATCAAATCACGGTGTCTCTTAATTACTGCAAGCATCAGAGCCACATGATATGTTGTCTATTTTATCTCTAACTTTGATTCTTTTCCTCTGCCTCTACCATCCAATTTGACTCTCTGAAGAGCGAGAAGAAAGCAGAGAGGTTGGGGCGGGTGGAGGAGTGGGAATGCTTTGTGTCGCTTTAATAACTCCGAGTGACGTTCCTCTGGAAGTTGCTTCATCATTCTAGAAGGCTCCAAATCAGAAGCCCCTGGAAACTTTTGATACAATCATCATACTTACTGAATTTTCTTTGTGAAGTTTTTGGTAACAATTCCACCCTCGTCTTGCTTTTCCTCGTGTTTCCCTGGTGAAAACACACAAAGGCAGTTGTTAACACAGATCGATGCCTTCAAAAGGTGATCGATACGACCATACAACACTTATGAATAAGAGCTTGTAGAGAACTACTTTGGAAAAAAAATCAGGTATCAGTGCAGTGAATCCCACCACTGGTTGCTCATTTGGCACAGAAGAGTAACCTTTGCCACACTGACATTAAATTACACCCAAACAGGTTTATTAGTCTCAGATTTTCTAGCCATATAAGGTTTTGTTCCTTCACATTTTATAGACAATGTAAATGCAACACTATATGATTTTGTGCTATTTCAAATCAAGAAAGCCTGTTTAAAAGCCTCTTGGCCTCATTCTCTGCAGCTGTTGGTAACTAAATACCAGTCATGCCATACTGTGTCTCGGTGTGGCCTACATATCTACAATAATGGGCTCACATTTGATTCATTATTCTCCTATCAATATGCTCATAATCTGCACTTTCAACAGCCAATATAATTCTAGCCAACAACAAATGAGAGCAAAATCTATCCATATAAATAGACATTTACCAAATGACATACTGTGCAATGGACTTTCCCTATTTAACAAAGATGTTCAAACATGGCTGTGGAATCTGTTTGACAATGCTTTCCTTCAGGACAAAGTTGAACTTGTTGATGTTTTGCGGATTTTCAAAGTGTTCCAAAACTGAGAATCTGAGTTCTGTGAAAAGGCCTTTGGTAAAACAGAGCGTAGGGTAGTTCACTTTGATATCTCTGTGTGACACTTTTAGAATGAGGTTATGTGACGTTAAGTCTTGCTGTCCCCACCCTCCTCCCACTGTGACTGAGTGACCCAGCTGGAATACCAGCACAGTGTTTATAAAAATCCCATCGCACCAGGCCTTTGCTCTCGCCTGAACCCTGAACTTCTGTCCTGCCGTCACAGTCAACAAATGTATTTTTGGAGCAGACAGCAACTGGCCTTTGAATTTTCTGCATTATAAATACACAATTTCAGTTTTACAAAAGAACTTTAGTCATTAAAGTATGGGACTAATTCAATGTGTTTAATGTGAGTGGTCCTCAAGGGATCTCGGCAGGTGGCTAATTACAAGAGATTTGCTGGTATGTGCAAGTCATGCCAAAGGCCTTCCATTCTCAAACTGCGACAGAGATGTATGAAATAAGCGCATGGGGTCCAAAAGGCAATATTTAATATCTCATTTTAATATCTCTCTTTTTAAACCTTAAAACAAAGTTTTTGGATAAAAAATTGAATATAAAAGTTGAAGTATAGTGCAAAATAAAGATAAAATATATAATGTTCTATACTATTTCTAGGTCACTTTCAAGGTTCTTTGCTTCCTTTACTGCACATAAAATGCTCTTGGGATCATTCTCAAATCAAGCTGGATAACTATTAACAGGACTTGTTGGGACGAGTTGGGTTAAATGTTTGACCCAACATGCTGGGTAGTTTTATTTAACTCAAATATTGTTTAAAAATTACTATATTGCTTGCTTAAAATGAAGCCAAAATAAGTTGGAAATTAACATTTATTCATATGTTTAATAAATAATAATTAAATAATAAACATTTATTACATTGCTTATTAATAAATGTTCACCTTTTGATTATTACTGTTGCCTCTAGTAATTATGTGTCTGATTTTTAATTTCCAACCTATTTTGGTTTTATTTTAAGCCAGCCATAGAGTGATTTTTAATCAATAGTTGAGTTAAATAAAACTACAATTTGAAATGACAAATTGTAATAAATTAGAAAATAAATGCAAAAAAAAAAAAGTGCATTTTCAGTAGTGGTCTGGGAAAAATAAAATTCATACTAAATAATTAATGGGTGCTCTATGAAATAAATAAATAAATAAATGGCAGCAAGATTTGTTGTTTATTATTTTGTGAGAAGGGGCCTTATTAATGTAGGGGATAATTGCTAAAAAACTACCAAAAATACCTTGGTAATATGTTTTTAAAAATGCATGTGTTTAATTGGAATGTATATGATGAATTATTTAATGCTCCTCTGTTTTGGATAAAAATGTCTAGTGGTAAATTCACAAATTTAAATGATGATATAACATTCCACGTTATTCTATGATTCATTATTATAGGCTATATGGTAATGAACTTTGTATTCTCATAAAAATCCTTTTCAATGACTGTTTTCTCACCTGACACCTCTACAAAACCGTCTCTAGTTTTGACATTAAGCTCCTCAGGTTTGAAGCTGTGCACGTTCACGCACACTTTCCACGGCTCGTCTGGGTTGGACTGGGGCGCACTGGATCGGCGAGGGCTCTCGCTGTACCTGGAGCTGAAGCCCTGTGGCGAGCCCATGCTCGTCCTCGGGAAGCCCGTGCGCAACGAGCCCGACCACGGCGCGTCGAGGCGGGCGCTCAGTCGAGGTCTCGCCCAGCCGGGCCAGTCCATCGATAACTCGTCGGCAAAGGGTGGCAGTCCAAACTCATCGTCCATAAAGCGAGATGCGAGTGACTGTTCCCGGAACGGATCCCGTGGAACCCTCTGTCGGTTGCCCATAGTGTAGTAATCCCCTTCTGCCATTGTGAAACTTGGAAAAAAGTGAGTTTACAGAACTTTTATTGTTCAAAACGTCGCGTTGCTGTCAGATGCCCGAATAGGATCAATTATCAAAAAAAGCGTAAAACAAATTCCGTTTTTTCGCAGCAAAAGTACAAAAACTCTCCTGGCGCGTGATTACGCACCTAAGTTTACGCTTACCACTGTGCTCATGTATGACTACTTGAAGTTTACTGACGATGGAAGTGCTCTTTCCACTGGTTTATATGTCATTTACCGGTCTATAAAGTCTAGAAAGTGCTCGGCGGTACACGACAGCTGACTGAAGACCCTCCCTATCCAAGTTTAGACCCCGGGCTGTGACTGGCTCCACCGGACAGCGACTGGTCCAATCTCACCCTCCCCCAGATGACTCATTCACTTCATAATAGAAAACTACTCACTCTTCAAGGCCGGAGAGCAGTCACACACTCACATGAAGAACACTAATAATGTTCTAAACACGAAATGTGACGAAATACAACACAGGCATGCGGTATCTCCTTATCCTTCTTCAGATGAGTCCTTCTTGCATACGTCATGTAGGGGAAAGTAGTACGTAAGATGAGCGAGAAAAACATGCACTCAAATTATATTTTAGGATGTCTTCCATCTGTTGAAAAGTATACAGTGGCCCCAAAAGCCTTACTTAAAATGTATTTAACTTGATTATAACAAACAAAATATCAAGTGAAAATATTATTATCAGTAAGAAAATATTATAAAATCTATATTATTTACACATTTTCTGTTTTATATATTTTTTAAATATTACAGTTTTGAAAGTTTTTGAAAATTTAAAAGATACAATAGTAGATACTGTACTGTTAGACAAAAACATTTCGAACACTTTATGGTTTTCATAAAAATAGGGTCTGTTAAAGGTGCAGTGTGTAAATTTTAGCGGCATCTAGCGGTGAGGTTGCGAACTGCAAACAACGGCACCTCACCCCTCCCTTCCAAAGCAAAATAAAGAATCTATGGCGGCCATCTGGCCGACATGTCAAAGATGTCGTCGTCTGAGGCGTTAATTTTTACTTCTAACAAAGAACGGTCTTTGCTACTAATAAACCAGACGACAACTACTATTACTTCTTCTTTGTGCGTATTCAAATTAGTGACGATGCAAGCTGCCTCTAAAAACACAAATGATTTAGAAGAACAACAACATAGTGATGAAACCTGCTCTGTAGAGTGTTTGTCCGTTTAGGGCTGCTGTAGAAACATGCCGGCGCAAAATGACGATTTGACATGGAGGAGGGACCTGTGGTGTATGTAGATATAAATGGCTCATTCTAAGGTAATAAAAACATAACGGTTCATTATGTAACGTTTTTATACACCACTGAAAACATAGTTATGTATATTATATTGCATTTCTGTCAATAGATCCTCCCAAATTTTACACATTGCAGCTTTAAAAAAAATACTTTGTACTTTCATCATGTGCTCTTCTCAGTCACAAAAACCTAAAAACGTTGGGCACTTCCTGTTTATCTGGTCACATAAAAATCACTCATCTTACCCCACCCTCCCTTTTTTTACTATACAAATCGCGAACGCAAGGATTTCATGTTAATGTTAATATAAAGAGAGTGCAATTTTAAAGAAGCAAAATATTGGATGAATTAATTAGATGAATAATTTATTTAGAACTCTTTGAATATCATTACAGATTCAGACCACAGAGAACTAGTCATTAATTTGAAGAGCAAGGGAGACATTGATATTCTTGTGCACATAGACAACATTGTATATACATTGTAGAAGAGGGTAATATAAGGAATGTTCATAACATAATCTTCAGCCTGACGCCCTGCACTGAGGTTTTTTACTTTGTGTTAAAACAAATACACACTTGCTTTTTATCTTTACTGCTCATTCTGTGCAAAAATAAATAAATTATTGATATTACAGGATGTTGCAATCATTTTTAGCATGTTTTGACTTTGATTTTGTAAAATAGGTTGGATTCATGGCAACATTTCAGCATGTTTCTTTTTTAGAAGGAATGCAAATTATGTAAATTAGAAAGCCAGCCTTGTAAACAGTCAGTACCACTACTCCATCTCAATAAATAAAGCCCATGCCTAATATTGCCGCACTAAACGTTTGCATATTTACACAACAGATTTACATAATCATTTACTAAACTCATTTACGGTTTGAGACGAGAGAACAAGATGAATTTAAGAAGATAGAACATTTGATACACTTCAAGTTTTCCCCCTTCATCTACAACTAATTATCTGTACAAGTGTCAGAATTCACAACAGTCAGACAACTAATAATGTACAGTGCATAGAGATCACCATGCCTTCGTTTAACAAGCACTCCAATAGACTTTATGACACAGAAACAACGAAACTGCCATTATCTGTTGTGATGAAGGTGATGATTTTTATACGCTGTTTCATCAAGCTGTATCACACACCAAATATATATCTTTGATCCTTTCAAAAAATCCTTGATCTAGCCAGATGGATTTCTTATGACAGCCATCTTCATTTCTCCCAGTCTGTAATAGTTTCTCTGTTGTTGCATTGATGTGCAACCAATAAATATGCTTTATAAAACATATGTATAAATACCATCATCATTTACAGTATGTAAAGTGTGTGATTTAATCAGTGCAGGACTGAATGTTTAAACTGTGGGGTTTTGTGGAAAACGAATACAAAATATCAAAACAGTCAAAAATGAATGATATAAACAAAAAAGTTTTCTTACCTTATAAATAATTCAAGTGATCTGAGTAATAAATATTTGTACTGCACTATTTGCATGCCTAACAGAAATAAATCACACATAAAAATAGGCATTAAAAGAATAAATAATTTAAAATATTATACAATTTAACACATAATACTAGTAATAATATGTATACCAGTGCTTTCATTTTAGTCAGTAGAGCAGAAAATTTTTTACCTTTTCTTGAATTTGATGGATAAAAATATCTTCATTCTGCCTCTTGAGGTTTGCAAGATTAATTGTGTAGTTTAACAAATTTGGTAACAGAACGGACAGCTGGACCTTGCAAAACGGTTCCAGCGGAGCATAACTGCTGCATTTTGATTGTCCACCATCATCATCATCATCTCCATCACAGCCAATGACATTTGAATTGTTTTCCAGTTCAACGGAAGATAAATAAAGCTGGCATTTGGGCTGATGGGGTGTGCATTTGCCGGTGGGGCCAATTCGGATGGCACATTTTTCAAAGTGAAGGTGTGTGCAACACAGAAGCGGCTGCTCTCAGTAAAAGCTGTTATGGAAGCAATAAATCTTTCTCCTCAAGCGCTTTTGACATCCCATAAAAAAAAGAAAACACTACAAAAATACAATAGATTCAAACATCGGCTTTTACAGTCAAGGTTATGAGCGTCTCATGAGTGACCCTGCACATGAAGACACTTCCTTTTATCTACTTCGGCTTTTTTGATAAATGAACAACAATATCTTCACACCTATGAGCAAAACAAGGTATAGCAGAAACTCACATATTGCAGTGCACATAGTGAAACTTCCAGTCCGGTCCTTCCTACAACAGCAGGCTTTGTGATTGATAGACAAGTTTTTCTTTTCCTTTGAGCGGGATGGATGAAAGCACACAGTTTAGTACACAACAATATGGAAAGCTTCAGTCTTATCTGACACTGAACAGATGATCCTGTCACTGCCTGGTGTTCCACATCCAAGCACAGCATGTTCTCAGTGCTGCTCCATTTCATTTCCAGTTACAATAAGATGCAGTCCTGGGCTTGTGTGTAGCTCAGCATTCCCACATCTGGTTCATCCGTAAATTAGCGTCGGGCTTTGCTGTAGCTCACTATTGAGTCATAGCTTCTGCTCCGACTGCGACTGCGTCTGCTATATATAGAGTTCCACGATGAGCTGCGACTGTAGCTCCTGTATGAAGAATAAGTGTGACTGCGACTGCGGCTGCGACTCCGTGAACGACTGCGAGTTCGACTGCGACCGAGAGAAAACAGGCGCCAGGACAGGAGGCTGGAGGATCGGCTGCTTACAGAGGGGCTGGGACGGTAGTAAGGGATGGGCCTCTTTCTGGCACTGTGCAGGACAGGAAGGCATGTAGAATGAGAATACAAACAAAGACTAATAAACAATTTTAAATGAGAAAAATCCTAAAAGGATATCTCTATATATACACTAAAGTTGTCTAACAAAAAAACTAAAAAGTTTTTTGAAGGAAGTCTCTTATACTCACAATGTCTGCATTTACTTGATCAAAAAATACAGCAAAACAGTAATATTGTGAAATATTATTACAATGTAAAATGTTTTCTATTTTAATATATTTTAAAATGTAATTTATTCCTGTGATGACAAAACTGAATTTTCAGCATCATTACTCTAGTCTTCAGTGTCACATGATCCTTCAGATATCATTCTAATATACTGACTTACTGCTCAAGAAACATTTAATCATATTGTTCAAAAGAACAACATTAATTTTTGGTAGAAACCTTTTGTAACATTGTAAATGTCTGTCTTTACTCTCTCTATATATATATATTATCAGTGTTCAAAAGAACAACATTTATTTGTGGTAGAAATATATATAATATATATATTTGTTATAGAATTTTTTCTTCTAAATGGCCATTTACATTAATTTGAAGACTGTATGTCTATTTTTATCTCTCCTGAGGATGCCAGCAGAAATCTCTGCATTTTCCCACAGAATATGAATGCCTGACATTACCACAACTTGCTTGTTAATGTGTTAAATATTTTTTGCCAATTTGATAATGGTTTCATCTACCAATTAGAGAGTGCTCTCAGCTCAGTTTAAACATTTTACCCTGTTTAAATCCATTCTGCAGATTTCTAGAGATTTTCCCCCAGAATCAGTGCAGAAATGTGAGGGAAAAGTATGTAGACTCTGTCTGGGTCAACTGGTCTCCAAAGTAAGATCAGCTTTCCGTTGTGATTCATACAGTTTGTGTTGTAACACTAGTAGTTCTCTAAGAACAGACCTTGTAATTCTACGGGCTTCCAGGTGACTGGGGGAATCTCTTCTTCTCTTCCTCATTGGGGAACAAGGTCTTCTCCTGCTGTGCTTTCTACTCTTGCAGGAACTGCAGTCTCTTTTTCGCTCTCGAAACCTTTTCATAAAAGAGATGCGAGCATGTATGTGTTCAAAAACAGATTTCAGCAATGCCATAGTAATTGTCCAACAATTATTTTCAATAAAATTACACATCTCATTTTAAGCTAAAAATCACCTGTCTGTTGTGCACCGTGAGTAATTTAGACTGCGGCAACTGCTCACACTAGATAGACTGTCTCTCCGTGAATCCAGCGAATAACTGGATGAACGAGAATATGATCTGTAAATGAGCCAAGGGAGATGATATTGTCAGATACAAACATGTGAGTTTGTGACTAAATCGAAAGCTTAAATTCAGAGTTCCTATAATAAACAGTCGCTGTGTGACCCACCTCCTCCCTGAGGATAGGGATCGGTTTCTGGAATAGCGCCCTGAGTATCTGCTTTGGGATGATATGCTTCTGCTGCGGGACCTCGTTCGATCGTGATATCTATCATAAGACGGACTCCGATTCCTATCGGTGACGAGACCCAAAGGCTGCGTCTTCTCCAAATCAGCGTACCTGCCTGTTTCTTCACTGCAATTATAAGAGGGAAATTATTTTAGACCTTTACTATTACTATTATTTCACAATATAAGTGACAGGAGTACTGGATCTTTCCAGAAAGAATCTGCACTTTGTACCAGGGTTATTATAGTTAACTATACAGACATATTAAAACACAAAATCTAGTGAAAACAAAACAAAAACACAACAAAATGACTAAAAACCAAGTAAAATTAAAATGAATAAAATCCAATTCAAACTATTAATAAAAACTATAATAGAATCTCAATGATACTAAAATATAAGGCTGGGACAATAAATCGATGCACCGCGAATCATGAAATTACTCTGGGCGATTCTGAGATTTTCCGAATACATCGCGATTCTCTCTCAAATTGATTCTGAGCTTAGTTTTTTAAGAGTAGATGGCACTGAGTGCTTTAGAAACAGCCATACTCTGCTTTCTTGCAATTTCTTACACACATCATTTGAGTCTTGAACCTATAAAATAATCATTCATAAAGTTCAAAAAGGTTGAAGAGAATTACAAGGGTGTTTGCAGTGGGTTGTTTACATTAATCTTACGTCATAAAAGCATTCTGAGGTGCAAGTACAATCTCAGACTCAGCCGAACGCATGAGCACTCTTCAGCACTCTTCTTTATGAGCATTTGAGCGTGCAGCAGGGTTGCCAGGTTTTCACAACAAAACCCGCCCAATTGTTACTCAAAACTAGCCCATTCGTGTTTGGCAGGGTTTCCCTGGTAAAAATTTTCATTCCAGAGGCTAAATATCATGTTATGTGGGGTTGCTTACACCCCGCGGACATGAAAAACAACCAAAGGCAACAATGTTAAAGTAGCCCAATTCGACGGGAAAACCACAGACTTGGCAACACTGGCGTGCAGTTAAAAACTAGCCTAGAGCGCCATCTGCTGCTTAGAATTGATTCGAGAGAGAATCGCAATGTATTCGGAAAATATCAGAATCGATCCACGAATCGCAATGCATCAATTTATTATCCCAGCCCTACTAAAATAACACTGCTCTATATAATCACTTTTGGTCTGATTTTATTTTATTTTATTTTATTTGAAAAGTCGCTCATCAGTGGTTACGTGTTAAGAGTGAAACGGAAGCCGAACCAACTCCCAAAATTCTTACATTGGAAAGATATTGTTAATGTACTTGTCATGGTTTAATGGCATGTTAGTGCCATCAAAATACAATTCAGACAGATGTGAAGTTGACAAAACAGCCTCACCCTTTGAGCTTGTTGAAGACAGAGCTGTGTAGGGTATTTTCTCTGAGTACTGTTTTACCCAGAGAGTCATAGCTGGTTAGTGAGTTGCCTGAATCCGAGGCATTGTCCCCATCGGCTAGTCTAAGCTTCTCAGGACATGTTAGATCCTGACAAGAGAACCTTCCATTTCTGGTAACTTTTGACCTTGTGATGCCAGTTTTACTTGATGGTGGAGAGGACGTGTCATTTCCCGAATCGTAATCTGCCTGACCTTTGCCCTTATTGGATATTGAGTCCTGGACGATCATCATTTTGTTTAAACCCTCAACCCCAGGACGTGATGGTGAGACCTGCAAGCAGACAAAGCAAAGTTGTTGTTTTTCTAAAGAAAAACAAGACTATATCATTAATCTGCTACCTGCATGATGCAGTCTGAGTACTCTTTAAAAGGCACATATGTCCCTACAGAGCACAGAGAGGAAATTAATCAAGATTTTTTGGGACAGAAACTAAAAGATTAAAAACCGCCATGCAAATCTGTCACATGCGAGAAATTTGAAAAGAAAGGAGAAGAACAAAGCAAGAACTCTTACAAAAGAAACTAATGAAAAAGAGACTGAAGAGAGAAAATAAACAATGAACCAATGCTAATGAAAAAGGCAAATTAAAGAAACATCCAGATCAAAAAGAGAGAGAAAAGAACCTACATGAATTAACTTCCAGCTACTTTTAAGTCAGAAGAAAGAGAGAGTAAAAGGAAACAGAAATCCCCAATTTGAAAGTTGCTCTCCTTTAAAGAACATTAAACAGACATCACAGAATGGGCTTAAGTAAAAAAAAAAAAATATATATATATATATATATAATCATATGAAAAGGGTTGCAGACAAAAGAAATATCTCCATCACTCTAACTATTTAAAATCCTTGAGAAAAACAAAAAGAACATGTTTCAGCTTTAGTCCCCTGTCGGAAGAGATTTTACAGTCCACCAGCGGCCTACAGTAAGTCCCTAAATCTGCGGATAGCATCGACTTACCAATCAAGACTTCCTCCTTAAGTAGGTAAGGTGTAAGAAAAAGGGAAGAGCGGGTGACATAAGTGCATCATTAGAGTGGTTAAGTGCAAGAAAAAGACAATAACCCTCTCTTCTTTGTTGTGCACCTGTAGGTCTTAAATTAGATCTCATTTTCTATTGTGGGACTGAAGGAGTAAATTTAAATAGACTCTACATCCTAAACAGAATCTTTATCCTTTATTAAAAAAAAATGGAAAGAAGCTGCTAAATTTCAATAAGATTCTAGTTTGCTAATATGGTTTATGGTGGAATTGGCAAAAATCTGATATAACCCCGAGGCCATTTGTATTGATCTAGCTAAGTATGAGACTGAAATTATTATGTGCAGGTTTATATATTTTATTTTGCAGGGCATCAGCTTTTTGCAAGCTTCAGTATATGAAACAAACCGCACCAGTGCAAAAGCATGCTTTTGGGGGATCCATGTCAGGGCCAAAAGAGCAATAAAATTTACATAAAAAAATATATTTTTCGTGAAAAAGGAGACTTTCATACAAAGATGTTTATGACAACATCTATGGAATATTTTCTTCACACTATGGACAATCTTTAAACATGATTGCACAGGACAAAAATATTAGCAATGATTAAAGTTTAGAAAATGTAACTTTAATGGGCATTATTTTTCTCTGTAGCAAACAAACTAGACAAACTAAAGACTCAAAAACTATTTCACAAGAGTTTATTTAAAAACTTTCAGAAAAGAATTGTTAGAAAATCCATAATGCAGTATATAGGATTATATAAATTATTAACTTAACTAAAATATTAGTTTTTATGACGTTATACAGACTAGGCATTCACTGGTTCTCCAGGATCTTTATGTAATAACTTTTTTATTTATTGAATGATGTTTGATATTTCTGGTTGGAGTGGATGCATTTAGAGTGTGGCAGTAGGTTGCGTGTCACTTTTAACAAGTGTAATTACTGAGAGTAGAAAACACTTGAAAACCACTCTCATTAAAAAGTTAATTAACTTAAGTTTAAATTGTGTGTCACGCATGTGCGCAATATGCAAATCACATGTTGGTTAAAAATTCTAACCACAAAAATAACCTCACTCAAAGCCATTTCTACAATGATGATTATTTTTCCTATTAAAAATGAGATGGCAATGCAATATTAGCCAATTTACAAAACAAAAAAGACTGTAGAAAAACTTGGTATGACTATGGCTAGTTTCAGTCCAAATCCTATCCACAGTTATTGTAAAAGAACTAAAAAACAAGCAAACAGTCACATAATAAATGTTTCTCCATGGGGGGAAAGATGTGCACTAGCTGACTTTCAAATGCATTAGTATAACAGATAAGTGTAAAACAACATTTCTTGACACCCATTAAGTAAAAAGAAATCAATGGTTTCACAAGGGCCTTTAGCAGAGCAAGAGTTCGGCATTATAAGCGCATCAGGTAGCCTTCAGAAACACTTACGGTGCTTTCAGAAAAGTGGCAGCAGCACTTAGAGGAGATTTTATTGGTCAGCTTGATTGCCGACCTGCATGCATCGCCTCCATGGACAGCTGATGAATGACCACCATCTTGGAAACCAGATTTTTCACAATCTTCATATCTACACAAAGCACATAAAAACATTGTAAAAGGCCCCTTCACCTCAATGAGAAATTAAAATATTTATATTCACATTAAATATACATAGTACTGTAAGTTGAACCATTTTAGCTTATCAAGGTGCTCACAGCACCTTTACAACAGTAGCAATAAAATCATAATGTGGGACAGCAAGAGTATAACAGTCATTCGTCAGTTTTTCCTTTCTACAGGATTTAGGCAGTGAAGTGGAAAGGTGAGTCCTCCACAGGTTAACATATGGAAATGTCACTGTCACTGGGAGCTTTTGTCTCTACTGATGTTATATTTCTGCAGAAATAGCAGTGGCCGAGAGATCCAGCTAATGTCCATTTGCTTAAACAATTGGCAACAAGAACATTTCTATTTCATTGTCTTAGACGATCGTCTAGTTCCTCTGATCTGCATAGGCTTAAGGTGGAATAAAATGGTTTCCTATGAAAGGACATGCCAATTACACCAGCTCAGGACATAGATTATATGTAATGGGTCTTTGGAAAGTGAATGAGGATTGGAAACTGATGGCCATTGTTCCTGTTGTGTGGGTTCTCTGTGCCTTTTCAGCTCCTGAAACCATGTAAAGCTTCACTGTGCTCGCCTTCTATAATGATTTCGTCCTTTGAATATCCCTACGAAATTCCAAATAATGGAGAGATCAGTTAGGGATTTAAAACCAATCATCTCCAGCTTAAGATTATTTCAATTTGAAACCTGAGCTCGCTCTTCTCCGGTCTCAAAAAAAGGCAGAAATTCTGTGATGAATGAATGAGAGTGGCTTTTTGTATAAAGGATTGATGGAGTAATCAGAGTGATGACACCTGGGAGAGCATTTGAGGCCAATTTAATGCATGAAAAACTCTTTGTCTGTGATTACTCTGATGTGTTCATCTAACTCAAAATGTATTTTTAAAATATAATTTTGACCCAGTACAAAATGGCCTTATTTTACATAAACTTTCACTCATTTGCCTAATAAGGAAGCATGTGCTCCAACGTCCTAACTTGTTTGAGCATTTGTCATAAAATCTGTACATGGGCAATCAGCAGGACTGACTTTTATTTGATTTACAGGCAATCTTCACTGACACATACTATCAAATGAAACAGATTTAAGCCTGAAACTTAATTTCATCACTATTCTCTACAGTACCTCAACCCCATCACCCCACAACCCACTCCAAAGAGGCACAACTCTCCACTGGGGCGAGATCTCAAATTTCATTCCTTTTCCCGATTCTATTGATCTACACGCCAAATGTTGGACATCAGCTGTGAGAGGCAGATAAAAGAGTTTCCTCTGTGTCACCTCTACCTTTATCAGTCATCGCCAGAGTGGCACTGGATGCTGACTGATAAGATAAAAAACCAGCTGCCCAGCACAAAGCCATTAATATCTCCAACCCCCAACATTTTCCCAAAAATGCCAACACTTTATTTTTTTGGAATTTTTTTAAAGTTTTGAATAAGAATTGTCTAATCCATACAAATGTGGGACTTCTTTAATTCTTTAATGTGGAACATTTACCTGGGGAGGCCAGGCTGAAAGATTTCAACCTATGATTCTATTCTATTCTATTCTGTTCTGTTCTGTTCTGTTCTGTTCTGTTCTATTCTATTCTTACTTGAATTTGTTTTAGATCATTAGATGTGATGTTATAATTCCACTGATAGACTGGACAACATAGCAGCTGCCCTTAGTTTTGGACTCCACCATGGAGTTACACTGAATTTTACATTTAAATTGGCCTTCTCACAATTATTCAGTTGTAAGGTCACACCTATACCTGTTTTCCATGCAGGAAGAACTCCTAATTTCAGCTTTCCGGCGCCGGTGTCTGCGATGAGAGTGGCTCCTTGACCTGGAGGATAACCAATAGAGACATACATGCAAGAAATTAATTATCTCGCCTGCATTTATGCTATTTTGTGCTGGTACAGCAACATCAAGATTTGAATTTACATTACTTTCCCATTACACCTCTTATTTTAATTTATCTTATGGCAGTGATAGAGAAAGAAAGAGAAAGCGATAGAGTAATTACGACGCCATGAGACAATAAAAATACATGACAACACCCCAGAAAGAGTCAGGGCTTTTTGTGTGAATGTCTCTGAAGTGTTATAATTTAATGTGGCACATGTAAAACAGTGTTAATTGAGTCTGAAATGGAGACAGTTGAGTGCAGATTCACATGAGATTGCTGAGCGAATTCAATTAAAGTTCAAAATTGAATTTAGCTGCCCAACAAGCCACACATTACAAAAGAGCAGTGCAGACCATGTTTAATGGATTGAGATTAATTAATACAGTACATTTAAAACAGGTAGTTGAATACCTTTTATAGTACATTCCATTTATGTATTGAGTATGTTTTTATATAGCCTATATGTATTACAGTAGCTGCATTACTGATTTTATACTTTGAGGACACTGTGAGGAGAACAGCAATCATAACCCAATGTAATGTGACATATTCCTGAATAAAACAGAATATTCAATGAGAGAAACATTAACATTAATTAACCTGAATTTTTTATCCAGTGAAAAGTAAAGCTGTTTCAGGGGTAGAGATTTCTATTATTAAATGAAACATCTTTTTTTATTTCTTTCTGAAATATAATGTATACTACCATTTAAAAGTTTGTTTTCAGTAAGATTTTTTTTTTTAAATGAACTTTTATTCAGCAAAGATGCATTAAATTGATCAAAAGTGACAGTAAAGACATTAATTATGTAACATAAAAATGTATGTATCAATAAATATTGAATTTTAGTGCACATAATTATGCACAAAAGACCAGTAACATGTTTAAAAAGTAAAACTTTTTATTTTAATACTATTTTTGCAAGTAACTGGTTGTTCAGTAAGTAAATGTTCAGTAACACTTTACAATACAGGTGCATTAATATGCATTAATTCATGCTTAGCCAATGCACAGATAATCATGTTTTAATGTATGACTCATGAAGAACTAAACCATTAATTAGTGATTACTGCATCAGCAATTAATAATCCATGGCTTAGTGTAGATGTCAAAACCATAATGACATATTAGGCTACTTAACAATTAGTTAATAGTCATGTGCCTCAACAAGTAAAGTCATAATATAATGATACATTTTCAAATCATTAGTTAATGATTAATTAAAGCATACAACTGGAAGTTGAAGTACATGGCTTCAACCCATTGTGGTAATTAACACATTAATTTACACTATTAGTTAATAAAATGTTATTAAGGAATTAATAATACATGACACATTTAATTAATAACAATTCATATATTACTTAATCTATTAATCATATAGAAACTTTATTAGTTGCTGATGCAGTAATCATTTATTAATGGTTTAGTTCTTTATGAGTCATACATTAAAACATGATTATCTGTGCATTATTTAAGCATGAATTAATGCATATTAGTGCACCCGTATTGTAAAGTGTTACCAAATGTTCTTTGTGAGCATCATCACTTTTAACACATCACAAACAACAATATCAGATTGAATAAACCCATTTTTTGTAGTTAACATTCCTGACTATTTCCTGATTTGCCCTCAGCATCAGTATAATATAAAATGTAACAAATCACGTAAAGACAAAGATAAGATTATGTAAACAGTTTCAGTTTAAGTGCAATTCAGTTACAAAGGACAAAGAATTTCGAGTCTTGGGTTGTGAAGCAAAACCACTTGAGAACCATTGATTCAACACACTCACAAAACCTGAAGGTTTTGAGGATCAGAAGCCCAGCGAGGCACTTCTACCCTTGCTGTGTGCGTAGCAGACTAGCGCCGTGAAATTGGTTCATGTTTCTGTCTCTCTGGCTGCTCGCCTGCTTCAGTGAGGAGCTGCTCTCAGACTGCACCAGCCCTCCTTCAGTTCGAGAGACCACACGACAAAAGCAGCCAACAACAGCACTCTCTGAGAGGAGTTGAGGTGCACTACAGAGCGGCTGACAATACACCGTAATCTAATCTAGAAAATATGACTCTTGTGCATGAAGGGTCATGCAGGTGCTTTATAGTGTAGAATGCATTAAGCCTTTGACACTAAAGGATAAACCACAGAGGAGCTTGAATATAACTCAATAAACTGTCAGTGCTTGAATACTTTCAACTGAAGTGTAAGCTGATGGGTTTTAAATAATTAAGGCACATTTTGAAATCACCAACCTCTTTTTATGTTTTTTCTCCTCCTTTCTTTTACGTCTGGGACTCGATCCACTGTAAAAGAAATAACAGAAAAATAATTAATTGGGTTTAAACTAAAAGGTCACGTAGGAAAGAAAATTCACAAGTGAGATCTCCTTGCTGTTTCTGGTAGACAATAAGATTAAATGTAGAGAGCAAATGGAGACTCCTGCTTTAAAGATTTTTATTCTGAAAAAAGACCCCAGTACTGTAAGTATAGATTCCTATATTCTTGCTGTATGTCAGTAATAACTTTTTTTCTCCCCTAAGGAATTTGAGGAGAAATATCTGAGACAAAGTGGATGCTTAAACAATTCATAACTGAGCTCTCCATTCAAACTCCTCAGCTATGAGTAAGGAACCTCTGAGCAATAAAATTGTCCCCCTGGGGAGCCATAAACTACATAAAACACTTAACAATAATCAACAGGTATTATGTGTACCGTGTGAAAAGCATTGTGCCCTTTATTCTAGGAAACAGTATAAAAACAAGCAAAATATTAAATAAATAAATTTACCTGTGCCTTCCCTTCCTTGAGGCAGACCTAGAGGCAGAGAGGAGATGACTTTAAAAGCAGTCTTGACAAAACAACCACACCAAATCAGAAAAGCGTACTCAAAGCAAACCTCTAAACATGACCTGATGTGAAAATCAATCACTACCTATGTCGCTTCCTTTTCTTTGAGCTCTTCTTTTTCTTCTTCCTCACAGGTGATGGACTGCAGGAGGGAGATCTGGGAGATCAAATATAGCCATGTGTAATTAGCATGTACAACACGTACAAGACTTTGTTTTTACAATAACGCTTGAAGGAATATTTCCCCATATTAGACTTACATATAGTTGAATACACTTTCAAATAATTTAGAATAAGATCCACAAGACGTGTGGATAAGTTTATTATTATTATTCCATTGGTGCTCTATATCAGTTAATTCAAATTATTTTAGCTTTTGAGTGAAGTCATTTTATGCATCTTCCTATTTGTAAAGTTATTAAATTCCTTATCTTACATTATTTTTTATTCAGCAAAGGCACGTTGAATTGATAAGAAGTGACAGTAAATACATTATTATGTCTTTGACAATATTACAGAAGATTATTTCAAATAAATGCAAAGAATGCTAAATGCTTTTCACAAAACTATTAAGCAACACAATTGTTTTCAGCATTGATAATAATAAGAAATGTTTCTTGAGCACCAAATCAGCACATTAGAATGATTCCTGAAGGATCACGTGACACTGAAGACTGGAGTAATGATGCTGAATTTATTTATTTATTTATTTATTTATTTTATTCAGCTTCACAGGAATAAATTACATTTTAAAATATATTAAAATAGAAAAATGTTATTTTAAATTGTAATAATATTTCACAATATTAATGTTTTTACTCTATTTTTGATTAAATAAGTTGCAGCCTTGGTGAGCATAAGATACTACAGAAAATTTTATGATCCCAAACTTTTGAATGGCAGTGTATAATAAAGAAAAATATGTGAATAATAAGAAACTATAGATATAGCAGTGCAAACTAGCGTTGGGTCGCAAATAAGCAGATCTGATGCTCATCAGGTGCAGGTCGACATAGGCGCAACTTGTTACATGTCAGATTACATGTAACATATATATATATATGCCAACATGGCTTGGCAAATGACAATGATAAAAGTCAGATAAAAGTCTTCCTCTGGCATTCCAAATAAATTAATACGAGTGGAAAATATTTTCTCCCTTCTACCATGCGCTCTCTGTTCTCCGTGGTGTCTCCTCCTAGCAGCAACAATTGCAGCCATGTCGCAAAATGGGTTAAGACATGCTTTTTGGGGGCGTTAAATAATGGTGCAAATACCAGTAAACTGACTAGCGCAAACATTAGTAAATCGAGTTGCGTGATTCATTTAAATACTCTCCTCCCATAAATTTTGCGTCTGAAAGGGAAACTCCTACAAATGTAGATGCAATAAGGTCAGCCGCAAAAACCACTCAGTCCACGCCTTTTGAGCACTAATTTTGCACTACGTCTTTAGTAAATCCCGACAGTAGTTTTTTAACGCCAAAAGAGGGTTTGCGCTGGTGCAAGCTGTTAGTAAATCTGTCCCTAACACACTACTGTTCTCTAATATAGCCTACTTGTGAAAGTTTTTGATGGATATTGACAGCAGACATCATTAATGCAGCATGAAATCTTTCTATCTATCTGAAATGCATGTCTTTTTCAATGTTGTTGACTGTTCTGAATAAAAGATCATTGTTACCACATGTGATCATTTGTTTTGAGGGCTGACCTGTGTCTCCTCCTCTTCCTCTGTGACTTCTTCTTCTTTTTCTTCGTTTTAGGCACTGGCCGAGGGGAAAGATCGGCATCAAGAGACACACTGGAAAAGCAAAGCAAAGAGAGAAACACATTTTTCAGATTTGGTTTGTTATTTTCATTTTATAGGTCATTCAATGACAATTACAAAATAGTAAGAGCTTGATGAATGACCAGTCATTCACTGTAAGCAAAAGACAGGGTTGAGTTAGACAAAAACTGATTGATTTCTAACGGTAAAAATTACATAAAGCAAGTTTTTCACTTTCAAATTCTGTTCAGAAGTAAAATATCAGGTGAGTGGTGCTAAAAAGTTAATGCTCTATCATGTTAAAAAATAATGTACCAGGTACATTTAATCCTACCCAAAACCTAACCAATAGGGATGTGACGGTGAGGAAATTTTCCCACCGGTTAATCGACGTGTGACAACACCGGTAATACTGGTATCACTGGGGCGGTGGGGGGAGGGGGATCTGGAGTTGGAGTTTTCCTCTCTTTTTCCATCTGGCTTTTAAATCGCTTACGGTGCGTGTCCACTGGTGCAGAACAGAGCAAGCATTTGCAATTAATTCCTATGGAAGCTCAACTTCCATAAGAATGAACTGAAAATGCTTGCTTTGCTCCGCGCCAGTAGACACGCACCATTATGAATGCCTGTGCACCCGTGCGCATTTTACTTTCGCTTTAGAATTAGCGCCAATTCGGGTGCAGCAATTGTTTAAATGGTGGGTTCATTATTTTTCTTCACGAAAAACACAACAACAAAACAGTACAATGACAAACTCGCTTAAATAGGCGCTTTTACGTTTCACTTTGAAACCAAATATTCCGTCAGTCAGGAGTGTGGCAAAATTGGCAAAGTGAGGTGAAATCTGATTCCTGCTGCTGATCTGTGCCGCAACTATAGTTCGGCTCACGCTGAATTGAGCAGACTTGTACAGTTTTTAATTTAAGTGTCTGTTCTGTAACTGAACTAAATTATTTTTATTACTATAAAAAAAATCGAAATGATGGTGGGGGTGGTGCCGCGGTGGGCAAGTGATTTAACCGGTGTTGTGGGTGAACACCAGTAACACCGTTAACACCGACTATCGCAGCAAGCCTACTAACCAATAGTTTTACCAACAGAAAATGTGAGATGATATTGCATTTGCTTCTACAAGTTTTTCAGGTATTTTAGTGTGACTTGTGCTTCACAGGACTAACAGAGTACTCTGCATCTGTACCAGCTGAGCAACCGAGCAAGTTTACTTCATCAGAAAAGCCATACATATGGAGTTGGTTGTGATGCAAATGTCAAAAATTACTTTACAAATCATGCACTATGATAAAAGTATAACATTGCATTGTGAAAGGAACTGTGTGGTAATAAGTCGTTATTGATCGATAATCTGCCCCTGTAATAATAATTTGTGTGAAAAGAAATACAAGTTGTTGGTGTTTTTCTGCCACTAGTGTTAATTTGACCTCAAAACTTCAGTGAATTTAAACGCTTTTGGAGTTTTACAAAAAAAATGTAGAGGCAAGTTTTTTGCCTAGTGAGCCTAGGTTGGCAATCTGTCACCCAAAACAACTACGTTCTCAACAACAGAAAAGGCACATGGAAAAATAGAGGTTAAAGAGGAAGGATATAAGAGACAGCAATAAGGAGAGAGAGAGAGGGAAAGCAGCACGCTCGGACAGGTAGATGACAGGCAGCTTTTAAAATCAATTTACTTTTAGTGGCAACACTTCTGCAACAACAAAGCAGAAGATCAGAGAGAATGGACAGCGTGTCCTGACTGAGTGGGACATGTGCGCCGTTTCAAAAGCACTGAGGTGTCACCTCAAGAGCGTCTTTTAAAGGTAATAACATTGAGGGGAGTGCAAGGAAGGATTTGAAGCTTAACAGAGAGATATAACACTGCAACTACTACTGAGAGTCTTCCTCAGGCAATTCTAATGCAATTATCAACAGGGAGACTATACTCAGACAAAGGACATTTATATCACACAATATCAATGTTTACTAAAGCACAGGGCGCAACTGTTATTATTGTGATTGCAGCAATGACACACCGCTCTCATTTCATCAAGACAACAAAGAGGATCTAATCAAAACTGGGCGTGAAACGCTTTACCGTAACCACTAATATTCTTGATTCAACCAGAAGGCAAGAGGCGAGCTGATCGAGTTAAAGACATTTTCTGAGCTAATTGCAAAGGTTACATTTCCGACCTCCTGAACGAAGAGGATTTATCGAATATATAGACCGAAAAGATGGAATGAGCAAACACTATTCCCCTGCGCCTATCTTATTTAGCCACATCAAGTAATGTCCTTCCATCACTTTTAATCCTTTGAACCCCACCAAAAATCCATTAGATGCTTCAAACTCCCCAATCTGTACCATTCAAACACTGATAAGGCCCATGGAATGGAACAGCTGACCTCTATAATATTTTCAAAGGCAGATTTTCTGATACTCACCCTATTTATATCAAAGAGACTGATTTTAGCTTGCTATATTAAGCTTAAAGTGCTCTGTGACTGAAGGAGCTTTCCTCATAAGAATTAGCACAATGAAAGTAGGAGGGATAAAACACTGAAAATGTAGATGTTATTGCCTTCTTAGAGGTATGTGTACAGTAAATAGCACTTTATACCACACCATATATCACAGACTGTCAGAATGACATGCATATGACAGGCAGCAATGAAAATATAAAGCGTGGGAGAAGGTATACAGGATATACATGACAAATACACATGACTGGTGCAGGTTAAAGGTACAGCAGCAGCGGCAATGAGATTTGCTTCTTGCGGCACATCGCTACAGCAGGATAATAATATTTCATAGACACAGGGGAGTGCTGTCCGTGACAGTCGATGAATTACAGACTGTTGTAGCTTTGGCTTTGCCCAGCCAGTCAGTGATTCAATATGAGCACTGAGAGGAAACCATTTAGATGGATCAAAACACAGACGGTGAGCCAGGCAGGCCGTGCAGATGTACTCGCGGGGGATCAGGCCGCTTACTCGATCTCTGAGGGTGGAAAAGGCTGTTTGGTCTGATATAGTAAGGCAGTTTATCCAGCCATTGCTGCATTAGCAAGTCTGAAACGCATTAGAAGCTGATTAGCAGAAAAGCAAGTGCCATTTCTGCTTAATTAGGAACCTTTGTCTCACATTACACCCTCAGCACAAAGGCACACACACACAAACACACATAAAAAATACAATAGTCCAAGATTTTTACAGTTAATCTTGGTCCTGCCTTTTTTGGCAGACTAAATGAGATTTGGTTAGTGCAGTTTAAAAAGAAAAAATACAGAGAAGCAATTATGATAAGCAATCACAAGTAACGACAAGTCACAATTAGGGCTGTCAAACCATTTATATTTGATTGTAATAATTTTTCTGTCCTTTTTAAATGTAAATAATGTGTAATATACTGTATATGTGCATATCGATATAAATGGATCACAGTGTTATTTTAGTAGGCCTATCATTAAGATACTATTATAGCTTCTTTTTAATATTTTTATTTTTTATCTTTGTATTTTCATTTTAGTTCAAGTTTTACTAATTTTGTTGAGTGTTTAAAAATATATCTACAGTGCACAGCATAAATGAGTACAGTACACCCCCACTGAACAAATACAAAAGATGTATTTTCTTTATGATCACTAATATAATTCATGGAAAGATGGCAAAACTAAAATGTATGTCATTAATAGCCATAAAATAATTAAATTATCCAATTTTGTTTAAATTAAGGATTGCAGAAATGAGTACACCCTAGATTTAATTCAACTAATGTATAATATTCTAGCACTTAGTATGCCCTCCATAATTTTGAATATACTGCTCTGACCCTTCTTGGCACGGAGTGTACAAGTTCATGACAAATTGTCACATCTGTCCTGTTTAACTCCTGGATGATGAGCTCCTTAAATGCCCAGTGAGCTTCTCACTGTACTCTTCCTCTACCAACACCATAACATTTTGGATGCTGATAGATCCAAAATGTTTGATTTGGTCTCATGAGACCAGAGTATTGATTCCCAGAATCTATATTTTTTTAAATATGGGCTTCGGAAATGGCTAACTGACTTTATTGTGCTTTGGCTACAGTAGGTAGTTCCAGTGAGAACAACAATCATGCATGTCATTTCTGCAGGCTGCATCTTACTCTGTGAGATAAACACTCACTCTTTTCATAGCTTTTGCTGGGTCTGAGACACTCGCTTGGTATTTCTCCTGCTCTTTGTCTAGCAAAAAAATCTAATTTCATCACTAAATGAAAGCTTAAAATGAAGGCCTGATTATTTCAGGGGCCTTGTCACAAGTCCATTGTTTTTGAATTTCTGTGTTACTTTTGCTATATTTTCACACTTAAAACAATGATTTGGTAATCCTCTTGTACCACTGTCCTCTTTTGTGCTAAGAAATAAGTCTCCTGACAGTGCTCTGCCAAGTGGTTCCATTGTTGTCAGCATTAAGTCTGAGAATGATTCAGTGGGCTATATAACACTTTTAATTCTCTTTAAATGTTTTGGTTCAACATACTTACCCGTTGATCAAACATTGCCTTAAACTTACACCAGAAAATTTTTATTTTGTTTTATTTAGTAACTTTTAGGAGGGTGTACTCATTTTTGCTACACAACATTTTATCACCATGATAAGAAAATCTTATTTTCCTGAATAATTTTGACATGCTTCTTTGGTAATTGATCAAGCAGACTTACTGGAACATTATATCTCTAAAGAACCCTAACATATCTTCTAAGTAATTGAGTAATTGCTGACTTTCAGAAGTTTCAGAGGGGTTGTATAGGTTTAATAATTTTTTATTTCAGTTTTAGTTATTTTAGTACATCAAGTTAAACTAAGGGTGCTCTCACACTTTGATTGCCTGGTCCGAATCAGAGTTCGATTCCTCCCTTTCTTCCCTTAACCTTGCTGGTGTTACATTCACCGTCTCGTCTTCGAGCCCCCCGCAGACGGAGAGTTTCAACCGGCAACGACAGGTCAGCCAGATCCCGAGACCACGAGGACAGAGGTGACCCGCGCCCCGGAATTGGAACTCCACCTGACGTCTGACCAGGGGTGTGAGCCCACGATATCTGCAGACGAGGGAGAAACAACTACGGAGAAGGAGGACTGGCTGATTGACTTCAGCGAGGAGTCGACTCCCACCCTATCCCACCCGTCATCTTCATCATCGACATTTGACAAGGACTATACTATGGACTGTATTTTCCTTTCCGATCCTCTGCCCACGCTGACAACGACTCTGCGCTCAGCCAGTCCTTCTGTACCATCGCTGCCGGATGTCATCAGCCCTGCGCATCACCTCATCACCTCTGTCCTCAGTCGCACCGGCGTCACCGCAGCCCTCGGGATCTCCAGCTCCACCTCCGTCAGTCGTCGCCAAGACGTCGCCGAGGTCTCCCAGGCCAGTGACGTCGCGGGAGTTCGCCAGCTCTCCTTCTGCGCCCCGGAATTCACCTGCCGAGTCTCCTTCGGTCGTCCCCCAGATGCCGTCAGTCTGCCCTACATCATCTGGACTCCGCCCATCGTCCACTCGGCCGTGGACTGTCGGCTCTCGGGAGCTCTGGGTCTGTGCCATCAGTTTTCCACCACCTACGCCGCCAGGGGATCGTCGTCCTCCCTTCATCACTCCGTCACCGTCACTCCGTCCACCTTCAGAACCCCCTCCGGCCCTCCCTCAGATGTTCCTTTACGGCGCGAGGACGCGCCTCGCCGGAGGGGGGAGCTAATGTTACATTCACCGTCTCATCCTGTTTGTTTTGACTGTCACGTGCTCCTTTGTTTTCAGTTCCCGCCACTCATCATTCACCATGGACACTGATTACACTCACAACTGTTAGTCATTTGAATTGTGTATTTAAGTTCCTTCCTGTCATCAGTTCGTTGTCCGGTATTGTTAATGTTACATGTGTTTGCTGCTACCTGCTTTTTCCTTGAGATTAAACTACTTAATATTACTCGTATCTTAGTTCCTCGTCTTCCTTGTGTGTGCTACTGTAACAGCTGGATTATACATTATATTATCTGGGTCCAAACCATGATACGCTTGCCTCATTAAAGCAGCATCAGTTTACCCCTGTTGTTTGGTAACAATGATGAAGGAGAAGGCAGCAAAATGCATAGCATTGCTCGCCTCAATTTTATATTTTGGTTTTTGAACCTTTGGTTTATGTTTCCAAAGCATCAGCACATAATTGCACTTGCGTCTATCTGCCGCAAATGTACGGCAAATGTTCTAAAGAATGCGGGAATCCAGCAGATACGAGATATACATTCTCTCTGCTTGCAGTGCGTCAGTCACGCTTGACAGGAAAGTAAGTGAGAACACACTAGCGTGACCAGACGTCCCATTTTTCCCGGGACAGTCCCATATTTCAGCTCTATTTTTAGTGTCCCGACTTATTAAGAAAAATTATGTTTTGTACTGTATTTCATCTTTCCTAAAATTTTGTTATTACTGATAGAACGAGTAGTAGTAGTGTTCGATCACGTGAGAACAGCCCAATCAAATTTGTCATAGAACAAAATTACCATCCAATCACAATTCGTTATTGATTAACTTGCCATTAGTGAAGGCAGGATAGGCGGACTCGCGCTGAATGACATACACCCAAAGAGCTCCCTCTCTTTCCTTCAGCGCAATCCCAGTTCTCTCAGACAGCGCGCGATCAGTTCTCATTGCGCCTGAATGGTCAAATGAACACATAGTTGTCGAAATGTCCATCGTGTGCAGTATCTAATGTAAATACAGTTGGTTATGGCTTAAGTGGATGTAAACAGGTGGGTGAAACCCGGATATGTGTCAGTATATTACCTCCATGAATTTGGTCTTAAAGGGACAGTAGCCTAATTAAATATTTGTCTGTTATTAATGTTAATTAAACAACAAAATATGTTAAATAAATGTATACATGGTGAATAAACCTACTGTATCTGAAAAACAAGTTTATTTAATTTGTATCTCTATTGTATTTGTTGTATTGTTTGTAAATGTCTTTTTTATAAAACAATAATTATCGTGAAATAAAATTTCTCATATTATAAATAAAATAGTCATATTGCCCACCCCTTGCTCACCTGTCCCATATTCCACCATGAGAGATATGGTCACCCTAGAACACACACAAACGCAGTTTTATCAAATCATACATAGGGCCCTATGATTTCCGCGATTCAGAAAACGTGGACGGAATCGCGGAATCCATTCATAAAAACGGAATTTACTATATAACGCGGAATGTCACGGAATTTGTCAAATTTTTGATGAATGAATAAAAAGCAGGTCAGTACACTTAAATTAAATCGCGATATAGATATAGTGTCTGTGAATATTAAACCGCAAAAAGACTATTTAAATATGAATCCTGCATGTCTGTGAAATGAATGGCGCAGAAGCGCAGTTTCATTTACCTCACACACACACACTGAAGCACACGTGACGCTCGCGGTGTTTTTATCCTCTGTCGCGTCACTATATGAGGACATGAACGCACAAAATTCATCTCCAGAGCCACTTCATCAGCATTTTACCATTTTGTTTGAGAAAATCTATCGCCATACCATAAACACACAGAAACTCAAAGCTCTTGGCAACCCGTCATCCGCGATTTAGTATGATTGCATTCATATCAGCAGCGAACCGTACTGGAGTTCACATGAACCGTACCCCAGACCACCCTTTTTATGCGGACTCGGGTATGGTTCGAGGGTGCGCAAATGTTACTTTGCCACCTAGCTTTGGCAACTAGTTGAAGTTTAAGTTTATTATATTGTATTTTATTTCATTTCAATTAACGTTTATTTTATTTCAAGTAACTAAAACGTTTTTGGTTTTAGTTTTAGTTAACTACTATAATAACCCTGATGGATTGAGGTAATTTTTTTGTAGCAATGCTTGTCTCACTTACATACCAAACTGATTCTATATTTCTTAAACTGCATCCAATACATAGGAAATTCAATAAAAAAAAAAAAAAAAAAAAAAAAATATATATATATATATATATATTTTTTCACCGCTGACCTGCATTTCTGGTCTAAGCATTAACCTTTCGATGAATAAAGGTGCTTCACTATTGTGTGATGATAATTAAATTTCACAATACAGAGACAGATAAGATTTGATAAGTGTCCGTGTTGAGTTTGATTTGAATAAAGAATAAATTATGGGTGTTGCAATATACCAGTATTGACAACAACTGTCATATTTAAACAAAAATGAAATATTGATGTTGGTAAACACTACACATATGATAATGTCACAAATATTCCAGTGCCAGTAACCATCTGGTTAACACTCCAACATGGCAAGTGGCGGTATTGCACAAAATCATGTCATGTCATGTCAATAATCATGACAGATGAAAATCTATCCACACCTAAAGTAAGTGTGATTCATTGGCCAAAAAAGGAGAAAGTACAAAATAAAGTTAAGCATGAATTTGAAAGATATAGCATTAGAATTATTTTTTCCAAAATTTCTATAAATACTGCAATAATATTGTTATTGTGAAATTTTTTGTTCATGATATTTGTGTAGTGAAATATATCATGATATCATGGCAGCCCTAGTTCCAATCAGCTCTGAAATCAAACTGTTGTTAGTAGTAACACCTTTGATGCAACACATTCTGATCCATTGACCAATGTGAATTTCACAGAGATGTATCTAGTTTTGCCCTTTAATTAGCTTATGGGTTTGCTCTCCAGCTTTTAAAGTCTTTCCGTCAGTTTCAGTTGACCTTGAAGGCGCACAGGTAAAGAACACACCCCTAATGGCCACCATCACTTCAGCTGTCAGAAGGAACAGCGCGGAGAGGATCGTCTTATGAGTTAGACTGAGCACTGACACACTCAGGAGAATAGACAAGGTTAGGGAGTTAAAAGGCTGTCAACATTTATAAATGACATTCCACTGAGGGCTTCAGCGCTGTTTACATTCCCAGCACTGCTGTATGTACCTTTCAGCTTTGGATAAAACATGTTTCCCAGAATTAAAATAGAGAGGCTTAAGCTTGTTACAAAAGTTATGAAAAGAAAACTGTGCAAGCAAAATAAATCAATAAATAAATAAATCACACATAAATCTTTTGACTACTGACACACTCCAAAGGATGTCAAACTTACGGAGTGAAAGAACTGTCAAGACTAATAAAAGACTTTAAATAGAAGGGTCTTCCCAAAAGGACAGAAGCCATCTATTTAAATGTCACTTTATTGAGACTGAAAATGACACTACACAATAAGTCTTTTCACATTTGAGATGTTTCTTTTATTTGGATAAGAAAGCATGTCGAAAACAACTGTCTGTGTACATGATTTAGGATTGAACAGATGAAGGAAAGCTGTTTGTGGATTTTGTGGTTTAGCTTGATCTGACTTAATCATTATTCGATCTTGCATTGTTTAGGTGCCATTGTGTGCTTGATTATAAAATCTCAGCTGAAAAAAATGCATTTGCATCTGCTGTTTTCTGGCAGAAAACGGAGCATGAACTCAGCTAGAGATTAGCATGTTTAAGATAACACTTGATCTGCCGTCCTTCCTGTTTTACATAATGATGCACTGCTTTTGGTCTGTGTTATCACGCACACTTTGAAGATATCAGTGGAATTATGCCGTTGAGAATCCAATGCTGAATCAATTCCTTTCATCAGGTGGAGTTTGAATTTTAGTGGATGGGAAGTAAGAGGACCCCATAAAAGACACCCGTGTTAAAAATTCCAGCAACACCTGAATGTTTACACTGTGGCAAGGAGATAAGAATGTTTGTGCCTGCCATGCTTTAAAGTTTGGGGTTTCTAATTCATGCTTACAGAGTGAAGATGAAGCTTAGAAGTGGATTCAGTGCTTCATATTTTCATGTGTTTGATCTTCTCTGGGGTCAAAATAAAATTCACATTTGAATAGCTTTATCTATATAAAGGTTCTATGGTTAAATTGTACAACGTTTTCAACAGCACATGCTGTTTTCAACCACTTCAAAGTTGGTTTAAATCAGCTATTTTACTTTCAGAGAGTCTACAAATAGCTCTTTTCTATAACAGCAAATACATACTGAAGTGTTTGCTCCTAAGCAGTGAAAAGTCTTTGATGAATATGTGTATATGAGGAACAGCTTTAGAAGGTACAGACCTGCGAGCTCGGCGGTGACTGTGGCGTTTTCGTCCTCTGCGTTTTGTGTGTCCATTTTTCTCATGGCTTTTTGCAACCGTATCTTTCGTTTTCATTTTCTCCTCTTCATCTTTAGGTGCAAGGCTAGCTGCTGTCTCCAATCTGGAAGAACAGAATATCAACAACTCTTTAGCATCAAATATTTCACAGTCAACAGGTTGTTAAATCTGAATTAAAATACAGAAAATAACATGATCTTTTTTGTGTGTGTGTTACCCATTGGTAAAGTTTGGCAGTTATGTAATGATCTTAAATAATAACGGCTCAATAATGAAACTAAAATATATTGTTCTGAAGGCATAAAAATGCCCATCATTTTGTTATTCAGCTTGTAAATGCACTCATGTTTGAAGAACAGGGCTGGGTTTGGTTCTCTGCTGAGAAACATTGAGCATTTTCATGTTTCTCTTCTAGACCTTCATAAATGCAGAGGTCATCTGCTCAGCATTCAAATGAGGTGTCAACAGAGAAGCCTTTATTTACACGCCTCAGTTGAACTGACATTTCTGAAATTATTTGTGCGTATCCCAAGGTTGGCACATGGTTTGGAAACTCAAGACTCCTATGTGCTTGTCTTTCTGTCAGTGGAGGAGAGCAAAAAGTGTGATATGTGTATTCTTCATGATCTGATATTTAAACCAGAGAAAACTGAAAATTTCACACTTAAGCCATTGCCAGATATATTTTTCATGCAGTTTGATGATTCACTGATTGCACCCAGCAAGGCTGAAAAATTTAATAACTGGTTGACATGAAAACTGAGTAATTCGGTTTATGTTAGCTGTACAATGTATTGCTTACTAAAAAGTTAACTGTCAGGGTGATCGCTTTTTTATCCATAGGTATTTGTATGTGATGAGTACATATTTTTGTTCATTTACACACACACACACACACACACACACATTTAAAAACACTGCCATTACTGATCCACATTTGACCAGTTACCAATGATTTAGTGTTAGCAGTTTTCATTTTTGTAACACTAAAGCTGCAGCTTAACACTCTTTACTCTAATCACAATCAAAATGTGTCTGATTGAAATGGCACTTGAGAAGAGAGAGACCCAGGTGATTCAGCAAAGACCGTGACATGACACTTGAGCCATTCTTTTCTTGTCATTACCATGTTCCTCACAAACAGTTTGAAAATAAATGCATAAATAAAACTGATTGCTAGAGCTGGGTAAGTAGGCCTGACTTGATCTCCATGGCATAATTACAGATCCACCTCTGGAGTGTGAGAGTGTATGTTGCGTGCATATGTCTACGTGCAGCCCCGTACATTTGTACATGAATTTGTGTGTCTGAGTGCCTGCATGGTGTGTGTGTGTCTGATTGTAATGAGAAGTTAATCAGTCTTGCAGATTAAATGCTGATTGCCTCTCTCTCTCAGCAGCAGGAGGAGGCCTGCCCTCTGCCACCTCTGGATAAGAGAGGGCAAAGCACAATCACATTATTAATGTCAACCTTCCGGCACCGTAGTCCTACAAGGCCCTCCAATGGGCCAGTACGTGATTGGAAAATACACTGTCCTGCTGGGTATAATAAGGAGAGGATTACAGACAGTGAAACAGTGAAAACATGTTGGTGTGAGGGCAGTTGAATGAGATGTTCATGAGTCTGAGCGTGATCACACGTTATTGGTGGTCAAAAAAAGGTCTGTGATTTTAAAAATTTAATTTTCAAAGTTGATCCAAAAACAGTTAATAATACCCAGAAAAGCATTTCAGCCAAGTGAGCATGTTGAATCAGCATCAGAGCCGTCGGTGAGAGAGATCATCCAGATTAAGCAAGCCAACAACAAAGTCAAGAGGGTACACGCAGAAGAGTTCTTCTTCTTCTGAGTATTCCAATGCAATATTTCCATAAACTACATGCCGTCTGGAAATGAAGAAAGTAAAGATTAAATGATCAACATCGATCAAGCCCTGCTTGCTTATGGTTTGTATATCCGCAGTAAAAGTTCCAGTTACTTTTGAGTGACAAATACAGACTACTATCACCTGCTGGTGTGGACCGTTTCTCTCATTAATGTGTTGAATGTGCATGCATATTGACTGTAGTCTTGTGCTGTGTTTGAGCGCAACTTGACCCAGATGTAGGCAACGTAATGCGACAACACCAATGCTTGTTGCCACTAGTTCTTGATCTTGGCTTGGTGTATCTGAGCTGTTAAGCCACAAACATGTTACCAATAACCATCAGTAGTCTTAGGCAACAAGCATATTGCTGATAACCTAAAAAACCTTGAGGTCAACATGAAATTCAATTTGATGAATCTGAACTTGCTAGTCTTGTGTTAAACCTTTCATTCGTGCAAGTTGTCTTTCAACAATCTTACTCAAAATGTGAAGATTGCTTCCGTTCTAGAATGGCATTCCTTCTCTGATGTGTCAGTTGCCTACTTGGGCAAAAACATCCTTAACTACTCCCCTGCAACAGACAGACTGCCGAGAGCTAGAGACAAAAAGAGAGCTTCTTTTGGAAATATGGCAAAAAACTGAAATAAGGTTGGTGGCAAGTTCCGGTTCATGCAGACTTAAGCAACAAATATGTCGCCAAATACAACTGGATGGCTTAATGCGACAAATGTGATGTCAATACGTAGATAGCTTTAAAGGCATAATATGTAAGAATTCCAAAAATCACCAGAACAATGTTAAATAATTTGATGACTTGTGTACTCGCATTATCCCGAACATTTCTAACAATGTTTAAATTAAGAGACTTTTTTTCCAGTGAAGTGGACTGTCATAGCGTAGCCTGTCAACGATGTTATATTCTCATTATTCTCAGTTGTTAGTTTAACTCCTGTAGAAACCAAGAAAACACATAGATCTGATAGCTGGGAGCTTAAAACAGCATGTTGGCAATAACCAAACAGGCCTAAAGCAACTAGCTGCCTTAAGCAACAAGCATGTTGCTCATATCTAAATAGGCTTAATAACCGCAACTATAACTTCAACGATATTTGCGGGCAAAGAGTCCATGTTGTAACAATGATGTAATGATGCAAGAAAATTCCAAATCAAGCAGCTTAAAATTATCAGCGCGGCAAATTCACGTGTTCAAGTTCACAAACTTGAATTTGATGTGAAATCCAATTGGGAAACAAATCCCTCTTGCAAAATTCCTGAATGCACAATTCTTATTGAGATGAGAATTCTTATTGAGATTGCAGTTTTGCCCATGAAATTTGTCATCTAATTAGTTCCTAAGCAACTTGATAAAACTGCTGATAATACTCTGATAATACTATATAGGGATACTTTGAGTTGTAATAGAAGCTTTCTTTCAATTTTCCACGGACTTCTTTAAAGCCAGACTCTTTCTTACTGGCCATCAGCTAGAGAGACTTGCTGATGAGAGCTTTAAATGAAATTGATTTCCCCATCACTGAATGACTTTTCTCTGATCGGCTTCAGAATTTATGGAAGAACTTCTCCACAGGGAGTCAGATTTATGGAGCGCTGTTTATATCTGTCTCAAACACACCACACACACACACACACACACACACACTTGCATCGGTTTGGGCTTGCTAACTTTGAAAGCTGTCTTGAGTGCTTGTAATCCATTACTCTGGAAAGTAGAGATCATTTGAAGGGTCTAAATGGAACTATTCAGAGTTCACAGCAGGAAGAAGCTTTCTAGCAAATACTAAGCTGCAGATTTTAGCTGCAGAGCATTTAATGTAGAACTGTTAGACACTTAAGCCTTTCTGTTTGTTAGCAGCTATGGAATGGAGACTTTATTAAAAAAAATAACAAATACTGTAATTGGGTTTGTGACAATTCACAAAAACAAAACACAGTTGTTTAATAATAAGGAAAATCTGTTTACCACTTTCAAGGATATGGGCATGATTTATATAAACTTACATACATTTATATAAACTCTGTCATTACTGATTTACATTTGGCCAGTTCCCAATTATTTAGTTTTAGCAATGTTAATTTTTCTAACACTAAAACTGCAGATAAACCAAATGCTCAAGAATTAGGGGTTTGTTCATATGGTATGGGCAATATATAATGCTCAAGAATTAGGGGTCAATATAAACAAGCATGTTTCCAATAACAACTAGATAGCCTTAAGCAACGCACAACATAAGTAACGCACATTGCCATTGTGATCGCATAAGCCTAGCAAGAAGCCAGTTCTATATATATATAATATAATATATAATGCTCAAGAATTAGGGGTTTGTTCATATGGTATGGGCAATATTAAAAGTGACATTTACCTTTGAAATCACCACTAATAAATATTTTGATGATTAAAAAAAAGCTTATGACAACCACAAACTTAGATCTATAAAAATATTGTTCATATAAATAAATTAGTCAGGCTTAAGAAGATAATAACTGACAATCAGGGACTATAAAGTGTTGAAAATGTAGGGCCTTGTCCTGCCTGTGGAGTGTTGTTTGTGCTGTGATATGGAGTCTCGGTGGCAGTCTAATGGCAGCTCTCCAGGTTGTGTTGATGTGTTTCTGTTGTTGAGAATGAGTCACGGCTCCTAGCTCAGGTCTCCTCACAGCCACTGTCATATGACACTGATACCAGTGTGATGGGAGAGAAAGGCAGGGGAAGAAATGGAAGACTGAGAAGGGAGCGTGATCTGGAAAGAGAAGGCAGATGGCCCAGGATGCATACAAACACACAGAAAAAGGTGGGTGGGAGAAATGTCACATCTCCACAAAGACGACAGAGAATTCAGATGTCTGTTTTAGAAGGTTGTAGCCATGAACACACACAGGTGCCCAAACACACACATAGGCCCTATTGCCACCAGGTATAGTAATGCAATTTTTGTGATCCCATCACAAGAGGTCTGCACTAAATATAAGTAGAAACAGGGTCTAAAACAGGGGTCAGCAACTTTTTTGTCATGAAGTGCTATGTCTTTTACGTCTTACAAACATGCATATGTTTATTTACATTTCATGAACTGGTCAGTGGAGGAGGCTGAATATTTATGAAATATTTGCTAAAAAACTGCACATGCACTGCAGTTTTGTTGGGAATACATGCAATGCGCATCAGATTGCAACATTAAGGGTTTATAAAAAGAAGTTTCAAAATGTGAAATTGGATTCATTCATGCATGCAAACATACCTTTCTTTCAAGATTAGACCTAATTGACTTTGCTGAGATATTTTTCAAAATATCTTTAGTATTCCACAGAAGAAAGAAAGGGTAACATTTATTTTGACGGTTCACTTTAGACATTCTACTAACTATGAGTAACAATGCACCTACATGTCAACTAACTCTCATTAGAGTATTAGTAGACTGTCTGCTTAATATCTGATAACAATTTTGATGCTTCTCCAACAGACATTCTACTGATTATATGTAACTTTATGAGTACATGTCAATTTATTCTACAAACCCTAATCCTAACAGTCTACTAACAGTCTACTCTAATGTATGTTATTTGACATGTAGTTGACAAGTTACTTATAGTTGGTAGAATGTCTAAAGTGGACCATCGAAATAAAGTGTAACCAAAGAAAGTAATACAGGTATGGAATAACATGAGGGTGAAAGAATTTACATTTTTGGTGATCTATCCCTTTAATATGCAGAGACTACAATTAAGTTTTCAGGGGAATTTCCTGAAAAGGCATAAACACTGTGGCACTATTAGTTCTTGTTTAGTTTTGTTTGATTGGCCCAATACAGCAACTTAGCTTGAGTTTGGGGCGGGATCTGTGCGTCTGCCAAATGTTTGGAAAACAGTCATTATTTTTGAGATTCCGTTGGTTGACACTAGTGGGACAGAAATGACACACTTCTGCTTTAATTACCACTCAAGGAAGTATGCTGCTGTCCTTCAGTATATAGTTCCAATATACGCTTATGCAATGAAATTTAGAAAAGCATCATGAGTTGACAGCAAAACAGAGAAAAATGAACACATTTTACTAAACACAGGCTTAACCCTTCTTGTCATAACCTAATTTGCGTGGATGCACATACATACATATGCAGCGCAGGAGTTTATGTATCTGTGAATAAGCGTAATTCAAAATACCTGTCGAGTTCTGATAACGAACTGCTTATTGTTTCACTTTCCATTATATCGCTCTTAAAGACACTCATAGTCTGATCTGATTCATCTGGGAAGAAGTGTTATTTAAGAATGCTGCTAGTTACTATGGCAGCCAGATATGTACAAGTATGAGATGTTTCATGCAAGCTAACTTATGACCCATAATTATATGCCTTAACACACAGACTAATTAGTGCTGTTAACACTCAACAAGAAGACTTGTCACAGACTGTAAGAAGTGTAGAACAAATTCTTCACATTGATACAGATGGATGTTTAATTTTTGGGACATTTAGTTCATATTCTTTTATCCTTGTGTTTCCCTCTTGTAGAAATTACCCCCACACACACACACACACACACACAAAAACACCCTTTAAAATCAGAGCTATGTTTTACCTCTAGTACTAAAAGCCTCACAGACTACTCCCTAGGCTCTCGGTCTGCGAGAGGACAACAGGCATAAAACGAGACACCATCCTCTCACTGCGGACACATCTGATATACGAGTCCCCAGTCCATCCTGTAGTTCACTGAGGCTATCCAGTGCTATTAGGCCTGTCATATCCACACCCAAACAACTGATAATCGCTATCATGAAAAAGGCGGGCGGCAGATCATTTTGAGAGAGAGACATGATTGAGCATGTTAATTAAGGGTGGATACCGATTAACTGACTCCAGAGCTCCATCTATCAAAATGAAAAGTGATTATATTGTTTGTCTAACATTTGGGTTAAAGGCAACCTCTTTTTATTGTGATATTGATACTAATGATGGGTATGCTTAGGCCAGACATGGTAATTAAACCATGTTTAGGCAAATGGACGTCATTTTGAATCAAGACTTGATATTCATCATTTAAAGTTTTCCAAAAATAAGAAGATCCTCTGCATGAAATGTAATCTGATTAATGACCGGAAAGCAAAGGACATTTTATATTGTACATTTTTGCGACTTGCTCCAGTAATCTAAAGCTCTAAAGATAAGTAAACTTGCTGCATCACACTGCTACCAGGTCAAGAACAATGCGAATGGATAATTACACTATGCTAATTATGGAAGTTGTATAATACACACACACTTGGAACCCTACATGAGGAACTGATCTCATGTCCCCTTACGGAAGGAATTCTAGGATCTGCATCCCTCCTAGACCCACCCATAGACTGTAAAAAAAGATGGACGACGCACCTTCACTCCCTTCCATTGTAGAAAAGTGAAGCCGCCAATTTCCCAATATAGCGCTGACGTCTTGCTCTGATTTGGGACCTGAGTCTGGGCAGTAGTGAACTCGGGACCCAAGTCTGCGCAGTAGTGAGCGAGAAGTGGAGGCGCGATATCAAGGCCCCACCCACACTCCTGCAGAATTGGTTAGTACAGTTTACTGCAGAACAACTCATAATGTTGGTGTGAAATAAACAGCTTTGGAAATGTGGTTAAAGCTCCAATCTCCTCCTGAAAATCCTGAAAAAAAGCCTTGCAAAGTATACTTCACTTGACTCGTACGCGTACACAGGTGTTCGACGTATGCGCAGTTTTGAGAAATCTCTCACCCCGAGTTACAACCCATGTAAATATATTTGTACTCTTTCATGCTAGAGTTGTACAATTGAGGGTACTTTCTATCCTCTTCTCACAATCTGTCATCTATATAGGCCTCCGTTACTGCATTCTCTTCTGATGATGAAATTCGTGTCACGCACACTGTACGCTGACCCTCGCGTACACATAAAAAGTTTCGAAATGTTTTGGCTTCACTTTTCAGGACTTGTGCAGGACACTTGGACCCACCTATCAGAATAGGGAATATCAAACTAAAACAAATCAGATTAGCTGTTAGTGTGAACAAACACTGAAAGTTAAACATGTAGCTTTGTACACCAAAAGCATTGCAAGTACTATTGAAATTTGCACTTTGACCCAAATAATTTTGGTATATTCATGCCTTCGGCTGTTGATGCAGGCCAACGAACACATCCAAAAATGGAATCCACTGTCAGATGCAATTACACATGAATGTGTATGAACATATCACTCGCCATCATATCACTACAAGTTCAAGTGCTGCATCAAAGTTCTGTACTTTCTGTAATTCTTTTGTCAGGCATTGATTTCTACTCTGTGTACGGCTGAGCTGTTGCTTCTTATTTGATAAAATGGAAAGACAATAACCCCAGCTTAAATTTCTGCAACATGAGGCCTGCTGCCTCCACTGAGAAAATAACCTACGTGGCATCATGGGAGAAAGAAAATCACAACACCAGACCTCATTATCTGCCACAGACAATGTCCTCGCTAAATCCCAAACGAGCAAGGGAAGGTAATTGATTTGTAGAGACACTTTCAGAGTGAGGGGGAAAAGGAAAGCGAGTTAGGCAAGTGGGGGTGGGGTGGTGGGGGGTAGTCAGCGAGAAGAAAATCCACAAACAGAATTGGCTGCCCTATTTCCAACTCTGCATGAAGGCTCCGCTGAGCGATACAAGTGGACATGAAGGATTTAAGAACAATCAGACTGATTTAGCAGCGTATTCCAGCCCTCCCATCTCTCTCACATTTGTTCTGCTCAGCGGGAGGTACGCAAGAACGACATAACAACAGAAAGTTACAACCTCCCTGTGCATTCTTTTAAATCTCACTGGATTTTCTTTCTTTCTTCGATCAGAGTGCATGTTTACACAGCTTGCATTAGTGTCTAAAGCAAAGCTTCTGTAGACCAGATGCAGTTATAGACAGGTATGATGATTAACAGACGGATAGACAGATGGAATGATAAAAAGTAATCATTTCAGAATCATTTTCTTGTTTATATAATAAACAACAGGAAAACGTCCAACCTTCTGTGCAAAAGATGGTCGGCACATATAGCGGGGAAAGTCATTTTGAAGACAAGTGAAGTTAGTTTATTCAATTATTGCTACCTGATGATAAAACGGAGCAACATAATGGTTTGATTAATTTCCTTATCACACCAGGCACAAAGAGTAATTATGGCCCGGTCCACTACTCTACGAGCCACCAATCAATCAATTTAAGCACTCTTCACTCCCTACCGTCCCCTCTGCTCAAACAAAACAAATTACCCCTCTCTTCTCTCTCTCTCTGTCGCACACTCATGCTCTGGAAGACTTTTGCCCCAGGCTGTGGAAATAATGCCAGGCAAACTCCAGATGTTCACACACACACGCACATTGACTCAAGCCAAAGTCTCTATACAACAGCCTAACAATTATTCTGTGGATATGCATTGTGAGAAAAAGGGCACTGTTCACAATGAGCAATCAACAGCTTGCCACTCCAACTTCACCCAGTGCAATGGTGGGAGAAACATGTTGAAGCATATGTTAATGATTCAGCGGGTGCATTCAGAGCATTTTCTCTTGCCTGATTGGACTCATGTATCTGTATATCCTTAACTGAGACTTGTCTGAGGTCATGATCAGGGGTGAAATGAGAGTCCTCTGAATTTTGTTCACATTTACATATTCATCTTCTCCACCATGCAATTAGTTTTAAAATGCTACCCTTAAGTCATGTCAGAATCATATTTATGAGCTGAGTGTACAGTCACTGTTCTACAATAATTACCATTGGGATTTTTTTGCGCACTGATTAGTTTTATGTGGTGTCAATTAAAGAATCATGACAAAAACGTAGGTTTATTTATCATATTAAGTTGTATTTATGAATGAATGAATGAATGAATGAATGAATAAATGACTACAATTTAGTTTGTGTAGAACTAATGACAAACTACATTTTCCATAATTCTCATTGGTAGCACAAGAATGATAAATTGAATAAATAGATAAAAGCATCAGTTACAGTTAAACATCTAGAATGGATCCTTTGCTCTTCATCTTGTTGCAGTAAGGCAAAAAACAAACAAACAAACAAACGTTGTTTGTTAAAAACTGAAAAAGAAATATGACAATGCCTTAACACGTCCATTTTATTCAGACCAAAATCACTTAAATCACTTCCCAGAAGGCAGCATTAGCAGAACTCTCATCATCGTTAACTGGATACAGGTTGTCTCTCTCTCTCTCTCTCTCTCTCTCTCTCTCCCTCCCTCTCCATGTTAAACATAACTCTATTTTCAAAGCTCAGTAATGCCTTAGGATATCTCTTGATATCTCCATCGAACACTGTAATAGAAAATATTACAACACTCTCAGAATAGAAATATGATGTAAAGAAAAGCTAAGAGAGAGCCAAACATTACAAAGATACTGAGTTTACATTTATGTCACGCTTACAGTTTTTTTTGTGTGTGTTTAAGTGTATCTAGAAGAACAGCTATTTAACACAGCAGTGATAAATATATTATGATATGATATATGTATAATGATATCACGATTTTTTTAATTGATGAAAGGTCTGGGTATGGTTGTATAAATGAGTACCTTACTCTCTGGACACCTTTAGCTCTCCTCTATATCGCCGCTTCCATGTTTCACAGCCCTTGAAACACAGACCTCAAACAATCTCCACCCCATTTCCCCATTCTCACTGACACTCTTCAAATTCCATTACCCTTACAGTCTCCCATGCATTACAAGCCAATTTATTTCATTTCATTAACCTCTATCAAAAAGCTTTCATGAATGCTGGGAGACAGAAAGGGGAGAATGCAGTGTAGGACGAGTTCATCTCCAGGATGAAAATAAATACGCTAATCAAAGGTACTTTTTTCTTATTGCCTTAAGCCAAGCAATATGTTCTAGGTTTGCTTTGAGAAATTACTGCCAGTATGGCTAAAAGTGAATTTCACAAAACCTGTTAAAAGTACATCCAGGTAATCCAAAATCAAAAGGAAAAAATTATATATTTACATACACACACACACACACACTAGTAAAAATATATCAAAAATATCAAAAATGTCTGAATAATTTTTGGTTTGACTATATATTATACATCGGTAGCCTAATAAAAAAAAAAAAATCATCTACTGTAGAAGACTTAAAAATAGGACAAAGAGTTCAACTCCAGGATGAAAATAAAGATGCTAATCAAAAGGTACTTTTTTCTTATTGCCTTAATGGGGGACTCAGTAGAATTTCAAATACACTGTTTGGAAGTTAGTCGGGCCGACAACAACAACAAACGTCTAACCAATCAGCATTAGGGGGCGTATGACGGTCGAGGAGAGAGAAGAGGGAGATTTGAAAATAAGAAGAAAAAAAAAACTGCAGAACGAGAGATGGGACACAATACAAAAGAGATCATTGGAATGAAGCGCTGGAGAGAACTTAGCGGGAAGGCGTGAAAACAGACGTGGAGGCTGCTTTGACGCCTTCTCGTGTGAGTAACACTGGGCTTTGATTGTCTGGAACTGCTGTGCTGTTGTCGACTAACACATTGTATTTACTCTTGTGTACTGTACGTTCATTTTTTTGTGCTTCCTTGTCGTTCATTCATCAATTGTGCTTTATTTTTCGTGAAGCATTTTGTTGCGTGTCAGCTGTGATAAACAAACATCCACTCGCATTGCGTGTATAACAGTGGCCAGATAGTGAGAGTTGTGCAGGTAAACCACTGCACATTGACAACTGCTAGAGAATGTGATGTTTAGCGTCATTGATAGTGCATTCGCCTCACATGCCAGCAGCGATCAGGCCGGAGTTTGAGACCAACTCGGAGCAGGGTGGTTAGGATTGAAGAGTGAGTTTTGGAGGCAGAGCAATGAAGAGAGGGGTGGGTTTGTTTGGGTTGATTTCAAATATCAACAATGTCCAATAGCGTAGTACAGGATCTACTTACCGCACCTTTAAGCAAAGCAATATGTTCTAGGTTTGTTTTGAAATATAATGGCCAGTATGGCTAAGAATGAATCCATCCAGGTTTTATTTCAAAATCAAAAGGAAAAAATTATAAATTTATATACACATATTTACAGAGCCCCGCACATGACATGCAAGAAAAAAAATGTAATCGTGTGCATAATTTAGCCTACTATTTTTTCGTGCATATCATGTCCGGCTCCATACATATATACCAATCCATTCTCAATCCCAAGGAATTAAAAACTGAAGCATGGTCAAGCGCATCACTATAAGATGCTAAAGGTACATAAAGGTGTCATAATGACTAAATTATACCCCAGTATATAATCTTATAACAATAAAATTCCTGTGTTTCTTACTGAAAGAATTTGGTTTCCTAGTCTTATTAGTGATGCTAAATATATATCAGTAGCCTATCTACAGTAAAAAGTAAAATAATAATAATAATAATAATTTAATACAAGATAAAAATTATAATATATGAAGTTATTATTATTATTTTAAAATATGATATTTGAGAGATTTACCCATAAAGAAAACTAGCAGTGCTGTAGTGCTCTCACTGAGAGAATTGTAATGCCTCTCTTAAGGTCATAATTAACAATGCTAATCTCACCCTCATCAACAACAGATATGTTTTCGTTTGTTAACAACCAAAGAATGCGTATTAGATCACAATGACTCAAAGCCCATCAGCTAGTCTGTAAATTACTCTGCAAAATCAAATTTCAAAAAATGAGGCATTCTTTGTTGCGCAATGATAGAGACGAAATGTTCCTTATTTAGATTTTCATGATTAACCCAATCTCCATGACACTTCCTGTCTGCCTCTTGGGGAGAAAGAAGATGTCTCTCAGTACACAGCTAATAGACAAAGAGAATAAGGGGTCCAATCAGTGGGCACACTGTAGCTAATTACAGTGAAAGGGATGCGTGGAGGACGAAAGAACAAGAGTCAGCTGGGGTTGCTGATTGGAGTGTGGCATTTCAGAGGGAGCAAAGGATCCACCATTAACACATCAGGCATGGTTCACTGCAGCAGATTTAGATTCTTACAACAGAGGAACTCCATTGAGCGCCAGGCTTAGATGTGGGCCAGTTGCCACTCAGAAGTAGCGGGCCGGGAATTTGATTGAAAAGATAAGAGAGCTGGTCCAAACCCATGGGCTCTATTTTATACACAAAAGAAGACAGCTGGCTCGGCTTGAGATGAGAAACTTCTGATTTGTAGTTCTTTTGATTTGGGAAGCTTTTTTCCATGTTAAGGAGAAGGACAGGAACTTAGCAGGAAGTCTGTACGAAGGAGGCCAATTAATTTCAAGCGTGCTGATTCTAGATGGCTGAGGAGATGAGCAAAAAACCAAATACAAATTCAAATTAATTGCTTTTCCACCAAGACTGTTACACTGTATAAAGTCAAGTGTGGTACTTCTTTTTATGTACTAGAAAAGTGGAAATTAATGTTAATTAGGGATGCACCGATATGATTTTTTTGGGGCCGATACGATACTGATTTTAACAAACAATTATTGGCCGATACCGATATTTGTCACTTCCTCTCTTAATTGAAATTTTGTCATCAAAATAGTATTTTGACGGGTGTTCTAGTCTACGGACTGACAAGGAGTGCACACAGTTCTTCAGAGTTATTTTGCAGATTTAAAGTTTGTCCGTTTATTAAGCATCCTCCGAAAAGGCATATGATCTGTATGTATTTGTTAACTGTTAGTTGTAATAAGTGTTTTGAGTAATTCGCTGTATGTTGATGATAATGCAATGAAGAGAGAGAGAGTTTAATGCACACTTCTTGTGCTCTGTAATGTTTAGCTTTTGTGGTGATTTGTTTGGAGTGAAAACGGACACAATAAACTTGATCATCATTCGGATGTGGTCCACTACACTTAAGAAAGTTACAAAAGTTATTTAGTCAAGAATAGTGTGCGATCTTTTGTTATTTGATTAACTTTAAAGCGCAGACAGCAGCGTTAGGATTATGCAACAGTCAGTATACAGCTCAGTGCCTTCACGAAGTTAATTTATAAACCATCGGTTTGTTATATCAGCCTTTTTCCTGCTACAGCCGATATGCCGATGGTTGTAAATTGAGCAAAAATCGGCCGATAAATATCGGCGACCGATACATCAGTGCATCCCTAATGTTAATTATGTTCAAACGCCACAAAACAGAAAAATCTAATACTAATACTGTTAAAAAGTGCATATTGCATTTATTGATAAAATCCTATTAATTTCTTTATGTGTAAAAGTTAACAAGCACAAAAACTACTAAAGTGCAAGTAAGACAAAATATTAAATGAAAGGGACAAAAATACTACTGAAAAAAGAGTGCAAATTAAAGTGAGCTAGTTAGCGTAGCTGAGGTGAATAAGGAGGCAAACAGAAAAAAGCCATTCAGTCTGTACTGTCTGATAGCGCTGGCAAATGCAAATAGAGCTTATTATCTTTAAATTACACATGGCTAAAAATAGAACCACTAGCAATGGACCCTGCATGCTCCCTCCTTATGTGGCACTGGCAGAATTTTCAGACACACATCACGAATTCAGAAAATGAGCATTGAAAGAGAGAATTTATGGTGTGTCATTATTCAAAGGGGCCATTTAAAAAGGTGGTTCAGTCGCAAAAGGTTTTAAAAACCTTTTAAAGATACGTTTGTTCTTTGGGACTGTCTGGAAGAACTACTCTGCTAATTCCAGTGGTGTACCAATATATTGAACGTATGAAAAAAAAAGAAAAAAAAAAAACTAAATTGAAACTTTCTGTCCTATCCTAGCCAGGGATATGTGGGGAGTACTCTGGGTTCGGGCCTAATTACGAGCTTTGAGCCCTCCTCTTGGATATGCATACTCTTTATCTATTATACGTAGCACTACGTGTGAACTCGTGAAAATCTATAAGTATGCAAACTGGGTGTGCGGTGGTGTCTCATAGACAGAGAAAGGATGACTGTAACAGCGATGAAGCGAACAGCTAACGTACTGTGCAGTGGAGCAAGACTAAGCAGCTTCACACTGAGACTCAAAATGGAAACCACAAATCATTGATTATTTCAGTCCTGACTGAGTCCCTCTCTCTGAGGAGAATGTCATTTGTGGAGGATAGAGTCTGCGTCGTTAAACCAAACCCCACAAGAGTGTCCCTAATTATTTCAGGCTATCAACAATACAACATTTGTGAGTGGGGGGTTCATTTTGTGATAGCCCTGGGAGTACAGTTGAAGAAATAAACATAGAACAAACACTACAGCAACCATCTTGTTTTTGTAAGTCTTCTTTTGATTATGTTATTAAAGCATGAATAATTAAGAGAAAACAGACAGATGTGTCCATTTTGAGGTGTAGTAACTGACTTTTTATCATTATCATATCACAGCAACAGGTGTGTGTGATTTTTGAATATGATTCAAATTTATGCTAAATCTCAAGAGAAAAGGTATTGCTATCATGTACAATCAAGTCCCCAAGTCTCCAGGATTTATATTTGTATCCCACTATTCTTTAGTTTAAGTGACATGACATTTATGACCATCAGTGTGGCAAAGTAATGTCTGTGAATATGGATCAAATCCAATGATCAACTTTTTTTTTTTCATTGCTGATGTTCATAAATATTACAGATTAGCAGAAATGTTGACTGAAACAGTTGAATATTCTCCTAAAAGTTATTTACTTTCCTAAAAGTTATTCTCCTAAAAAGTTATTTACATGGTAATTTGTAGCTTTAAATCCATCAATCCCTCCCTGAAAGCAAACAAAGGCAAACATCCTTTTCTTCCCACTGGCAAGTCGTCCGCATGCGACAGAGACTCGAGAGGTACTGTGGCCCCGACAAGAGCCAGATACGGTAATTAACGTGATGAGAAGCTGAGAGGAGGAAGCAACACTGTGTCATTCCTCAACTCAAGATTCACCCGACTCCACAACCCCCTCCTCTCTGCTGGCCTTTGCTATGCAAAACAGCTCACTGAATAATTCACAAAGCTCACTTTTTTACGAGCAACCAACACACTTCACACAGCACTCTTTACGAAATAATGAAACCGAATAAAATAGTTTTTTCTTTTTTTTTCTCAGATTTTCTGTAGCAAATTTACAGTTCCTCATAAAAGCAAGGGCAGATGAAACATAGTTTTACTTCCATTGCCTTTGGAGAAATTTCACCTATACGACTAGGATTGAACAGTAAATCAGCGCTCTTTGTTAATATTCTATGAAATTTAGGCACCCTACAGTGCTTTTCCTGTTTAATGAATGCACAGTATTCTCATTACTGAATAACTAGGAGGAATGCAGTCTCATATATGTCTCTGGTTCATGATATTTTCTATGTACAGCTTAGCTGCATGCTCCACAAATGAGAACACCACCTAAAGAAGAAAACAAAGAAGTTCAGCTACTGTTTTACTGAAAGCTGTTGTTACACATACAGCAGGTACATTCCATTTTGCATGTTTAAATCAAAAATTAAATTATTTTAATAACATCAACAGGTTCCTTACTTTATAAATAAAGCAAAACATACTATACTCCACTAAATAAGCATGTTTTGTATGTCTAAACAGATTTTAGACAAATTTCTTTTGAAATTTAAAATATAAAATTTGACTAATTCATAAAATAGTTATACCTCTGGTTTCACAGACAAGGCTTAAAGGGTTAGTTCACCCAAAAATGAAAATAATTTCATTTATTACTCACCCTCATGTCGTTCCACACCCATAAGACCTTCGTTCATCTTCAGAACACAAATTAAGGTATTTTTGATGAAATCTGATGGCTCAGTGAGGCCTCTATTGCCAGCAATGTCACTGAACTTCTCAAGATCAATAAAGGTACTAAAGACATATTTAAAACAGTTCATGCGACTACAGTGGTTCTACCTTAATATTTTAAAGTGACGAGAATACTTTTTGTGCACCAAAAAAAAAAAACACTTTAACGACTTTTCAACAATATCTAGTGATGGGCGATTTCAAAACACTGCTTCGAAGCTTTATGGACCTTTTGTTTCGAATCAATGGTTCGTAGCACCAAAGTCACGTGATTTCAGTAAACGAGGCTTCGTTTACACGATCTGAACCACTGATTCGAAACAAAAGATTCGTAAAGCTTCGAAGCAGTATTTTGAAATCGGCCGTCACTAGATATTGTTGAAAAGTCATTATTTAGTTTTTTTGGCGCACAAAAAGTATTCTCATCACTGTATAATATTAAGGTAGAACCACTGAACTCACATGAACTGTTTTAAATATGTCTTTAGTACCTTTCTGGATCTTGAGAGGTTCAGTGACATAGCTGGCATCAGATTTCATCAAAAATATCTTAATTTGTGTTCTGAAGATGAACGAAGGTCTTACGGGTGTAGAACGACATGAGGGTTAATAATAAATGACATAATTTTCATTTTTGGGTGAACTAAACTTTTAAGCTAGTCCCAGACTAAAATGCATGTTTGAGCTGCTTTAACTGAAAGTAACTTGCACGGACATATCTTAAAATGCCAATGTCAGTGCCATTGTTTTGTCTCAAGATGCACACCAGTAATGTCTTTTTCTAGTGAATGTTTAAAAAAAAAAAAGCTACTTAAATGGCCTAATTGAACTAAGGCCTAATCCTAGTTTAGGCTAAGCCCTGTCTGTGAAACCGGGCCATAGTGTATCACAATCACAATCTAAAATATCCATTAAAAATCTTACAGCCTAATCTACTGTATGTTTCACCTGCTTTTCAGCCTTACTGAACCAAACACACACACATGCATTCCTTGGACCTGCTCATTAATTCGATGCACAATGTATCAGCTATGTCCTCTCCACCTGTGCTCTGTTACATGGGCAGATGGAGAGAGGGCCCCTCTCTGAGTAGGACTCATCTGTCTACTTTGTGAGTTACAGTACCCAGCCCCTCTCCGCTCTGCCAGAGACTGAAACCAACCGGGCAAACACTGCAAGAGGAGCTATTTTGGAGTTGGATGCTACTGACAGTGGCCCGTGTAATGGCTGCCTGCTGACATTGTTCCGCTTGAAAGGATGGGAGGCTGCTGAGACATGCACAGAAAGCGTACACATGGAGCCAGACCACCAAGCCAAGTCCTTTGGTCTTTTATCTGCTGTTTTCAATTTGTAATTATTATTTTTATTGTAATTTATTACAAATGTTCTATTTGGGAAATCTTATTAAAGGTCTTCTAAACTTTGACAGGGAGTTAAGAAAAGAAATAAAAAGGAGAGAAACATTGACTTGGTTGGAACTGACCCCTGTAAGCGTTCTTAATCTGTGAGTCCTCATTAAAGACACTGTGAACTCCCTCCTAACAAGCAGGTGTAGGAAGACCATTATGTGGATGCCCAATAAAAATGCTGTCATCATTTCCACTAACCTTCTATGTTATATAGTACCTCATCACAAAGAGGCTATTTCCATTTTATGTGAGGGAGGTTCATTCAGTTCGCTGAGTCTCCACAAGAATACTCTCTTTCAAGGGCAAGTGGATTATTCTGTTGTTCATAATGTGTCATATGAAGTGCCCTCAAAGACCTACAATTTACAAAACACAGTGACATTCTGTATGTTTAATGACTCATATGCTAAACAAAGAGGTTATTTATAATATGCTACACAGAAAACACTTTGCAAATTGTACATCACCTTATAGGTGAGATTTCAAAAGTCAAAATGAGATCAGAATATTTCTAATTTAAGAATTTCATTATGCTCCAAAGTCAAACAAGGACTCACTAATAATGTGTTCTGGAATTACTACCTATTTCAGCATTCAATTGTGGAATAATACTGTTGATCTACTAATGTTTAATTGATTGATTGATGTTATTGGTGTTATTATCCGGTTTTTAAGCTTAAACCTCTGGTGGTGAGGCAATCAAATGAAGTGAATATCATAAACTTGCATGAGCTTAATTAAGCTCTGTCCATTCAATTTGCAGGCAGCTCAAGAAAATGACCAAATATTGCAACACATGCTTCTGTATGCTTTAATTACATTAAGTGGAAGCTAATGAGAAAAATGGTGACATTAATATTAGGATTTAATTGCAAATTCTAAGAAGCTAATGAGTAATTGCCTAAATTAGCATATTTTATGTTATTTTTTGTTCAAGTGTAGGCAGATTAAACAAGGTATTTAAATCCTTATGGCTACATTTATTTGATAATCACAACAGAATTCATTATTAGGAAAAAAGGGTCATTATCATGTAGGAAAGAAATTCTGGAAGAATTACAGTTACATTTTAGACAAACTGCAATCTGTATGTTTGATTTCCTGTCCAGAAAATCATAATAAACCATAAAAGATGGAAGGGAGCATCTTTTTTAAAGTGAAAAAAAGAATTTTGGTCTCAAAAGAAAACACTCGACTCCAAGTCTGTGACATTACTTTGCCCTGTTCTTGACAGCTACTTTATACCAAGTCATTCAGAGGTGTCAGTCAAATTTGTGCCCTCCTTCTCCCACTCATGTCAGCTCTTATATCTTTTCTCTTATGACCCTGATACTTTAAAGTAAAAAAGGGAGAGAGCATGAAAGAATAATGACTATGATTAGTCATAAAATTTCTTTACAGGTTTTGACACAAAGAGAAAATTTGATATCAAAGCAAAATACCTTTTAGCATATTGTGGATCAAGAGAACAGCTCTCATAAGAATGAATTCATAGCCAATGTAGAGGACACTAATGTGTTTCCCATATTACTTTGTAAGATCAGAAACTCATTGCCACAGACTGAAAGAGGCACACCCAAAAAAAGAGAGAAATATTGTATATTGAGGGGATTTAAATAAATAGTATCTGATTTACTCCAAAAGTCACATTATAATGGGGAGGGGAACATCCCTACGCCTTGATCAAAGACAAGTGTCATTACTTCGGCTCTGTGTAATAGGCCTGAATCACTGTAGCACTTCCTTTACAAAATCTTACCTGGAGAATGAGAGCGAAACAAGGTGTTTTTCTCAGCTCTACAAAGCCTTTTTATTTAAAACTTGAACTAACTACTTAATTGCTCACCTATCTACAGGCCTTTCATGTTCTGCATATGAATAGACAACAAATTGAAATATATATGTGAAAGTATTACTTTCTGAACACGGTTCAGAAAGTGTTTGAAGTTAGCCTCTGAAATACTTTCTTCAAAGCCTGTGAAGATACAATCTTTTAATAGCTTAATCTTCACGTGGGAAGAATTAAAATGTTTGTGGAAATTAAAAGAATTTCTTCACATCATTTCGCTCTGGTTTGGAAGTGCACAGAGAGGTTAGCAGAGAGTGTTTAATGAGTAAGAGTAGAACGCTTTAAAAAAAGTCCTTGCTGTGGGAGAAAATATCTCTAATGCACTTCACAATGCGCCACAGCATCGAGAGAAAGACAGCAAACCTGTCAGCTTTGGTTTTTGTAATAACTGCTCAGCTGAATCTGTCGGCTACTGAAATGTCAGTGGCAATATTGCTCATTCTAAGAGACCATCGCAATTTACGGAGCACCTCCTAGACTGCGTCCTCTTTGCAGCTGCCTGGCATGCCTCATGTTACATCTCTTTTGGGCTCAGATGGTTGATGTCTCTTGCAAGTTCTTCACTTTAAAATGTATAAATTTGATCCTTGAGCTATCGTTCACTGATAAATAGATATGATAGAATGTTAATGATCAAAGGGAAGACAGATTTTCCTAAATTACTGTGAACCTCCCATGCAATATGCAGTAATACTGCGTACAGAGAGCCATCTTAAAAAAACATCATTATAATTCTGCCCCATTAAACTTTACTGCTCTGTATGGAATCTTGTTTCTGCCATGAAATAAAAATAAAAAAGGTAACTGCAACTTTTTATCTCACAATTCTGACTTTTTTCTCAGAATTGCGAGTTATTAAGTCAGAATTGTGATATAAGGTCAGAATTGCATGATATAAAGTCAGAATTGCGTGATATAAAGCCAGAATTGCATGATATGAAATCAGAATTACGTGATATAAAGTCAGAATTGCAAGTTATAAAGTCAGAATTGCATGATATAAAGTCAGAATTGCATGATATAAAGTCAGAATTGCATGATATAGGCCACGTTCACACAGCAGCAGAATACGGTTGTCAGTCCTGTATTTGAGTCCTTGATACGGTTACGTTCACACACAGGACGGTTATTTACGGGAGTGACAACCGCATTCTATAACCGAACTCACACCTGTAAATTTTCAGGACTCACAACCGCATTCTCGGAATATTCGCGCTGTGTGAACGGAACCGCACTGGACAACTAGTTGTCTGTCATTTCATACAGTGCGAGAGACACCTCTGCTAAGGTGTTTTGTGTGTGGTTTCGCTTTCGGTAACTTACTGCGACAGAGATGTGAGCTGTGTGTCATCTGAAGTTGTTAGATCCAGTCACTGTTCTCCACAGTTTTGTGTTTCTTTTCAAAATCAAATGCTGTTTCATGCACAAGACATCGCAAAGGACGTGACGCGCGTGCAGCGGTTAAAGACTAGCTACCGCGTGTTTACATGCTGCTGTTGGTTATTGAAGATTTGATGGATGAACTCGCAGTTCAATTAGTCTCTTGTCATGTCAAAAGTGATAATACTTTTCAGTTTTATGGACATCGGCATCTTTAATATTACGTTGGTCACTGTTGTTATGGTTACTAGTAAGAGAATACGGGCTTGACTCTCGTTGCACGCTCATACAGACAGTGTTCGAGACGCTGCTGTAAGCTGCTGTGTGAACAAAACATTTCAAGACTCACACCTGTAAGTAAATGCAGTTGTCAATCCCAAAAATTGACAGTGTGCACGTGGCCATAAAGTCAGAATTGCATGATATAAAGTCAGAATTGTCTGAGATAAAGTCAGAATTGCGTGATATAAAGTCAGAATTGCGTGACATAAACTCGCAATTGGGAGAAAAAAAAGTCAGAATTGTCTTTATAAACACGCAAAAACAAGTTTAAATCCTGCAATTCTGACTTTTTTCAGAATTGTGAGATATAAACTCGCAATGTGTTATAATGTCCAATTTTGAGGGGAAAAAAGACAATTGCATGTTATAAAGTTAGAATTGCGAGATATGAACTCAATTCTGAGGAAAAAAGTCATATCTCGCAATTCTGACTTTATAAGATGCAATTGTGAGTTTATATCATGCAATTCTGAGAAAAAAAAAGTCAGAATTGTGAGATAAAAAGTTGCAATTACCTTTTTTATTATTTTATTTAGTGGCGGAAACAAGCTTCCTGTCTTGACAAAAACATACACTGTAAAAAGAGCCAAAACCAAAAAAGCTTTAGAGAACCTATACAAGCCAACACAATATCCAGACTCATATTTGTCTATTTTCTTATAGGCTATCCTGAATGTTGAATAAATCATTCCATGATTTACTATCAGAATACTGCAGACAGTTGAAGCCTGAACATCTGCTCAGCCAGAGGGTGAAGGAAATGTCAACTTAAGGAACACTTGTCCTTGACTGCAAGATTGATCCCTAAATTGAGAGGTGGGAGAGTTCCATTCGCTCGTTATTGCTGTCACTTCCTTGCCATTGTGCAGTGACATCGCCACGGAAAGAGTCCCAGCCCAAATGAAGCATCAGTTATGCAAATGGAAGCAATTTTGCGTGAGTGGCAGATCGTCTTCCTGAAATGAGGATGGGCAAGGGATGGAAATGAAAAATGAAGGGGAGGTAGAGAAGAGGAGAGCCAGCCAAGCTTGAAATGATTTAATTTAAGTGATGAAGGTTTGACTTTGACAAGTTTGCATTTTAATAATGGCCTTTGATCACTCCAGGGGTCCAGTGGTGAGGAAAATAGCACTACAGCACGTGAGTATCAGGAGTCGACAAGCTGATAGACAGTAACCTCTGCAATACGTGAGTCACAGCTTGTAGTAAGATGTGCCTGCCTACCCGTCTCATGTTCTGTTTGACACTACCTGCTTGATTGATTGTCCAAAGATTCCATGTATTAAGCAAGTGATGTTCAGCATCACCAGTGCAATACCATGAGTAAATAAGGTACGAACAAATCACAGGAGGCATGTAAGTTGGACATATATGGCATATTAATTAGCTGGGGAATAATATAAAATTTCTTAAAGTCATGTAGATTTAGCCTTAATACAATTTTATGAACTTCAGAAACATCAACTGTGCCAAGGAAATTTCTTGTTTTTTTCTTTTCTTGTGATCGGAGATGCTCAATATACAGGTGATCACATCTTTATATGCATCTTTTTTTGTTTTTGTTTTTTTTTTAATTATCAGCACTGGACTGATTAGTCAGATATTACTAGCAGATAATATAAGGGCTTTCATTGCCAGGTAGTTTTTGAAATAGTATACATCACTACATTTGGAACGCTGCACAGCTAAACATCAAATTTAAAGACTAGAATAGTTGTATAAAATGTTTTGATACAAGGTTCACTTTCAAGAATATAAAATTGCATTTTTGCAATGAATGCAAAGTTTAGCTTTTTGCTAAAAGACGACAATTTGCCTGGAAAAATTATCTGCTGCCTACACATTGAGCATACATTGGTGACCCTGGACCACAAAACCAGTCATAAGTCGCACAGGTATATTTGTAGCAATAGCCAACAATACAATACATATGGATCAAAATTATCGATTTTTCTTTTATGCCAGAAATCATTAGGATATTAAGTAAAGATCATGTTCCATGAAGATATTTTGTAAATTTCCTACCATGAATATATCAAAAATTTATTTTTGTGAGTGGATATGCATTGCTAAGGACTTCTTTTTGACAACTTTAAAGGCGATTTTCTCAATATTTTGATTTTTTTGCACCATCAGATTCCAGATTTTCAAATAGTTGTATCTCGGCCAAATATTGTCCTATCCTAACAAACCATTCATCAATAGAAAGCTTATTTATTCAGATGATGTATAAATCTAATTTTTAAAAAAAAAAAAGACCCTTATGACTGGTTTTGTGGTCCATGGTCACAAAAACCAGCAAATGTGACCTCTCAGAAGTTCACCTAGCAAACAAGACACATTTTAAACACACATTTTAAACGCTATGGCTAACTATACACAATACAAGACAATCTATACATGACATTTTCATATTTGTTAAAACAAATTTGCTGAAAAAGTGCTGTTAAAACATTATTCAGCATTTTATTTAATGTATATTGGTTTTAGTCAGTCGATTATCAAGCCATGGCAAAAGTGCATAAGTGGATTTATACTCATTAAATATGACTGTTAATATTTAATGGAATCAGTATTACTTCTCTAAATGTATGCAGTCCTGTGCCAACACTTTATGGATTATTCATCCTAGTAATATTACTCCAGCATAACCCCAGGTTGTGCCTCGTTCTCATTTTCCTTAATCTCACCAGCTTTTCAGTGATTCAGTGAGATTGTACAGCACCTCTGTACATAGTTAATGCTTGTGGACTTCACGAGAAAAGGGCATGATGAGAGTGAAGCATAAATTTAGAACTAAAACTGTCTTCTAGTCAGATGTAATTTAATGTGGCATTCACTAGGACTAAATTATAATCAAATCTGTTTACAATAGGAAGTATAGGAAATGTTTTGGTATAGATTTAATGTTGTGCATCACAGCCTTGAAAAAGCCCAGAGAGATATTGTAAATTGAAAAAAGTGGATGGCAGCACATACTTTTGCAAACATCTTTATGTGCACACACACATATAAATACGTTATATACTGATGATTCAGACTTCATTTGGATTTTCTTAGCACAACTGACATGAAATATTCTTAAAGCCTTCTTACTCTAGGTCTTTGCACCGAAATTTTCGCATGTTAAAAAAATTTACATTTACATTTATTCATTTTGCAGAAAAAAAACTATGCTTTCACTTCCTTTAATCCCTCCCTATTCTAGCTTATTCTACTCTAAGCAATGTCTGAAACTTGTATTGTGAGCACTTCTTGTGTCTATTTGCCTCTTGACGATTTAAAAACTAATATTAGGCTTTAGTTTAATATTTAAACATAAATATGAAACTAAATAGGCTACATTTACTTTGACCGTCTGGCCGACGAACTCGCGGCGCGTTCTAATGGATTTTTCCTCATGACAGCTGAAACAACTTAAAATAGGCCTACTCCGTCATTTTAGACATCATTACAAACTACAAATTGTCTACTTTTATTTGTTTACACTCACAATAAAAACAAAACCTTCTGCTTTTGTAAAATAAAAATAAAAACAGAATGCGCTTTCATCTGTCTCTGAATCTTTCTGAAACATCTCAAAAATGAACTGAAACTCAGCAAATAATTATCACACAAACATGAAACAGCCTACGACTAAAGAAAGCTTGCAATGTCTACTTTTAAATAAAACAATTCACATTTAAAAACAAATATTCTCCTGAATTATAATCTGTATGAAACTAAAGAGATGCACAATTTCTCCTGACTCATGTTGCGAATGTTAATGCTGTGAGGGTGTTTCTAATACAACGGCTGAGAGAGTGACGACAAATTTGGCATATTTCTCTCTTCTGACCAACGTAAGCAATCTTTCTATATTTTTCCAATCTTTTGGAAAGTCGTAGAAATTACATATAACAAATAAAACAAGACTATTAATTCTGTGGAATATTTTTAATAGTTCCCTCAAAGTACTATTTTATAGGCGTAATTTGCGGATGGGACGTGTCCCCACGACCCTACCACTTTTTGCAGCATCTTGCGGCACGTAAGCATCTTGCGGCCTCTTTTAGGTTATGGATGTACCTAAAAGAAAGAAACATCTCAATTCGATAAGAAATTTGTTGGTCTGTGTTAAATAAGAGGCGATCTCTCGCTGGAATGAGTTGTTTTTGCTCGTTGCCGCTGTTATCAGTTCTTTTGGTGCTCGTGCACAATGCGCAGTCTTCACACAGACGATCAAGTGCTTCATTCTGGTAAAAGCACAAAACAAAATGCATGCAAACATGTCCTTGCTCTTGATATACAATCACTGATGAACACCTTTGGTTTTAATGAGAAAAAAAACTATACGAGGACGGAATTATTCAAAGTTTCAACAAGTTGCGTTTGGATGAGTGCTTTAATATCCACGGACTATTACTTCTTACCTGAAAAACAATGTCTAAAGAAATCAGAATAGAAGTTTAGCACAACTCACCAGAACTAAGCAATGTTGGGGTATGTTCAGCTCGGCTTGTTCTTTCTGTAGCTTTCTCAGGTTGTTATTCTTTGAATAATTTATTGTACAAAAAAATGGGTTACAAACGATGATAAAACTGTTCCATAATTCCTATTAAACTCAAAAGATATCGAAAAAAGAACAAAGTTATAGAAATAAGTATTATGTCGTGTTATTACTGTTAATGTGTTATTGTTAACATGTTAAATATATATTTTTATTTTTTTGGGAGGGGGGGATTCATTGCTTCATCACCGCGGTAAGAAAAAAAACCATACCGTCACAGCCCTATGGATGGACCCAATATTTCCATATTTCCTCTTTCTTTTTCTCTTTTTAAGTGGAGAGGGGACAACAAAATCATCCTCACTGCTTGAAGACTCATTTTGTATTGTTTCGCGAATTTTTTCTCAAGAACTTAACATCAGAAAACCACTTCTTACAACAAGTCGTCAACATAAGTCCTCCATATCAAGACCTCATACTGCATTTCAACATCTCCCTGGTGTTTCACAGCTGTGCCTTTCATCTGCTGCTGACTGAATGTTGGACTCACTTCCGGCTAAATAAAAATGTGTCTCTCCTACCTCTTAGATGATGTGCTGGAATGTAACAGTGGCTACATTTAAAAGGAATTATAGCTGAACCCTGGAGGCCTGGCAACCATATCAGCATTTCTACAGCTCTGCAGCTGTCTCTGAGCCAGAGCTCAGCTCCAGGGGTTACAGTCCCTTCAGAGACTCCACCCACCCAGAGAGAAAGAGAGAGTCAAATGCTCTTCTAAAAAACAAAATACGCATTGAAATAAGATTCTTTGGAATTTAACAACCACCACTTCAGCTGATTTAAATCAACTGAATTGGAACTAAACAGAATTGAGAGTTCTGACTTGCTTCTACATTATGCCCTGACACAAAGAACCTTTGAACAATAGCGTATCCTTGTGCTTTCAGAGCAAAATCAAAAGAAAGACTTGGTGTATAGACCTCACTGGTGAAGGGTGCTTTCACACCTGAGCGTTTGTTACAGAACCTGGTGCGTTTTCTCCCTTGGTTCGGTTCGTTTGGGCATATGTGAACACAGCATTCGCACTCAGACCCGCACCTAAACAACCGCTCTGAGACCACCTGAACAAGGTTGTCTCGGACCGATTGCAAACGAATTCTGGGATGGTTCGCTTAAAATGTGAAAGCAATCAGACCCAACAGACCAACGGACCAAACAATATCATACTTCATAACGGGAAATGTGTTACATAAAATGCAGCAGTGTTTGATTCTGTGAGTGAGCATCAGTTACTGCAGTTGAAAACCAAAGAGCTTCTCTGTGCGAGGATGCTGTCCCGACAAAGCCTTGATTTCTGCTCTAGCTGCATTATAACATTCATAAAGTGTTTGCATGTATCTCGACACAGTTAGCCAAGACAGTGCTGGGAGATCCAGAGAGAGCGTGTTTAAATTTACCACAGCATTAATACTATAATTTAACATCTGGAATGACACTACATAGTGTTTGCGTGTGTCTTGACAGTCAAATAAAGCCACAATAAGCTCATGTAATGAACTTATCATCTTGAATTGATGGATGATGCAGGGGAAACTCTGACCAATAACAGGACAGTTTTACTCACATGTGATTTGCATAAACACATTTTAGTACACTTTGAGACGTTGTCTTGTGAAAGCGAACAGAACCAAGAAGAAAATGCAACATTGTAACAAATTAAGTCCCGGTTTCAGAACAAAACAAATGATCTATAGGTGTGAAGACACCCAAAGATCACTAAAATCATTGTCCTTCTGTTCATTTTATCACCTCAGCAGTAGTCTGAGTGTGGGTCGACTACTTAATTAGGGACAAAAAAAATAATGGATTGAACCAAGCTACCATGCCTTACACTGATGTTACATAAAAACAAAATATTTCTATATGAGGAATTTGCAGTGCAATAGCAGTTAAATCCATTAGAATTTTGGAATGCTTCTTTCTTTATAATTGCCATGACGTTGCACAAGCTGGGGTGCGTTTCCCAAAGCGAACTATGGTCGCAAGTTCTGTCATTACCAATAGAGTTCAATGGGACTTACGACCATAGTTGGCTAACAATGCTTTCAGGAAATGCACCCCTGATTGGGTTATTATAGTGAACGAAAGGGTAACCACAGTCTTAATTTCATTTCATTTCACCCAGTCAAATCAATACCAGAGGAACGATCAATCTTTGAAAGAAGCAACTCAATAAACTCAATTCCTTCTCAAAGCAAGCATGGACAAACCTTTTGTCTTCAATAAAAATAAAACACTTCCCAGAAGAGTGTTGTAAAAAACAAAACAAAAAAAAAGGCATGAAAATAAGCTTGAATGATAGCAGGTTGATTTGAAAAGCAAGTTGAGGATTAAAGATAACAAGCTTGTTTTCATATATTTTCCAGAAAATAAGTCGCACCATGTAGGTCAAAACTGAATTGCTGAGAAAACACAGATAAGTTGCACCACTGTATAAGTTACATCTTATTGTTATATAAAATGTAATTTATACATTTTATTCTTACATTCAGAAATAAATGTAAAATAGCACTATATAAAATGCAGCATTTATAAAATAAACACTATAAACATGTATTTTAGTTCCCCTCACTCCACAAAAAATACTTTAAATTGAACAGTATTCAGAACAAATAAGTATAAAACAAACAAATTAGTTGCATTCATCATAAACAACAATTACTATAAACACCAATTTATCTAAAGCAAAAAAACTGAAACTACTGGTGTATGGGAAATACACTATACAAACGTGGGCTCACAAATAAACCTCTCTCATTCAGCACAAATCCAAATGTGTGTGCTTTTAATTGCATTATATAAGTCACAGCACATTTCAGATGATAAAAAAACGCAACTTATATCCAGAAAATACAGTATAAAGTGAAGTAATAAAGTAATTATTTTGCATTTGGGTGCAGTTCCATTCCCAGGTTACCCTAATCTCTTTATTCTTCTCCTCGTTAAACTAGCATCTGCTAGGGTAAAGGGTTCTCCCCCTTACCCTTTCTCCCATGGGCCATCTGCTTCCTAACCCACGCAAACACACTTATACTCAGTCCAACTAAAACCCTCTGCATTTTTAATGAGGTTTGCCACTGAGAAGAACAGCTTGCGGGGCTGCAGTGGCCGGGGGCAGGACCCTCTGGCTGCACAAGAGTGAACTCATCTCTCTAGCCTTGCCAGAAAACACTAGGTCTACAGAGGAGGATCAGCAACACCCTTTGTAATTGCCCTGCACTGTGGGCCTCTTTAAAGCTCAGTGACACCACAAGAAAAGAGGAGGAATAAGAAAATGAAATACGGTCGATTAAGTAGGGGGGAAAAAATGTGTAAAGCGAGCCAAGTGTACGCATAGGTGACCAGCATTTTTCAGCTGACATAACCAATAATGATGTTTCTCCAGTCATGCAGCTGATACTACAAGCTAATGGACCTTATGCTCTGTGATTTATTACTGCAAATCGAAAGAAATTATTTTATTTCTCAGGCATTTTAACATCTTAAAACGTCTGCGTGTCTTGTCTGAGCCTGGGGTAAACACTGTGAAGATGAACCTGAAAGCTGAATTTGCAGATGGCACCGGTTAAATCAGTGACATTGGTTTGGTTGTAAATGTTGCTGTCGTTACCAGCCTTGTACACATCAACATCAACGTCAGGTGCACCCTGAAGGGTGAGTAGCTTAATGAATATGTAAATATTCACAGTGAGATAAACAAATAGAGAAGAGGAGACTAATATTGAGGGGGAGGGAGAGAGAGAGAGAGAGAGAGAGAGAGAGAGAGAGAGAGAGAGAGAGAGGAGAGGCTAATGAAAAAAAAATTTTCTTTAACATTCTCGCATTTCTGGGAGTTCAAAAATCTTTTGACTAATTATTATTCATTTATTTTTGCTTTTTGCAGACCGTTTTGAAGATACAATTTTTGGGGGATTGTTAAACCAAAAATGAAAATAGACTGGACATTTTTCAAAATATCTTCTTTTGTGTTTCAACATGATGTTGAGAAAATGATGACAGAATTTGTATTTTTGGGTGAACTTTAAAAAAATTTTATCAGGTAACCTAAGAAATTCTAAATAACTAGTATTATTATACAAGTCTATAATAATATTTGATTAATACGACACAATCAACCTGATTACATTAGGTTGAACCATCAAAGTCACTTCTAACTATTGACTATTTCTGTTTCAGGTCCAGTACAAAAAGCTTCTTAAAGTAACAATGCCACATTTTCCATTTTTATAGAATACAGACAACCAGAAGGCAGTAGGTTTGTGGAATATTTTGACTATTGCTCGAATCAAATCTTTGTCCTACTGCAGTATTAAATGTATGAATATATAAAACTGTGTGAGTAGCAAAATCGTAATACGCCACTTTTTGATACACGCTTTCATCAGGTGCCTTGATAAGGAAAAAGTGGACTAAGCACTGTGAAACTCCAGGTTCCTGAGACTGCAAGATGGGATAAACAGTACATGACACGTATGCACATAGGGAACAAGAGTGAATCATAAATCAGTTACTCACTCCTTACTGGCATAATGAGCGAGGAGTAAGTCTTGATCCTGATTAACAGGAAGGGAAGAAAATGGAAGCAAAACCTTGGTTTCTTTATTGCCATTTCGCTTTTTCTCTCTATTTGACACACTGCCATGCCTCCTAATTCATGGGCGAAGAAGGCGCTGAGATCATCTTCATGTCCTAACCTAAGGGCATGATGAAGGGCTGTACTCTGACTTGATTCATTAGGACTCTGTGTAGCCTCTCGCTCTGCTGTGCACTTGTGTGTGCACAAGTGAAACTGACTGGCCTCCAGTGAAGGACAGCCAATGATGAATGGAGAGAATAGGCAGAATTCAGGCTCTCTGTTTGTGTGACATGAAAATGGGACAAAAGTTGCATGAACACAAGTGAGGGCAACTAAATGAGAGGAGACTTTACCGAGATCCCAATCCAAAACAGATTGTAAGACAATAAAACTGCTACCAAATTTTCACTAATCGGAGAAATGAATATTATATCTAGAAGGAATAAATCTAATACTTCAAATGTCAAGTAGCCTGTTTTTTATGCTATTAGAATGGCCTTGAGGCTGTTCTGTAACAAAGTGATTGCTAAACATTATTTAATTCTCAAGATAACGACTGAGAAAGGACACAAGAAGCCTCAGGCTAAATAACTCACTTTGTCACGGCTCTCCGTGCGGTGATGCTGGCGACGATGATGCTCTCGGGTCTCGGCATTGCCACGGCTTTGAACGTGCCCTTCCAGAACTTCTCAAAAAGCTGCTTCTCTCCCTGAAGTACACCGGCCATGGCGTCTCAGTGTTCTGGGGGTGAATACCGAGAAGAACCGGGTCGGTTTTGTGCTGTAGTTTCGATGAATCCTCACACGGTCGGTTTGTGTGTAGGCGGCTGCACGAGGGAGCTGTCCAAGTTCTGAAACCAACGGATTGTTTGAGGGAATGCAGCTTCTTTTCTTAATGTTTCTGTTTTTCTTAAACGTTTTAACTTCTTTTGAGAGTCCGTTTTTACGTTTCCCCCATCACTTCCATGACGACGTAACGGCGACCGTTACAGCGGGCAGCTTCTATTTACTGGCTCGGCGTCCCCTCTCGTGCTTCATTCCTCTCAGCGCTCGCGCTTCCCGCCTTCAAATTAGTTTAAGAGTCTGAGCTCGCGACCTAAATCCTTTTCTGCGCTATTTTCAATATCCATTAAACTCCTGGCAGTTAGTGAGTAAAGTCCAGTGCCAGCGTATTTCTGTGTGTGTATGTGGACGGAAGAGTTGTGACAATCTCAGCTGATGGTGGCTCGCGCGCGTCGCGATGTGAAGAACTCAGCTGATGGTGGCTCGTTTTTGTTGCGCGCACCTTGTGACGTTAAAGAAGAGGAGACTGGGGGGCTTTAGGTTACAGGGAGCGTGACCATCCCTCCCTGCTCGTTCTCTTTCTCTCTCGCGTTCTCTGACTTGAACAAAAGACTGTGCCTGTTGCCTTAATCAGCATAACAAAAGAGGCAGGGGTCGGCGCAGAGGCAGCAGACGGAGCATGTGTCAGGCACAATACTTCCGAGGCAAAGCATTTCCCCCCATCAGCCCTCGGGGCCTCACAGTAAACCATCCCCCTCCCTCTTACAACAACCACCTGTCACTGAAACCCCACCTGCACCTGCAGAGTGCACAGGTGATAGCAGTACAAACAAAAGCAACAACCCTCCTCATAAAGTGCCTTTGTATCTATGTACACTCCTCATGTCATTCTTTCAATTTGAAAGACACTGAGTCAAATGTTTGAACAGACCAATTACTATTTTGGAATAACTGTCAAAGCTATAACAAACATAAACATTGTAATTATGTATTAAAAAATATTATATATCTTACATTTTATCCCATTAAAAGCATCTGATCTTAAGCATTTACATCAAAAGTTTTTAAGATCATGAGAAATCCTTGGGGGAATACAGACTTATATTGTAAAGCAACTACTTAAAGGGTTAGTTCACCCAAAAATGAAAATGATGTCATTTATTACTCACCCTCATGCCGTTCCACACCCGTAAGACCTTCGTTAATCTTCGGAACACAAATTAAGATATTTTTGTTGAAATCCGATGGCTCAGTGAGGCCTCCATCGCCAGCAATGACATTTCCTCTCTCAAGATCCATTAATGTACTAAAAACATATTTAAATCAGTTCATGTGAGTACAGTGGTTCAATATTAATATTATAAAGCGCAAGAGTATTTTTGGTGCGCCAAAAAAACAAAATAACGACTTATTTAGTGATGGCCGATTTCAAAACACTGCTTCAGGAAGCTTTGGAGCATAATGAATCAGCGTATCGAATCATAATTCGGATTGCGTGTCAAACCGCCAAACTGCTGAAATCACGTGACTTTGGCGCTCCGATCCGCTGATTCGACACGCTGATTCATTATGCTCCGAAGCTTTCTGAAGCAGTGTTTTGAAATCGGCCATCACTATATAAGTCATTATTTTGTTTTTTTTGGCGCACCAAAAATATTCTCGTCGCTTTATAATATTAATATTGAACCACTGTACTCACATGAACTGATTTAAATATGTTTTTAGTACCTTTATGGATCTTGAGAGAGGAAATGTCATTGCTCCCTATGGAGGCCTCACGGAGCCATCGGATTTCAACAAAAATATCTCAATTTGCGTTCCGAAGATTAACGAAGGTCTTATGGGTGTGGAACGGCATGAGGGTGAGTAATAAATGACAGAATTTTCATTTTTGGGTGAACTAACCCTTTAACTAGTAACTTCTATAAAACTCTGGCTTAAACTCACAATCTTTATCCAAAAGTAACATGGCAGCATGCTGTGAGAAGGCTAGTGGTAATTATGAAATGGACTAAACCACTCGATTCATTTGTATTAGTTTTCCGATCTCTTTATGAAGTTTTTAAAGTGTCAAAGTGGAAGATGCAAAGGCAGTCAATGGAAGGAAATGTGACAGCATTCTGTCATCAAAAATACCTTAATTTGTCTTCCGAAGAATAATGAAAGTCTTACGGGTGTGGAACAACATGAGGGTGAGTAATTAATGACAGAATTTTTATTTTGGGGTGAACTAACCCTTTAAATTCAAAGCATGACATTAAGACCAAATGTTAAAAATGGCATGAAACCTTGCTTTATATTTTTGACTATAAAGCAAGTCATATACAAATTTATCTGTTGAGTATTTATCTATTATACATCTGAATATGTGTATTTTATAGGCCTATTTATACTCTTTAATGATAGCTATCATAAAGTGTTACAAAAATTAAAATCATGAGAAACAAAGTGTCCAAACTTTTGACAGATAGTGCTCAGCCATGTTAAAGCTAAAGGTTCCTGTTAAATAATAATTCAAAAACACAATGAAAAAAAATGAGTAACACTATGATATTCTTCATTAATAACAAAACCACCATGAATAGTTAAAGGGATAGTTCACCCAAAAATGAAAATTCTGTCATCATTTACTCACCCTCAAGTAGTTCCAAACCTGTATAAATGTCTTTGTTCTGCTGAACATAAAGGAAGATATTTGGAAGAATGTTTGTAACCAAGCAGATCTCGGCCCCCCATTGACTACCATAGTATTTCTTTTTCATAAACTACTAAGATCAAGTGCACTTATAAAAGTATAAAACTCTGCGTTAAACTGAAAATCTTTTACATGAAATTGAGGCCAAATGGGTTTGCGTCCAAAAGGCGAATTTATATTTATATAAATTTTATTTATAATGATTTATATTTTTGTATATAGGCCTACGGTAAATTCATATTTGAATTTATCTGTTAAGTATTTACATCTGGATGTATATTTTATATACTCATTGATGACTTAATGATAGCTATCATAAAGTGTATATAAAATATCAGTATATCAAATGAAATTCACACATTTGACAAACTTATCAAAGTGTGATAATAAGTGACATGAATTAAGAGATGTAGCAGAGTGAAAAAGAAATGACTGAGTATGCTAAAAGGAAAACAATGGCTTTCAAATATTTGCCACACAAGTAAAGCATCCGATCACACATCATAAGCATATATAATAAGTGTGAAGACAGGCTGATAAGCTAACTGCCATTCATTAGTTCTGCTTATTTTAACTGCTAACATGAAACTCCATGTGCCTTGCCACCATCCACTCGATTATAAAAGAGAATCACATTGCTGTGATATGAATGAGGATTAAGCTTGGCACACTTCAGTTGAACCAAATTTAAAGATTAGTTCATCGTAACAACCCATATGTTGTGTTTTTACTACTTTTTTAATATGTGAAGATATCAAGTTTGCCATTCGGAGTGTATTGTTTTTTTTTTCCCATTTATCCAATTACAGCTGTTCTTAAAGGGTTAGTTCACCCCAAAATGAAAATTTCTGCCATTAATTACTCACCCTCATGTCGTTCCAAACCTGTAAGACCTTCGTTCATCTTTGTAATACAATTTAAGATATTTTTGATGAAATCTGAGAGGTAAATGACTTGTCCAGCAATTTAACCGACACTTTCAAGGTCCAGAAAAGTACTAAAGACATCCCTAAAAAAGTTGACGTGACTGCAGTGGTTCATCCTTAATTTTATGAAGTGACGAGAATACTTTTTGTGCGCAAAACCAAAACAAAAATAACGACAAAACAAAAATAACGACTAAAATTAAGGTTGAACCACTGCAGTCATGTCGACTGTTTTAACGATGTCTTTAGTACTTCTCTGGACCTTGAAAGTGTCGGTTAAATTGCTGTCTATGGACAAGTCATATACCTCTCGGATTTCATCAAAAATATCTTAATTTGTGTTCTGAAGATGAACGAAGGTGTGGAATGACATGAGGGTGAGAAATTAATGACAGAATTTTTATCTTTAGGTGAACTAACCCTTTAAGTTCATACATTAGCTTATTTATGCATAAAATGAGAAATGTATATATTTAGGTATATATATATACACTGTAAAAAAAAAAGATAGTGATTTTAACGGTAAAAGACAGTAAAAATGCTACAGTAAAAAACTTAATTGGTTAGCATAAAGTTTCCGAACTATATACAGTGAATAACTATAATAGCTCTAACCATACATTTAATGTAATTTTACAGTAAAATACTGTTAAATTTACAGTTTTTGAAAGTGAAAAAGAACAAGTCATTGTATAATTTACAGTGAAAAAGAATTCCCTGCATGACACTTCACATTTGATGTATTTTTGTTGAAATATGATTCTTTTTAGGTTTTCTTAGTTTTTTCTAATCAGTTATCTTCATTAGGGTTTTTTGTTACATCTAATGTTGTTAAATTAATGTTTATTGCATTTATAATGTCAAGTGCGTTACCATGATGGTGTTTAGTGTTTGTGTGAATGACACTGCACCTTCTATATTATATTTACTTTCTCAGCTTGTGGAAAAGCTGCCTGTGAGCTTTGATTTTGACTTTCTCATCACCACCTGTTTTTGGTGGTTGTCAGTGTATTATAAAGGTACAAAACATATTAATACTTCAGTAGGTTGGCAAATTAGCATTATATCAGTTAATGAAATATGTTTTGTTTTTTTTTTTACTGTACATTTAAGTTAAATCTGTAAAACCTAAAATGTTGCTACTGTATTTTTTTATGATACATTTATGATATAAACACAAAATGCTAGCATATGGTGTCTTAAAAGCTTTAAAATACAGTCCAATTGTCTTACACTGAAAAGCAGTTCAATACAAAGCTAATCTATATGTCCTGTACTAATAAAATGTCTCTAATTGGTTAAACCACTTTTTGGTTGTTTGATTTTGGAATCTGCAGGAAAATTAATTGAAATTTCATTTGCACTGAATTTAAAACACGTAGCCTATGTTATCTGTCTTCAAATCATCCTGCATGTACTGTAACCATTTGTTTAACCATATATTTTTTACATACCAAATTATTGTCAAATGGCAAAAGCCAAGGTAACAATGTTAGAGAGATGACACTCTTTGCATTTTAAAAACAGAAACAATTGAGGTCCAGTCATTGCCAATTGTGAGTCGTTTTGAAAAAAAAAAAAATGCTGTTTGTTTGTTTGTTTTTTCATAAAACTACTCATGACATCTCATCATATTTTCCTTCCTCATATTAAGAGGCATGGAGTTTTGGCTGTCAGAGCATCTCTATTTCCTCCCTGCTATCATGTCCATTATTACAGAAGCCTGGCTCTATTCCTGTCAGCACATGAAACAGAATTGTGGGTAACTGCTCAATCTCGTCAGCTTTTGTTTAATTCCAGTAGTCAACATGTCAAGAGATGGGACGCTTCATACACAGCATAAGGAGGGGGGAAAAGGCTACATAAATCACTGACAGAAACAAACTAGCTTGAAACATCATTCTGGATACAAACTGCCAGGGCAAAATGTTGATTCATATTTAATTTCCTTTGAGTGCATTCCTGCATGAAATATCATCCAAATGCAAATTCATTTTGATAACTTTATACCGATGACTTACAGAATGGACTGTCATCTCTAAGGGGGAAATAACTCTTTTGTTGCTCATTACTAATTGCATGTTTTAACTCTATTTGAAATTCAAATGTAGTCACATTAATTTGAATTATGAGTAATGGAAGTTGTATTGTCAACTTTAAAATAGGTTTAGGACAAAAAGAAAACATTCACACACACTGTCACATTCCAATATGCAAATGTAAAATATCATACACTCAAAAATAGCATAACAAGTTTACTGTAAATTAGATTCAATGGTGCTAATTACATACTGTACATAATTAAATCAAAGTGCGCAAAAATACCCAAACCAGCTGCAGTGTCTTTAGCATGTTCTTCAATTACCACATTTCACAGTGATTCACATTCACACACATTTGCACCTCCAGCCTGCTCTATATAAGGACAAATCATCTGGAATCAATAGCCCTTATCCCCTGTCTACCAGTGATCTCTATCATAGTGAACAAATTAAATTGTAGCTAAAGGCAATCAGTTAATGAACCAGCAGTCTTGAAGCTCATTCTGTGTCTTTGTGTGTGTGAATGCCACTGGATGACTTTGCATTGAAACTCTGATTAGATTATTCTGGAAGAGCATTATTCTGGAAATATACACAATGAGGTCCATAAGCCTGAGGTCACATTTTTTAAATCTGGAAATAATTTTAGGAAATCAAATAAATGTTATTATGTAAAATTAATGACATATTTCATATTCTGAAATAAATACTTTCTAGGTCAGTAGTCAAACAAGAAAATTTGTGACATTGACTCCATTGTACCAAAGGTCAAATATTCTTGCTTTCATTGAAGCACAAGATGCTAAACATTCTCAAATCACGCTAATAACATGGATCAACAGTTTACATCAGCTTGAGTTCATGCTTTCATTAAAGCAGAAGGAAAGTGAAGGAAATTATATACACTACAGTTCAAAAGAAGTCTCTTCTGCTCACCAATATGATCAAAAATAATGTAAAACCAAAGTAAAACCAACAGTACTGTAAAATATCATTACAAGTTAAAATTACTGTCGTCTATTTTAATAGATTTTAAAATGTAATTTATTGATGACAAAGCTGAATTTTCAGCATCATTACTCAAGTATTCAGTGTCACATGATCCTTCAGAAATCAATGTTGAAAACAGTTCTGCTGCTTAAAGGATTAGTTCACTTTCAAATGAAAATTACCCCAAGCTTTACTCACCCTCAAGCCATCCTAGGTGTATATGACTTTCTTCTTTCTGATGAACACAATCAGAGGTATATTAATAAATATCCTGACTCATCCAAGCTTTACAATGGCAATGAGCGGGATCAACGAGTCTGAGCTGAAGAAAGTGCTTCCATCCATCACACTCCACACAGCTCCAGGGGGTAATAAAGGCCTTCTGAAGCGGAGTGATGCGTTTGTGTAAAAAAAAAAAAAATATCCATATTTAATAAGTTATGAAGTAAAAGAGAGAATTAGAGAGAAGCAGCCAAGCAACAGGAGGATCTACATACTGTAAGTGATTTTGTGTCTTTTCTAGTTTGATTTTAGTGCTGTCGTTGCTAGGAAAGTTTGTTTACTGTATTCACGTGGCGAGTCGCGTTTGTTCTCGTTTCGCTCTGAGTCAGTAAGGCGTGGCCAAAGCCAGCTCATAGTACTTAAACAGCTGTAATTTAGCATTTATTAGAGAGAAGCAGCCAAGCAACAGCCCTCAGACTGGCACGAGCAACTTCAAAATCCTCAGTACTCATCTTGCTGGATCTGTCTGCTGCTTTTGACACAGTTAACCACCAGATCCTCCTGTCAACCCTCATGTCGAAGGGCATCTCAGGAACCGCACTCTAGTGGTTCAAGTCGTACCTCACAGGTAGGTCCTTCAGGGTATCTTGGAGAGGAGAGGTGTCCAAGTCGCATCATCTTGCTACTGGGGTACCTCAGGGCTCAGTGCTTGGACCACTTCTCTTCTCCATCTACATGTCATCACTAGGATCTGTCATTCAGGAACATGGTTTTTCCTATCACGGTTATGCTGATGACACACAACTCTACCTCTCATTCCAACCAGATGATCCGACGGTTGCTGGTCTCATCGCAGCCTGTCTGACAGCCATTTCTGCCTGGATGAAGGACCACTACCTTCAATTCAACCTTGCAAAAACGGAACTGCTTGTGGTCGGTGCCAACCCAACACTTCATCATAACCTTTCCATTCAACTTGGGTCGTCAACCATAACTCCAGGACAGCCAGGAACCTTGGAGTGGTGATGGATGATTGTTTAAGCTTCACAGATCATATCGCTACAACGGCCCGGTCCTGCAGATTTGCCTTGTGCAACATTAGGAAGATTAGACCCTTCCTATCGGAGCATTCCACAAAATTCTTGTCCAAACTCTTGCTCTATCCAGACTGGACTATTGTAATGCTCTCTTGGCAGGCCTTCCAGCATGCACTGTCAAGCCTCTACAACTGATCCAGAATGCTGCAGCAAGACTGGTCTTTAATGAGCCGAAGAAAGTGCATGTCACACCTCTCTTCATCAGTTTGCATTGGCTGCCAATAGCCGCTCGCATCCAATTCAAGGCTCTAATGTTTGCCTACAGAACAACCACTGGCTCTGCACCACTATACCTAAACTCACTACTTCAGACTTATGCGCCCTCCAGAAGCTTGCATTCTGCAAGTGAACGGCGCCTTGTGGTGCCATCCCAAAGGGGCACAAAATCACTCTCACGGACCTTCTCCTGGTCTGTTCCCGGTTGGTGGAATGACCTACCACGCTCTATCCGAGCAGCTGAGTCTTTAGCCATTTTCAAAAAACTGCTAAAGACATATCTTTTTCGTCAACACTTGACCCAGTAACATTAGCACTTACTTTTTATTTTTATTTATATTTTACTTTACTTTTTCGATTTCTATTCTCTCTCCATCTATTTGTATTTAAAAAAAAAAAAAACCTTGCTATGAGCACATTGCTGATGAAACCGTGACTTGACACGGCACTTACATACTGTTGTACTCATGTTGATTTGATTGCTTCGACTACTCTCATTTGTAAATCGCTTTGGAGAAAAGCGTCTGCTAAATGACTAAATGTAAATGTAAAATATCTAGCTTCCACCTTCCGTATTCAACTTACGGAAAAAACGGAACTGACGTCGCATCAGTTAAGCTTTTTCCGTAAGCTGAATAGGGAATTAAGGTTTTTGAGCTGCGAGAGTTTTACACTTTCTTCGTACGTTGAATACGGAAGGCGGTCTGGCGGAAGCTAGATATTTTACTTCATAACTTGTTAAATATGGATTTTTTTTTTTTTCACAAACGCATCGCTTCGCTTCAGAAGGCCTTTATTAACCCCCCGGAGCCGTGTGGAGTACGTTTATAATGGATGGATGTGAATGGAAGCACTTTCTTCAGCTTATACTCGTTGATCCCGCTCACTGCCATTATAAAGCTTGGATGACTCAGGATATTTATTAATATGTCTCCGATTGTGTTCATCAGAAAGAATAAAGTCATATACACCTAGGATGGCTTGAGGGTGAGTAAAGCTTGGGGTAATTTTCATTTCAAAGTGAACTAATCCTTTAAACTGCAGCCTTGCTTAAATGCTTGCTGCAGCAGTTCTTTTACCCAATTGACCAGTTCCATAGAGTGTCACATTTCTCTCACTATGTGCAAAGCCAGCATTATAGCGCAAAAATTTTTATTAAATCATAAGTGGAGGCACTGATGCAAAACTTGCCCAATTCATTTCAGCACAAGCAGGCAATGTCAGCCTCTGGTCATAATTGCAGACATCTAAGTTTTGTCGTTAGAAACAGGGTGTTTTTGTGTTTATCCAATTACAAACAGTTGGCATTTGTGTAGTCTATGTCTGTAGAAAAGTGAAAGATTCAATTAGCTAAGTGCTGAATGTGATGTTAGATAGTAGTGTTCCTAATGGATTCTGCAGTATAGAGCATTTTGCGGATGATAACTATACAGTTTTGGGGAGGCAAAAAAAATGTTCTGATAAGGATCATTAGGTTTCTGTTGAGAAATATAAATGCCAGTCATTTTTTGTTGATGATCAAGACATGTCTTTCCACTCAGGCTGTGGCTGATTCCGTATATCACAAACCAGTGTTTAATGAACCCTACAGTTCAGAGTTAGAGATGTTTTCAAAGGTTAACTTCAAGTTAAATAATGCTCTACAGTTTTCACTTTGCATTTTAATAACAGCTGATTCATTTTAAGTTGCCACATTACATTATTCGCCCTTTAGCAGATGCATTCAAAACCAAAGCCTCTTTACGCTATATAGGGACGATCCTAGGAAAAACATGGAGGTTAAGTGCCTCGTTTAAGGGTACAATGGTGTTAGCGCATGGATGACGCCATCTGGGACCTGAAATTACAACCTTTAACTTAGCAGTCAAGATCTTCAACCACTCAGCTGCTCCATATTTTATGTCAAGAGCACAGCAAAACCTGTCACAGTGCTGGTTATTTCCTTTCAAATTTAACTAGACTGCCACCATTCCTCTGTATTGTTGACATTCTGCATAGTTTTATACATTTTGAGAGGTTTTTGATGACTCAATGAAGTAGTTCCACTATCATTAACTCTCTGCAATGGCATCTAAGAGAGCAGTCATACAGGGCAAGGGTACAAGGGACACATCTATCCCCTCACATTAACTCAGTGCCATTCTTCTCTCACTTCAGGCTAGAAAGAGGAGACCTTTCGAAACAGAGCTGATGAGACATAGCCTAAGGCCGGGGCATAATGTTGATCAATAATGATAGTCGCCATTCCTAGTTAGGTTAATGGAAGCAGTAAATGGTAACTAAAGAGACAGCCTCTCCTCCATGACAGGGTTAGGGTGCTATTTTAAGGCTGTTGTTCTGTCTCTTAGTCACTCCTTTGTCGACAAGAGCACTTAAAGTCATCATTGTGGCTGCCGCTGTGGTTGTAGTAATGTGTGACATGTTTACTGTGTTATTCTGGTTTGTTTCTTCCAGTAAATTAGGTTGAATTTAGCAAAATTCTGTTACTGAACACTGTTGCTTCCATCTGTTTATTTATTCATTAACCAGTTTGCTGTTTATTGGGCAGTGTGACACCTCTTTCCGTCACAGTTTTTTCTATCTACAGGCTGCAAGCTGCATTTATGTATTATGCATAGATCACAGAATTACTGCAGTGGCTAAGCTGTTTTGCGCAGTTGCTTCACAGAGTGACAGAAAAACATAAATCTATCATACTGCTACAAGAACTTAAGACAATTCACATAATTATGTGGTCCTCACAAAGAGGACAAATGCTTTTATATAAAACTCAATATGCAGTTGAACAGAAGGAAACCTTCTAAATCTTCAAAAACGGCAACAGATCAGCAACAGGTTATTATGAATTACAGCTTTTAATAGCCAGCAACAAGGACATTCTATTTAAATGCACTTCAGCAATATATATGGAATGGACTTCACTGTCACTTATTCATTTTTAAGTTCTATCACTATTATTCAGTTTTGTTTATTGCCAACTATTCTTTTTAATGAACACTAACCCTAAATAATTAAAATACTATCTGCTTAAATAGGACATTACTGATATTACAGTAATTCTTCCTGCATTGCTGGTTTGATAATGATGCACATTATGAACAATACTATAAAACTAAATTACTTTACCTGACATCCAAACAATGGAGAAGTGCTTGTTTGTGCAGTAGTTACAAAATATCTGTCTTGGCCCTAACAATATATTTTTTACAGTTTTTTTCAACTACTTACACACAAAATCCTTACTTGTCACACAGTTTCTGAAACCTGACACTCAAACACCAGAACCACACACCAAATCTGCAAAATCATACACTATTTCTTGGCCTTTTCAATTTCATAAAACACTTTTTGCAAAACACAACACACAATTCTCTATGTAACACAAAAATCTAACAGGAAGTATCTTGATTTCCTTTTTCAAACACAACCATTGTTTCTGTCCAACTACACACGGTTGATGTATTTCTTTTCTTTCGTACTGTGTAATACTGTATTCACAATCACAAATGCTTACAGTAAAAAAATAAATAGAAATCTTGCTTTTGTGTTTACTGTGAATTTTCCCAATCTCTCTGCCAATTACTTTCAGTCTTGTACAGAAATGTACATAGGAGCTCATGAAAGAGGAGCTTTAGGTTTTGAATAACTGTGTGTATATGATATATCCAAAAATAGATTATTATGGCAAAGGTGTTTGCAACATATGGCAAATGTGTGTTTTTGAGATGTGTTTGAGATATTTTAAATGCAGTGCTTCATTTTGCAAGAGATGTGAGGCATTTTGTGTGTGCAATTCTGTAAACAGTTGAAAAAAAACTGTAAAGAGGCCATATTATGCCCTTTTTCAGTCTTGAATTTGTTTTTGGGGTCTATTCAAATAGCTTTTCATGCTTGAATGTTGAAATAACACCTTATTTTTCAAATATTTTACATTGTTGCAGCCCCTCTCTTCCTAGTCTTTCAGTAACACTCTGTTTAGTTCTGATATCTATGAAGCCCCTCCTTCTGAAAAGCACAATGTGCTCTGATTGGTTGGCTGGACCAGTGTGTTGTGATTGGTCAACCATTTTGAGGGTGTTTAAAAAATGTCAGATATTGTAATGTGAGAGTTTGGCGTTTCAGGGAATTCAGAAACAGCGCTTAGTGATATAGAAAAAAACTCCCTTTGGAGTAATTCTGTGTTTTGAAACTTTGCAGACTTTTTTCATGCTCAAATAGAAACATTACTCACTAACAAAAAATTTAAAAAAGCATATAGGTCCTCTTTAAATAACAATATGCATATGTATTTGTGAGAAAAAGAGATACTGATAAACTCTGATTCTGTCTTAGGCCACTATCGGCGTTTGTCGGTTTTGGAATATCTGAGGAGTGACATTCTGTATGTTGGCGTTGGTCTGTGTCTGTCGTTGCAGTGTGAATTGGCCTTAAAACTGAGGAAATAAATCATAAGCTGAGTCATAACTGAATTCTAAAAGTAAGTTTGGTTGATATGTGCTATATGAACAGAACCACAATGGACATAAATGTAACAATGCAACATAAGTGCAGGTTATACTGTTGCTGTCAATCACTAATGTTAGGCCTGACAGCCTCTCTCAGCTACAAGAAAGAGCAGAAAATAAGGCTATTGTGTAGCCATAAAGTGAGCAAAAAATGTTTGGGTAGAAGTAGGGGGGGGGGGGGGAGCGTTCTGAGAACAATAAAAGCAGCAGAAAATGCCAAACAGTTTGGAATAAATAATAAATCCTTAAAAGACAAAAACACAAATTCTTATATATATAAAAAAATAACATTGTTACTATGGTTACAGACATTACTCAAGAGCAAGAAAATGGAATTGTTGTTGGTTACCCATCCATGCAAGTGGTCATGGCTGGTTAACATGGTACCGTAAATGCCTGCTGTCGTAACTAGACCATTTGGCTTCAAAATGATCTATCCCTATTGACAGTCATTAAAAAAAAATTGGTGTATTCCGATCGTCTTTTCTTCCTTATTGTGACGTATATCCAAGTGAAATGGTTTCTCGAATGAGAAAAAAAAAAGAAAGTCTACATGTTAAAGGAGGATTCCAATTAACAGAGGAACAAAATCAAACACACACACACACACACACAGAGACTTTCAAAAAACACTCTGGTCTGTTGAACGTTGTTCCGGAACTGGTGTTAATAAGTGAGAAAAATCAATACTGTACCTAATACTGAAACGAAGCTGCCCATGGCCTTACATTGGTCTTACCAAACCTTTAACACTCATTCAGAAAGACATCCAAATACATGCACACAAATATGTTTGCAGGCACAACAAAATAACACAATATAACAATTTTATGAAAGATCAATGAATCATGTAATTTCTCATGTTATGACTTTTATACTGAATACTTAAAAAAGCTTTAAAATGTTCCAGACTCTGGTGCAGGGGTCAGATGACCTACTAGCTGAAATATATCTCCATTAAACCCTTTATAATTTTATCATTGGTGCCAGCTCATACTGATCATTTGGGTGTTTGCAATGATGTTTTGTGGGCGGAGCCTAGCTGGTGGCAGAAAATGACAGTTCTGCAGTAGCAGTCTAAGCCACAGAATAAAGAACAAAAAGATAATTTTTACATTAGAGTTTATATCTCATAATTGCATGTTTATATCTCACAATACTGAGAAGAAAATGTAAACTCTTTATTCTGCCTATTTTGTTTTCTCAGAATTGTGAAATAAACTCGCAATTGTAAGGTAGGCCTATAAAGCCTATATTGGGAGATATAAACTTGCAATTGTGAGAAAAAAGACTGAATTGTGAAATAAAAATGTTTCAGGTTTAAATGTTATCTATGTAAAATGTTATAGCTTTAAATACTATATCATGCTGTAACTGTAGGGCTAATACATTATTCCCCCCTATGAACTGAATATGTAAATTATGTACCTGTCGTTTACATCAAATCCATGCTTTAACAGTAGGGTAATCATCGCAGGTTCCATCAGTCCAGTCTGTCCCTTTAATGGCTTGCGATCATAAATGTCTGCGTTTAGCTTCAAATGGCATCTTCAACCACGGTATTCTGTAAAAATGAAGAATATATGTTTTTTTTTTTGCATTCGAAAATGGTCTATGGCCCGTCTCTGTGCCCCTCCATCCAACAGTGTTTTAGTTGTTTTCTATCTGTATCCAAAAGGCTTTGACTGAAACAATGGTGTTTGGACAGCGGCAAAGAATGTAAGTTCTTTTTTAACTGTATTGTGACATGGGACAAAGTGGACAAATATAACAGAACCTCTCTTGGATCAAGGAACTGTTTGGAAAGTATTATAGTACAACACTGGAAGAAATTGTTACAATTGTACATTTTTGTGCAAAAATAGCAGGACTGCTTGAAAGAGGTCAGAATAACAGTACAACTACCATGTTCAGAGTGTAATTGTGTTGCTCTTTTTTTCTGTGTGTAGAAGAGTGGTGTAACCTTGTGGTTAAAGATGGCTGGTAACTGACAGGTTGTAGTATTAAACTTTGAGATCAATTGCCACTTTTTCTTTAACTTAAAGAAATAGCAACCTAAAAAAAAAAACATTTCAGCTTTTAAATGGCCTTTTAAAATTTGAATACAGTACTCAAGTCACATGGACTACTTTTGTGGTACTTATATAGTGCTTTTTGTTATTTTTTCTGTATACAGTACCATTCCCATGTTTGGGATCAGATTTTTTTTTATTTTTCTAAAGAAATTAATGCTTTTATTCATCAAGGATGCATTTAATTAATCAAAATGGGCAGTAAAGACTTTTACATTGTTAAAAAATATATTTCAAATATATGCTGCTTATTTATATTCAAAGAATCCTGAAAAATGTTCAGCAGCACAACTGTTTTCAACATTGATATAATAAGACATTTTCTTGAGCATCAAATCAGCATTATTAGAATGATTCCTGAAGGATCATGTGACGATGAAGACTGAATAATGATGCTGAAAATTCATCTTTGCCATCATAAATTATATCTTAAAATATATTAAAATAGAAAACATTGTAATAATCGTTGTGTTCCTGCTGTAGAGTATTATAGTAAAATGCAGAGTATTTCTCATCTTTTAACAGTTTTTTTGGCCTCAGTGATACCTGGAGTATTTCGTTTATTTTGATAACACTTTAGAATACTGTTACTTCATTAATTAATAACTACACAGGAACAAATGAGTAACAATATTAACATTTTAGTAACTATTATCTAACGAGAAAATCTGATTAACGAATTAGTAAGTAATAGCGCTCAGTTAAAGGTGCAATATGTAAGATTTTTGCAGTAAAATATCCAAAAACCACTAAGTCAGTGTTATATATTTTGTTCATTTGAGTACATACAATATCCCAAATGTTTGCAACTATTTGTAAATCATGAGAAAATTGCAATTTTAACCAAGGCTCCGGGATGTGTGAGGAGTCGCCTGTCAACTGCGTCAAACCTGCGTTACCCTCGGTTTCTGGTTTTATTTTGTAGAAACCATGGAAACACCAAAGACGCTTTATATTTACATGTTTTAATAGACAAGGGTACAACTGTTTTGATATATTTACAGACAGAAAACTAATTGTTGTTATATAGCTCAACACGTTTAAATTGTTTAAATCTAGTTTTCTTGATTTTTTTTTTCGAGTACCATGCTTTACCAAGAAAAAAACTATTTTGTGAAGTAGCTAACATAGCACAATCAAATGCAGCTTTATTTTTAGTAACAGTAATACAGAAATTTCTCCATCATACAATACGTTTTAAAATTAATTGCATGTTATTTATCAACACAAGCCATCCAGCATTTAATATATGATATTCTAAAATCGATCTATGCAGTGTGTAACAGTCTCACAGCAGCCACCGAGCGAACGCACAGAGTAACGTTATAACATCATTTTCAGCACAATCAAATGTATCTAATATGATAAACAGAGCTGTGTTACCTCATACTCATGACCGGAAAAGTGGAAGCGGCGTAATAAAAGTTCCGCTGTTCGCGGTGTGTGTTGCGCAATCTCTCCACCGGCCTCGTTCAGCTCCCACAACACTCAGTCCTGCTCTGCTTCATACTACAGTAACGTTAATAATCGAATCCATGAACATGATTTCTACCAGAGTCCTATCACAATTCTATTCCACCGTCCGCTGAGGTAAAGACCACATGTCCCAAGATTCCGCACTCAAACTTGGCGTCATCAAGCTACGCCTTTGTTTTGAATAGGCCTCTAGCGACCTCTAGCAGACAGAAAATATTACATATTGCACCTTTAAATGAGGTAGTTCACTAAGAGCAAATCAATAAGTATTATTTTTTTCATACCTCCCAGAGAACTACTAAGAACTACTATAAACAGGCTCATAATTAATGTGAATAATGCATAATGCATCATTAATTCTACAGTGAAGATCATGGTAACCCACTAGAAATGACTTAAGTATTGCCAAATCCAAGGAATTACTAATTATTTGAATCAGTATTCTAAAGTGAAGCTTGAGAAATCCCTAGTAATGACTGAAGTCATTGTAAGCTTTTGAAGTTTTTGTACGGTTTTGGATAATAATGACTCAAGTGTTACTACGTCCTTCTAAAGGAATTACTATATTATTTGGAGCAGAATAAAGTGAAGATCATGGTAAACCACTAACGACCCGAGTACAAATCCTATTACTAGTCATTACTAGAGAGTTATCATGCTTTTCACTATAGAATACTGTTACAAATAATTAGTAATTCCTTCTGAAGGAATTGGTAATACTTGAGTCATTACTAGTGGGTTACCATGATCTTCACTTTAGAATTAATGATACATTATATTAATTATGAACCTGTATATAGTTCTTGTCCTCTGTGAGGTATGACAAAAATAGTAGTTAGTGATTAGCTAATAGTGAACTACCACGTTCAACTGATCGCTATTACTTACTAATTCGTTCATCAGAGTTTCTTGTTAATAGTAGTTACTAGAACGTTAATATTACATTACTCATTTGTTCCTGTGTAATTATTCATTAATGATGGAATGGAACAGTATTCTCAAGTATGCGACTTTTGTTTCACAACTGAAGGCATTCTTAACTTTTCCGTGGCAGTGGTTTTCTTTCTGAGCATACAGTTACAACGTTCACAACCCTGTCATGATTCTCATTTTTTGCACTTCAAATACACATCTCGTATATAACTTGCTGGCAAATTTTTAATGCTCTGAACATGTCAAAAGGAAAGAAGATTTTACCATCTCAAAGTGAAAGCCGTGTGAACACATCCTTACATCAAATGGAATGTTTCATCTGTGGTAGAGGAGATTGGACTCAGCAGTATCTTTTGACACAAGATGTGTCCAAGTTCTTAAGTATTATGATGTCATTGGTTGCTATGCGATTAATGACATAGCGACTGCATGAATTATGATTCCTTCATGCTGTTCATTTTAATTGCCTCTTGAATACTGAGATTTAGCTGACAGTTAACGACTAGATGGATAGATAGACAGACAGATAGACAGTAAATAATAAAACAAAATAGACAATAAAATATCAAGCTTGCTCTAGTTTAGCAAAAAAAAAATTCACTCAAAGCAGTACAACATGACATTTATCTCTCCTGTTCTACAAAACACTTCACAAACAAACAGCAAAAAGTCCCCAGCCTGCTGTTAGACGGTAGTTGTTGATTCACACTAACTTCATTGAATTAAAGCGCAATTGAATTCAAGGGCTGGGGCGGGAGACTTGTTATTTTTCCATACACAAGGGCAATACGATTCTGGCAGAGTCTTGGGCTGCTATACATTAAAGTGAATAGCGATCAAATAGAAGAGATGTGTCTTACTCAGGTAAGTGACCATCCTTGCCCAATTAAAGCAGTAGATCTGACACAGGGCTCCTAGGGTGCAAGCAAAGTTCACTCAATAAATATTGACCGTTATGTTCTGGGTCTCTCTCTCATTTCTACCCAGTCCAACTTTCTCTTTCTTTCACTCTTTTCCAATCAGTCTTACAGCTGCCTCAGTGACAAGTACACAACTTTGGCCATCTCTAGGGGATATACCTCACCCCACTTGTGCTTGTTACACAAAGGAAACTGCATTTCTGTTTGTCTTGGAGAAAACGTGACTCAAAGCAACAGAAATAAAGCGGGCAATCTCTTTTTTTCATAGTGCCAATTTTGTCCTATTGAAAAGCAAACTGAAACAGAGAACTCATTGTGTTTTCTATCCCTCTCTTCATTATTTCAAAGAGAGATGGAAATGGCTTTTTATTTTCCTTCACTACAAACAGCAAGACAAAAGCACAATCTTAAATCAGACTAAAGAAGCATGACAAAAGCCTTTGTTTTACCACCTAAATAGGATGCGGATTAAAAAGTAACTTAACAATTGAAAAGGAGTTGACCCAAAAATGTAAAATTTTCTTAACATTTACTCACCCTCATGTTGTTTTTCATGTAATGACAGATCCCTTCATTCAAAAAAACACACAAAAATCACCATAAATGAATAGTTCAGCCATGAAACTATTCACATTCTGATTAGTTTGTAACATTCTATGGGGCCGTTCACAGAGAACGCGTTTTTCTATTCCAATGCGCTACTTTTCTATTGTTTTTCTATGTAAACACATGCTAGAAGGACGTGTTTGACCGTTACGCTCCATTACGCATCTCACGTCTTTTGCAGCGCCTCGTATATGAGCGCGTTGTGAGCTTCTGTTTACAGTAGCAAGTTGGCGTGGCAACTGTTTTATCCAACATGTCCTCCAACCAATATGCCCATATAGGTTGTTTGTCACTTCCCTGAAATACGACCCATTGAAGTGTTTACTAAAGTATTGCTAAATGGAACAGGGACCGTGTAAAAAGTCCACACATTGCATTTAAATGAACACGCATTTTTATTGATAACGACGGTCATACGTCATTTCATGATGACAGACATATTACGACACTGTCATTATTTTTACGCCAGTTAGAGGGCGCATGACTTTAAAACGTAAATATAGGTCGTAATAAGGTGCTTGAAAAAACAATCTATAGGGTTGTTTTTTGGAGGAGGACAGTCTCGTTTTATTTGTTTGTTATTGCTGTTATTGCATCACGTCTTAAAAGTGCGTCTCGAGACCCTCGCGTTCTGCACTGCACTTTTTTAAAACCATTCCTGAGCGCCGGGTCTCACATTTTTAGATGCATTCTGTGTGAACAAGCTCTAAGCCAATCGATTCCACGTATTCATTACCATTGCCCTTTATAACCACAATGCATCTATCTCTGTGCGCTATGCAAATTCTTATTCTAGCCCTCCCCAGCTCCACCTGCCTAGATCTGCTACGTTTCCATTTATGTTCTGAGAATTTAACAGAAGCAAGTCGTACTTGCTCTGCAGCAGCAACATAGCAGACCTAGGCCGCCAAGACCAAATATGTAGGTGCCTACATTTAATTTACATTAATAAAATGTTTTACAAACTATCCAGAGAGTTGTCATGACTGAAAAGTAGTTTATCCATCAAGTACATGTATGAGAAACAAACCAAAATTTAAGCAATTATTCACTGATAATCTTCCTTCCAGCAAGCTGTTAACTTGAGAAATGTGGCATGTGGATTAAATCAGTGAGCTGACCTTGAGAACTGAATCAGTGAACAAATTATTCTTTTGAGTTGGTTCTTTTTGATTGACTTGGTTCACAAATCAGAGTGATTATATCATGAATCATCATCACGTTAGTTCACAGACTTAATGATCCAATCATGATGGTTCTCGTCATTGTTTGTAAAGTGACATAAGGTAAATAGTGAATTTCTATTTTTGGGTAAACTATTCATTTAATTAATCTGACTAACAGATTACCAGATAAGAAAAGGTCCTGGTATAAACTGGAGTCAGAGCAAAAACACACATCCACTAGGCATTTGCTTTTATTATTAATCATGCAATAAAACCGTTGGCCCTTCAAAGCAGGAATAAATAAGCAGTAAGCATGTGCAAAGACCTGTAGAAAACAAATTACAACCTAAATTCATGGTGCTGGAACTTCACAGCGAAGGCAACATGCTTATCTGTGCATCTTAATTAACAGTTCTGTCATTGTGAGCATCTTTGCACAGTGGAAAGTGGTAAGGTCGTATGAAGCACAATATTCTTGGTGGTATCTGTACAGAAAGTTAATTAAATTTTTCTTTATTTATATATTACATTTATTTATGTATTATAGGTGTGGTATTAAACAAATGGGTTCCACCCAAATATCTGCTTTTACATGCACATTCTTAACCTGATTATGCTTGAGTGGTCATTTTAAATGCTTTAACCATGTCATGACATGGATTTTTTTAATATGTTTAGTCTCTTTGCAAACTCTCCATTACAATGTTATAATAAGGAGGAAGTTTTAAGATGTTTTAATGGTACAAAGACCTCTTATATGTCAAAAGATCAAGGCAAATTTGATTTCCCATGTCACAATCCTTTTTTAAGCAAATTCAGACAGAGAAAGCATTTCGCAGTTGGGGAGGAAGATATATAGCATAAACTCTGACTCTTTCTTGATCCAAGAAATTATAAATATGTGCAGCTGAAGCAGAAGTGGTACAGTGAAAATACTGCTTATTTAACATCACATTTCATATAACAAATGGAATACTCAGGGTCAGATACACAAATGATTAGGTTTTGATGTGACTACCAGGGAATAATTTTTTTTTTTTTTTTCTTGTAAATGTGTCAGGTTATTGGTTTGCATGTAAACCGGGACAATGGGTTAATTCAATAAGCTGATTTGTGGGAGTTATCAGGATATCAGTGTGTATGTAAACATGCTCAATGGAGACATCAGTGATGTTATTCTAGATCTCATAAAATATTAGCTGTCTATGAAAAATGCTTTATCTTTACAGACAGTGCCTATAATTTGATTTACAGGATGATTTATGATTAATGACATCTTATAGTTTCCTGAAGGAATAAGACCACAACAGACTCCTCTTTTCTCCAGAGGTCATTTTGGAGAAGGACACTGACAACAGAGCTTGCAAAGATAAAAATCAATCAATACTGCAGTATGAAATTATATTCCCCTCCCAGTATAATCCTCCAGGAGACAACAACTCAACCAGGACTGCCGCTAGCCTGAGAGATGATAAATTCTGTCAATTAATATTCAACCTAAAATCTCAGAGTGGTTTTACTTTTTTAGGGTTTAGGTATAATTCTGTGTGAATGATGTGACAAAACTTGAAATACAGTATATAAATAAAATTGTCATATCATTCTTATCTACAAATGAGATTGTGTGCTCTAATAGAATAATGAAGTATCTTTACAAATAAATAAATTAAATATCTTTATTAAATAAACAGAAAATATTAAAATAAGTAGTTGTACAGATGTAAGCGTCTGAAATTCAGTTCACATGCTCAATGACAAATTTGATTATCAACCAAAAAAAATGTTCAGAATAGTAATTTTTTCATATTATAAATACATAAATAAGATTTTTAATAAATTAATTAATTGATTTAAAGACTTTATCCCCATAAAGGCTGTTTATTGGCATTGATGGTTCAAAAGTACCGACTTTGATACCAAGTCGGTACTGAATTTTTAAAAATGTGATGCTTTGAGCATTGTTGAGTGAATTTGTATACACGCTCCCGTGTGTTGATTATTGTAGCCAAATCACAGACATAAATGTTGAGTGTGTGAATGCAATGGCCAATCAGAGGTGTTTACGAATCCGCTCAACAGCGCTCAAAGCGTCATTTTTAAAATTTCAGTACTGACTTGGTATCGAAGTTGGCACTTTTGACAACATTACTTTCCATTGCACAAAAGGTTCCAAAAATTCATCTCCTATGGCATTGCTGCAAAAACTGTGTTTTGGGACCCTTATTTTTAAAAGTGTATAAAGAAAATCACAGCTTCTCAAAATTGTCTTAGACATTTGCACCCCACTGTTTCATTTATCAAGCAAAAAAGAGAGTTAAGTATGAGCTGATTCAAAGGCTCTGATACATTTCGGTTAATTTTTGCCATTTGTGTGTGAATAAAATATCTGTTGTCCTAAAAGAATACAGCTACGAGCTACTCACTACCATCTGAAATGCACCTGAAAGAAACTATTCAATAGTGTATCATTCAGTCACCTTTATGACTGAATGGAAAACCAAGTCATCAAACACTGCATAAACACACCAGCACCCTTCCTCTGCGCTTTTTCCTTAATACGCAAAGCCACTTTTGTATCAGCGTGACATGAACAAACAAAGCGATTTATTTTCCTCCACCATCATATTTCCTCTCAAGCAGACAGCAGTGCTCAGTCTTGTTAATGGTTTTGGTATTTGAGTTTATCTGAGTCTGTTCTGGAGTTATGGCAGAAATGTGTTTCTGGCTTGCTGATTCATATAGATCATGATTGTTGCAGTCATAACATCAGAGGCCAAAGCGCCGCCTTTCGATTCCATCGGCTGGTCACGCTTTATAACCCCTGATTACTCCGTAGCGATCAAATGAATCTCGGTGCATTGAGAACTGTTGCAGCAAACAATGAATCCACTTTACAGCAAACGCTGGTGATGATGTGTTGATGGGAAATCTGTGAGAAATTGCTTACTGGGTGGTTGCTTTGGAAAGTATGAAATACAACCGCACATCCCCACAAATTCCCCTCTGCGTTTGTACGTTTCCTATTTCAGAAAGTCATAGTGATTCAATAACTTGAGTATGGTGTTACACTTTATCTGTATTTTAGCTGTGGATATTTAAAATGAATGAAAAACCTCCCAAGACTGTTCTGACAAACTCCATTTCTCACTTTAAAGATCAAATTCAGAACGTCAAACCTGATAATTAATCAAAAACCTTCATTCATAGTCAAACCTTATTGGCTAATGTCCTCAAAATATGTCAATCAAAGATATATTTTATGGAGAAATGGTATAATAAGCAAAAAATAATAAGAATTTTCACTATTTTTGTGGTTTGTGTTATAAACAAAACAAAAATGATGTCAAATTTATTATGAAATGTCTTTAAGTAGTGGGACAGACCACTGTAGCTGCCTCAGTTACTTTTAGAACAGGAAACAACTTTAGAGGTCATAACTAAAATCATAGATATATTAAATATTCAAATATTAAATGTTAAATTAAATATACACACTATAGTATAAATGCATTATATTTTTACTTAATCTGTTATTGTCATCATTATTTAATATAATTATATGATAAATACTTGTATAATAAATCTGTCAAAAAATATTTAGGTGCCACTTTCTCAAAAACAAGTTATGACAGTTACCATTTATATGATTATATCTTGAAAACAAATTGGATAATAATAGTATTAATAATTATTATTATTTTTATATAAAGCGGAGATGTTACTTTTTTAGCGCACACAATTGCTCACATAAAAATAAAAATGTGTTTTCTGGGTCGAAACAACGCAAAATGATGGCAAGTCACATATATCAAACAAGACTGGCAGAAAATCAAACATTTAGAAGAACAATGACCCAGGCATGAGCCTGTCAGAGAAAATGGGCAGGGTGTGAAAACTCAGCTCTCCACTTGATCGCATTTTAGCGAAACGCGCCCATCCCCCTCCCCCTCTCCACTAGGTGTTGCATGTAACCTTCAGTCTGTTGGGACAGAGCTGCTTTGTACTAAAGTTCCTCCAGCGTTCCTCTCTGATGCTCATGTTTTTTTATTTTATTTTTATCTGTCTCAGACATATGTCCCTCGTCACTCTGTGTTCTTATCAGTCTTCTCTCAGAGTGAAGCCTTGACCACCCCGAGGGAGGAGATGATCTTTCCACCAAATTCACTCTCTCCACTATAGGCCCTTGTGATCCGGAGAGCTGTCACTCATCTTAACCCAGGTGACCCTTGAAGGGAAGAGGTTGGGATTCTGCGGATTACGGTGGGGTGTGTGTGTGTGTGTTGTTAGCTGTAAAAGTATACCATCATTGTGGGCTGGTGTCTTGTTGTGACAGCTGTCTGTCAAAGATACCATTTTCTCATGCAGATTTGCCAGTCATGACCTTGTACACGGATACTGCGATAAAAATTCTACCTGTTATTGCATCTGCCATCCAGATGAAACCTGTCAACTTATACGGCAATCCACTTTACACTCCCAAAATTGCAATTACACTCATTTATTTTCATTAAAAGTTTTTACTCTTAAAGAAGCATATAGTACATTTGATAATATATTTAATATACTTTTAATACATTTAAAATGATGAGAGTAGGCTAATAAAAGCTCTTTTTTGGAGATGGTCACCTAAAGTAGGTAAACAAGTTGAGATCAAATGATCAGCCAAATACTTTGAACGCTTCTTACTCACAGAATAAATTAATATGACTGTGAATAGTAACTGCTGGGATACCAGCCAGCATAACAAAAACTAAAAGTGAGTGAACCTTTAAAAATATTCTAATTGGAAGCCAAATGTATTTTAATCACCTTACGTCATAGCAGAACCTTTTTAAAGTCAACATGAAACTGTGTTTGCAACCCATTTTACTTACATAATCTGTATTTCTGAGTGAAACAAATTAATTCAAATGTACCTGATTTTATCTCGACAGGAATTGATTGTGAAACGTATTAAGTAAACAGGGTGAATTTTGATGTCAACTGATGTAACTCTTTCCCTGCCATTGACATAAGTTTCTGTCATTTATGAGACAATTGACGGAATTTTTACCGGCAATCCATGTTTTCACTGTTATACGGTAGGGGGTGCTATTGCACATTTTCTGAAAGAGTACAGAATTTCCAGCAAAAACACAGGCAAAGCAGCAGAAACAAGCCATAGAAGCATTGCCTATGCACATGCTGTAGTCCTTGACAAAAATGCAATTTTCTCAGCTTTTTGTTCAAAATATTTTTTGTACTTACTCATATTCAAGCTTTGCATGAAGCTAGGGGCTGTGTTCTTTCTTTTGCTATATTGTATGTTCAGATATTCATACAGCAAAATATTCTGGGGGTATGGAAGCTTGTTTCCACTACTGAATAAAAAATAAAAAAAGATAATTGTGACTTTTTATCTCACAATTCTAACTTTTTTTCTCACAATTTAGAGTTTACATCTCGCAATTCTGACTTCTTTTCTCAGAATTGCGAGATATAAACTCGCAATTGCGAGAAATAAAGTCAGAATTGAGAGTTATAAAAACATTTGCAAATTATAAACTCACAATTGCGAGAAATAAAACTCGCAATTCTAAAATTTTTTCTTGTAATTCTGACTTTTTCTGCCAATTGCAAGTTTATATCTCGCAATTTTAACTTCTTTTCTCAGAATCGTGCAATATAAACTCGCAATTGCGAGTTATAAAGTCCAATTCTGAGGAAAAAAAGACTGACTTTATAACTCACAATTGTGAGTTTATACCTCGCAATCCGTGTTATAAATCAGAATTGCCAGATATAAACTAGCAATTCTGTAATATATTCTGTAATTCTGTAAACACGCAATTGTGAGAAAAAAAGTCTGAATTGTGAGATAAGTAGCAATTACCTTTTTTATTTTTTATTCAGTGGCAGAAACAAGCTTTCATGTGGGAGCCATTAAAGTTTTGTGAAAATGTTCAAAAATGCTGGAGGTGGCTGGCAACTGTAAAAAAAAAAAAAAACACTGGCAGGGAAAGAGTTAAGTTCCCCAAAGTACTTTTTAATCTCCAAAAAATCTATATTGTCAAGAACTATATAGTGGTTCTATTTAAGAGCCACAATCATTACTGAACATAAGGTGATCAGTAAGCCTTCATGTGCTACCAAAATAAAGTGTTATTGTGCCCTTTTATATAAGTGTTTGCACATACAGGTGTAAAGTACAAGCAGGAGGTGAAACCCCATACTGGTTACCTTCTGTTGAAATTATAACTTAAACAGATTAATTAGTGAACCATGTACAAATACATTTGTGCTGTTCTCGGTTCATTTGCCCTAAAAATAATCTGCAGATTCATTAATGGGGGATATTACCCAGAGAGCCTCAGAACTACCCACTTAAAACAACGCTTCATCTACTTTCAATTACATATAAAGCACAGAGGAATACTGAAAAGATCCAGCTGTTGTGCTATTACCGCTGATATGGTCTAAAACGGCCTGTTTCTTGTACATACGTAAGGATACCTGCCGTACAAGTTTTAAGTTTAATGCAAATTTTAATCCATTACGAGGAAATATGAAATATATGCATATGAATGGAAACAATGATTCATAATTGGATGACTAGCTAGCTTACTAGCTAGCTAGCAAGATTAGGGCTGTCTAAGGGCTTTCAACTGTTTTAATTAGATCAATTACATGATATGCCAATAATAATTTATGTGGTTACATTGCATCTGGCAGTTTTTCAGCATTTCATGACCTGAACATTAGTGATGCCCCCAAAAAAATTCTTACCAAAACCAAAATTAAAGTTTTCATTCAGCTAAAACAAAATTGAAAATTCTGATAATTAAATATGGGCAACTGGGTAATTGAACTCAATATGCTGTTCATGATGTCATGTTCATGATAAAGATTCATGTTCAAGTTTTAGGCATGTGTTTGTCCTATTTTTTGGTCCTTGGCTTTGACATATTTAATTCTTGAACAGATTAAAAATAAAATGCATTTTGTCCATACCTTTGAAATTGAATTTTGATATTCCAATCCATTTATTGTCCATTTCTTTTGTCAAAAATAAACAACAACAAAAATAAAGAGAGAAAATAAGAATGTCTCTAATGCACTTAACGATACAATCCATCCAATCATTCACGGTCAAAAAAGTTCATTTGACTTTCTTCACGCACACTTCTGTGTTGAATCGTCAACCTAAATACATTACGTGGTGTGAAAGACAATTACATAAATCCAAAAATGGCTCCTACGAGTTTTAGTAAAGTTCTTTGCAAAGAGGACTCTCTCGATATTTCAGCTAAACATATTTTACATATTGCTACATAGCATTATTTTTGGTCAAGGTTAAGTGCGTCTACACTGCTGACATGTTGTGTGCATGAAATAGACACTGAAAACGCATCAATGTTTCAGTCAATGATTTTTACGGTGGCCGAGAGAGCTCAACGCGCTGCAAATGAAGAAAACACATGCAAATAGAAAAAACACCAGCAAATAAAGAAAATCATCATCATGTGTTGTCAAACTGATGAAGATGTTTTCATTATTTGCTGGTGTTTTTTCTATTTGCATGTGTTTTCTTCATTTGCAGCGCGTTGAGCTCTCTCGGCCACCGTAGATTTTAGCCTTCCAAAACTATTTTGGTCGAAACCAAAACAATTCTTGATGAACACCTTGTTAAGATGCTGTTTTGAGTTAAAAACAACTAAAAAACATCTAGAGACTCACAGAATGATAGATACCTAGATCTGTATTTAGATAGATAGCTTGATAGATAGATTCACCATCAAATTCTCTGAATAAGGTGTAATACCCTGGACCTAATTTTCTCATGACATTCTTCTTTGATTTTGAGGTCATTAGCTGTGATTCTAGATGTCTGTGTCTTTTCACATGTCTGTTACCCGTCTTGCTCAGCTCGTTGTATTCTTTACCAGTGACCGCATTTCGAGTGGCTCCTCTACACCTCCCCTCCATCCCCTCTCCGACGCTGCACACCACTGCAGAGGAGCGTCGTATTGATCCCTCTACATCTGTTTGCTCTAAATGAAAAGCAGAGAATGGAGAAAGTTGATGAATGTGAAAATGAATGCTGGATGACAGATCGAGTGTCCCCTCACTGTACAGTGCCAAGCAGTTTGCTCTGCTCTCCCAAATGATGGCATTTCATTTAGTCTGGCTCCTGCAAGTGTTGTCACACACAGAGAGTAGTCAATTTTTCTTTAGTTCTTACATTGTCTTGTTCTTTTTGTCTATTCTCAGAAGACCAATTCACCCTTGTTCCCTTCCTTTCTTTCCATCTCTTTCTTTTCTTGGATATGTGCGCACTCTATTCTTTGGTATTCCCTCTTTCTCACTTCTCTCATTTCTCACATTCTCTTGAGTCTATGTGCACTGCGGCTGCCTTCTTTAAATGTTAAAGTGGCTCATTCTCTGAATGACCCAGGAAGTTTTACTCTGCACAATGGTCTTGAAATTAAAGTATAGTGGAAATCAAAGAAAATCATTTGACCAACATTCAACATCAAGAACGTTGCAATAGTTCACCACTAAGATATAGCATCAAACAATGCAAAGAAACAATGCAATGCAATGATGTCAATAGCTTCAGCGTGCCAAACCTTTCTCGTTGCTTAACCGTTCCATTCCGTGCCAATTCGGCCTGGCCGGTATAGATATGGTTTCATTTTCCACTGTGGGGCTGATAGTAGAGCTCTTGGATTGTAATACAAATTCATCAGTCGTTGCCTTGGTAATGCAAATTCACAGGTTACAGACAATTTGAGATGTAAATATTATGTTATGCATGGAGGCTGATCAGATATTTCTTTTAATTTTATTATTAACTTGCGTTAACTTCGCTCAAATAGCGCACTTGGCCAGCTACAGAGAAACTGGCAGCCAGGCAACAGACAAGAGACCAAATTCTGAGTGGCAACGTCACTATACGCATTCTACCAGCACCGAGAATGGTTTGTAATCGTGCTGTGTCAGATCAAGCACAAATGGAAATATAACTGGAACTGTTCCTTACTGTTAGAACCATTCAGCCCAATGGTGGAAAAGCGGGTAATGATGCAATGAAGGCTATGCCTGATGTGGTTTCTTTTAAACACATTGTAGAAAAAGCGATTACAACAAACCAATATATTATATATATAGATGACTCTAAAAATAAATCTGCAATGTTTATCCTTTTGATCTTTAATTCAAAAAATTAGCAAAAATCTAACCTTTCAATGAAGGAAAAGAATTGAAAGTGGGAGGGGAATCACATGATGAAATAAATGTTTTTCTCCAAAACACGTTGGCCACAATTATTGGCACCCCTATAATTTTTTTATGAGTAAAATATCCCTGAAGTATATTCCCATTCTTATTTACATTTTTTAGCACACCAGGATGATCATGAACATGAAATTGTCCAGCCATGACTTCCTGTTCCACAGGAGTATACACATGAGGAAACACAAACACCAAATTCCCTTAATCATTCATCACAATGGGTAAAACCAAAGAATATAGTTCTGATGTGCAGCAAAAGATTGTTGAGCTTCACAAAATAGAAAGTGGCTGTAAGAAAATAGCTAAAGCATTGAAAATCCCCATTTCCACTATCAGGACAATAATTAAGAAGTTCCAATCAACTAAAGATGTTACAAATCTGCCTGGAAGAGGACGTGTGTCTAAATCGTCCTAATGCGCAGTGAGGAGGAAAGTTTGAGTGGCCAAAGACTCTCCAAGGATCACAGCTGGAGAATTGCATAAATTAGTTGAGTCTTGAGTCTCAGAAAGCCTAAAAAAAATTATCAAAGAGCACCTACATCCCCACAAGTTGTTCAGGAGGGTTTCAAGAAAAATCCTCTGCTCTCATCCAGAAACAATCTCTAGCATATTCAGTTGTCAGACAAGACTGGAACTTCAAACAGGACCGGCTTCTATGGTCAGAAGAGCTTTTTGGCAGCAAACCCACCAGATGGGTTTGGTGCACACATGGATAAAAAGTATAAAAACCCCTGCCCACGGTTAAATATACTGCTGGATCTTTAAAGTTGTGGGCCTATTTTTCTACTGAAGGTCCTGGACATCTTGTTCAGATACATGGTATCATGGATTCCATTAAATACCAACAGATAAAAACTCAAAACCTGACCGCTTCTGCTAGAAATCCAATAATGGGCCGTGGTTGGATCTTCCATCAGGACAATGATCCAAAACAAACATCAAAACCAACATAAAAATGTGTCACTGAGCACAAAATGAAGCTTCTGCCATGGCCATCCCAGTCCCCTGACCTGAACCCTAAAGAAAATGAGTGGAGTGGAGTGAACTGAAGAGAAGAAGCACCAACATGGAGCTGGGAATCTGAAGGATCTGGAGAGATTCTGCATGAAGGAATGGTCTCTGATCTCTTGTCAGGTGTTCTCCAAACTCATCAGGCATTATAGGAGATGACTCAGAGCTGTTATCTTGAATAAAAGGGTGCCAATAATTGTGGCCAACGTGTTTTTGAGAAAAACATTTATTTCATAATGTGATTTTCCCCCCACTTTCAATTCTTTTCCTTCAATGAAAGGTTAGATTTTTGATAATTTTATGAATTAAAGATCAAAAGGACAAACAATGCAGATTTATTTTTATAGTCATCTTTGATCATGTTTATCAAGGGTACCAACAATTTAGTCCACGTCTGTATATATACTGTGTACACTTCTTAGAAGATCATGGTGGCGAGGTGGCACAGTTCAGCGGACTCGGAAGAACGGGAGAATGAAAAAGGAGATGAGCGTTGAGTGAGTCAAGTGCAACATGACTAATACCCGTTCCTGATTGCAGTAATTGGAATGGGGATGCAGCATAAAAGCATGCTGACTTTCTGGGAATGGGAGAGAGACTGTGGTGAACTCATGTCTCCTATGGAGCTGGAAAGACGCCAGAGAATGCATATTTGAGTAAAGCATGAGTGTTTTGTTTTATTTTGAGAAATGTCATTAAAAATTCTCTGACACCCAAAACAGTACTGTAACATTTTTCCATCAAATTCATGGAATATTTTATTCTGAATATCATTTTGAATATATGCAGTCACTAATATTAGTTATGGCCATGTGAAGGTCTGTGAGATGGCAGGTGAGGTGACAGGTGTTATTTTAGTTTTTTTTTTTTTTAGGTTTTAGTTTTTTTTTCTGGCATGTGAGACAAACTGATTTATGACAGCTCAGGATTCGAAATGCCAAATATCTCATCTTGATGCCACAGGCAACCCTGGCTCCTGTCATCTGGGCTTGATATGTGTGAATCTGTAGAAGGAAGACACTGGTCTACAATTTAGACATCTCTACTTAAAAAAAAAAAAAAAAATAGAAAAACGAAAAATATAGGGAAATTAAACCTCAAAAAACAAAAAAAGTAAAAGAATTCACTAACAATTATAATATACACGATTCAAGGGAGACCGGGACTATTTGTCACACATTTCCATATTTTGGACAGAGTTGTTTTTGAAAGTCAATTTTTGTATAGAGCCATATCAAGTCTCTATTTAGAGCTATATTTACAGTTTTAACATTGACCTTTTGCAACAAGTACAATATGTACTGATGCTATATACAGGTTTGGACCTGCTGTTTGTTGATTTGAGAAGGATACCTTTTTGTTGAAATAATAATACTATCTGAAGCTAATAAATTAATACATTATCCCCCGGTTTCACAGAAAAGGTGTGTTTTAGTGTATTTTCAGAAAAAATAATTACTATTAAAAATAATACTGAGACCATAGTTCTCACCAAATACATCATGGATGAAGATCTGGCTAAATTCTTATATAAAAACACATAACTTCAAGAGTTCACTTCAAGAGTTCACTTCTTTTAGTTCAGATTCTCAGGTTCACAGTTCCTTTTATGCATTTTTCCACCCTTCATTTCTTTGTTTGTTTAACTGTCTGTCTTTCTCTCTCCTTGATTCTTGTTTTTCTTCTCCTTCAGCTGTGGTCACGAGCCACTGACACCGAGCCAGTGGTGCACAGTCTCTGAGCTTTACTTTGGTTGCCATGTATGACCTCCATCTGTCTGGCCTCCATAGTCCAGCTGTGAGCCAGTCAGAGCACTGTCACACACTGGAAGAGTAAACACAAGGAACTGGCAACCCACAGATCCCCTTTCTCTGACATGATCAACTGGCAGAGCTTTCCAGCACTGGGCACAGAAACCATTACAACATGAGCAAGATGCTTGAAAAGACATGGTGGATGAGCAGCGTCTATAAACTAGAACAGATGCAGGATCACTGGCCATTCACATCCAAAATATGTTGTGTAATATGTTGGCACAAATAACGGGGGCATGTAATTGAAATTTGATTGCTTGATGTCTGTCTTTCAATCTGTACTGACACATGTTAACTGACAGATGTTTGAAAAAAATGTAAGCTTAAGAGATGCACGGTTATATAAACATGACAAACATAGAAATATGTGGTTATTCTGCTTAAAGTTTAAATTGACCCCATTTATTGGGCTTCAGTTTCAGTTTTCTCATATTTCATTAGTTTTCCAGTATTCCACATTATTCCAAAAGAATGAAAAAACATTTGCTCTAACAATCTTTCACTAAAATGTAAACTCGCTCCACTAGGTTAAGCAGGAAGTTAATTAAAAGTTATATAATTTGTATTTAAATATACATATTACATATTTAAATTAATATTACAATAAAATAAAAAAACAAAATAAATAATAATAATGTCTTTAATAATAAATATCTTTTAAAAAATATCATTATTTAATTATCATTTAATTAATTTTATAGTACACCTATAATGTATAATTGTAATACCCTAAATTAAAACTTATGTACATTATTATTTATTTATAAATATTTAATACCTAAATTAAAATAATTAAAATCATTTTAATTATAAAAATACATTTTATTAATTTTAATCATTTCTTTTTTTTATCATTTTTTATTAATATCACTATGTTACAACTACTATAATAATAATTATTATTAAAAGTAGTAGTAGTAGTAGCAGTATTGTTATTATATTTCTTAAATTAAGGTATTACAATTATACATTATGGATTATAGGAAAAATAAATTAAATTAAATATTTCAATATAGGACCATTAAATCCATTGTGAGATGTATTTTTAAATACTGTGTGACAATTTATGATGAACTTCATGAGCATGTGTGCATGAGACAGAATGACAGAGACACTGAGGAAAAGGAAGAAAATATGATCTTTCAAATGCAGGAGGGACACTCTCCACCCTCCTATCCTGAAAGCATGGCATTTTACCCTCTAATGTGCCAGTCATGCCAAAGTAGCTCTCCTTTGTGACTAAAACATATCTTTGTTCGGTATGCTTACAGACTGAATAAAACAAAAATATTACAGGCAACAGACAAAAGCTAAATGCACTTCCTGTTTGTGCATGCAAGTATCTGTTGAGTTGTGTTCATTGTTGGTTTTCTGTCGGTTTGCCCATTGTCCTTGACAAAACACACAATTCAACATTTCCATATTTGGACAAGAGACGTGTTTTGGTGTACACAAGTGGCTTGGGTTGGAATGCCAAGGCTGGCAGTGGATTCACACATCTGTGCTGGAGCTGATAGTGACACGCTAACAGTGCCACATCACTCAGCTGCATTGTGTGTTTGTGTGTGTAAGCATGTTTGTATAGAGTGTGTTTTGTTTAATCTATTGTTCCAGAGAGGTGCACGGGTTAAGCAGGTCAAAACAGTATGAAGTTCACAATAATTGTCATTTTGGGCTTCTAGAAATCAAATAAATGTTTTTGTTGGCATGGTAGGTAGTAACTGACCAAGAATGGTGTTTATCTTTTATCCTATTTAACAAATAGAATTACATTTAGGTTAGATTCTTAAAGGGTTAATTCACCCAAAAAGGTTGTCATTTATTCACCCTCAAGTTTTTCCAAACCTGTATGAATTTCTTTCTTCTGCTGAGCACAAAAGAAGATATTTTGAAGAATATGGGTAACCAAACAGTAAGTTGATGGGTCCCACTGACGTCCATAGTATGGAAAAAAAATACAGTGAAAGTCAATGGTGCCCCACAACTGTTTGGTTCCAAACATTCTTCAAAATATCTTCTTTTAGGGGACAGATGCAGTCATACTGCAACAAAAGTCGTTACCTACTTGATAATGCAGTTTTTTTTTTGCTTTAGACAGGTTGGGTATGGCAATGTAAGGTAAGGTATGGTATGGTAAGTTTTCCCAATGAGCCTGGATTGGATTACAGGAAAACAATGCATAGGCTAACATATGCCTTGTTTCCACCGAGAGGTACGGTACGCAATTTTTGCCGTTCCCATTGTCAGAAGTTGTGAATGGTACCCTAATTCTGAACCGTACCATACCACTTTTTTGGGACCCTTCCATTGGGGTACCTAGCACAGTAGTCCGGTAGGGTGGAGCTAGACTCACTGCAGAACGTTGATTGGTTGACAGAGAATCGTCATTTGCGCGTGCTACAAGGGGAAAGACAACACAAGAGGCGCCATTTTTTAATACAGTTGAAACACAATACAGCCACATGCCAAGAAGCAAGAACAAGATCTGCTGCATGTCCTCCGTTGTTGTTTACTGCGTCGCTTTCTTTTTTGAGCAAGAAAGACATTGATCGCTACTTTCCGACATACACCATGCATGTCAAGTAATGGTACTGTTGGTGGTGGAAACAGGAGCCGGATCAGAGTTAACCTTCCCGAATTGTACTGAACTGTACTGTACTGTCCTGTACCACTCGGTGGAGAATATTTTTTGTGCGCCAAAAAAAAAAAAATGAGTTTTTAACAATATCTAGTGATGGCCGATTTCAAAACACCGCTTCGGAGCGTTATGAATCTTTTGAGTCGAATCAGTGATTCGGATTGCGTATCAAACCGCCAAACTGCTGAAATCACGTGACTTTGGCGCTCCGAACCACTGATTTGATTCGTAAAGCTCCGAAGCTTGATGAAGCAGTGTTTTGAAATCGGCCATAACTAGATATTGTTAAAAAGTCGTTATTTTGTGTGTTTTTTTTGGCACACGAAAAATATTTTTATGATATTTATCATAACGTTTTATGATATTAAGGTAGAACCACTGTACTCACATGAACTGATTTAAATATGTTTTTAGTACCTTTATGGATCTTGAGAGAGGAAGTACCATTGCTGTCTATGCAGGCCTCACTGAGCCATGGGATTTGATCAAAAATATCTTAATTTGTGTTCCGAAGATGAACGAAGGTCTTAAGGGTGGAGAACGACATGAGGGTGAGTAATAAATTACATTATTTTCATTTTTGGGTGAACTAACCCTTTAACCCTTTTTTTAACAAGTTTTTTAAATTCATATGCTCTTTTAATCTTCAGTCAAAAACGTTAACCTACCCTCCCCCTCAAAACGACATCTGTTCTCTTCATGACGTGTCTCGGCGGAGGGTGGAACTACACATACTCCACAACTGACTGCAAACCGGCATTCAGATCTGCCTCCATTTAGTTAGCAACACCCAACTATACTTCTCTCATTCCAGAAGCTGATATACATCATAGGAAGAAAAAACCATTGCAACTTCCGTTTCATGCCGACTTTAACTTTGACCTTACTCACTAATGTTTTGAAGCATAGCCAATGATTACAGGACCATTGGCATGACTGATTCTGTATATAAATCAATACACTGAGTTGAGAAACACATGACATTTATGACATTTAGAGAAAAAAGGATGGTGGAAAATATGTTAGCATTTACTTTCACTGTTTTCACTTTTTATTATATAAAAAAAAACTTTCTGCTTTCTTGCAACCAACTTGCATACTGGCCTATTTTTCATTGTGTTTACACATCATTTTTTAATGTGCATCTCTTACTCTCTTCGAGGAAATATTATTCATACTGAGTTGTCGCGTTACATTAACAGAAAGTCCAGATGGCAAGTGATGCAGGGAACAACATCCCCCCTACAAACTAATGTCATTGTGCTGCAGGAAACCAATGATCCCTGACACATTTTATGTCATGAAAATGAGCTGAACTTGGCTATACTTTAACTCCTGCAGAGAGAATTTAGCAATACACATTAATTATCAAATGCCAAATTATTGCGAATAAAAACTGCTAAAGTGTTCTATAATGTTGTGAGCACAAGATTTTTGCTTCGTAGGCTCACAATAACAATCATCACACTTACCTATTTTTTACTTGTGTCTTGTTTTCTTTTGTTAACACATCATTTTTATCCACATCAGTTGTATTTGTTTATAAATAATAATATATGTTGTATATCAATATAATTTAAACATGTTTCATTCACATATGAATATAAAAACGTACCTGGGTCATTCTGTGTCAAATCAACCAAATTTCAGAAAATTCTCCAGCTCAAATTTTTGATTTTGTTAATATTTTTTCTATAGAAAGACAAACATAAATAGTGATGAAAGCTTGTTGAGTTGACACATAATGAACCACCTGACATACATAAATATATGTATGCACATATTCAAACATGCATTTTTTATTATTTTTTATTACTATTGCACAATCCTTTTTTATTTAAAACATGAGATAAACAAAGTTTTGGGATTTTGAAAAAATGTAAAATAAAAAAAAGTTACAGAAAAATATGCACTAATTCTATTAACTAATCAATTAATGATCAAGTTTTGTCTGTCTGACCCAGTACTGGCATCAAAGAAAATGCTGCATAGAAAATAATAAAATTCATATTATTATTTCAATTAAACTTCAAATTATTGTGCTGATAATATATCCTATGAGGGGGAAAAAGTATTAAGAAAGATGCCTGAATCTTGTCACTAGTGGTCTGAGACATTTTAGACATTGGTATGTCGCTTGAAAATGATAAGTTTGGAGCTAGTGCTCTTCAAAGACTTTCTGTATGATTTTGAATTTCTAAGAAATAAGAATAAAGCATTAAAAAAGCACCGAAACGGATTGAGATTAATGAAAGTCTTGTTAGACTTCAAAGGCACCGCAACGGTGATAAAAATAGAGGAGCAAAGACCGAAACGCAGCTTCAGGTTCCCTCAGCGGCTGATGCCGTTAGGAGTCGTTTTGGACCCAAGCAGTCATATTCAAAAACAAAATGCTCATAATTAATGTGCTGCCTTTCATCACGAACGAACATCAAACAAGACGCAACACTCTGTTGCTCCCAGGATTCTCTGGGTGTCTGAATCTCATTCTCCAGAGTAACCCTTTAGTTTAATCCCGCTCAAGATTCAACAACTAAACGCTCCGTACATTCATCTTGATTAATGAAACACTGAGTTCGCGTTTGAGCCATTCACTACATAAATGTTAAAGGACTGCTATTGTTACTAATGCATTTGTTAGTTTTGTTTACTGTGTAAAACGCTGAGCCAACAGAAAGAAAGTAAGAGGAACAGGTCACACAAAAATGAGTAGACATCATTTACTTACCCTGGCTCTCTAAACGTTCGCTTGGTGGTGGTGGGGTGAGGGGGTATATCCATAATAAAATATCCATTATATTAGAAGAACATAAATTCCAAATTAGAGTAAAAATATTCTATAAACCTAAAGGCCCGTTCACATCAAGGGTGCTATAACGATAAAGCGGTTTTAAAAATCATCCTAAATTTAAAAGAATAGCTCACTACAGTCTACACCACAGCTATAACGATAACAGTAAGTTACAGAGGATATCGTTGGAATCATTTTTCAGCTGAACTATAAAAAAAAAAAAAAACATTGACAGCCAATCAGAATCCAATCAGAGCTCGCGCATTTAAAGTGGTAGACGACATAAGTGCAGCACGTGCTTAAACAGAGCATTCTGGTGTGGTGTGGACGCTAATATAGTTATCTTTATAGTTACAGTTCTTGATGTGAACAGGCTTTAAACAGTACTACTGTATTGCATTAAAAAGTCCAGGATGACTTTGTAACTCTGCAACGCGATACACCTTTCGCTTTCAAATGTAGCGTAATCCGTAGTTTACGCGCGCAGCAGAGCGCGCTTATGTAGGCCTGAATGTTCCGCCGTTGCATGATTCCTCTAAAATGACTGGCGGCAGAATAGAAGAAATTAACTAACAAGAAACCACAGTAATGAAGCAGTTTTTCAACTTTTACCATAGACAAGTTGGTAATATGTTTATATCATTTAAAAAAATGCCATCCAATAAAAAGATTTTTAAAGGGGTAGTTCACCCTAAAATGAGAAGTAGGTCATCTGCTCACCACCCTGGTGTTGTTTTAATGCCATATGAGTATCACCTGACTGGAACTCTGTTTGTCTGATGACAGTTGACAGACAACTTCTTGTTACTACAAACAAAACAGATATTCACCTAAGTGAAGAAGGTACATGGGTTGTATTTCATGTCGTGTTTTGTTAATCTTAATTTCTCGCAACTTGTGTGCTTTTTCTGGGCTAGACGGAGTGAACTGCAGTGCTAATAGAGTCTCACGAATGCCCATGTTCAAGAATTTCGGTAAATAATACATTACATTTAGGTTAAACCCTATTGTATACCCCCAGAACGCTTGGAATATACGGCACGTGTCGCATGGGATCATTCTGTGATACTTTTTTACTTTTGATGCTGGTCACTATTCACTGCCATTATATGAACAAGCACGAGCGGGACATTTTTAAAAATTCTTCTTTTGTTGGTCCGTAAAAGAAAGAAGGGCATACGGCATGAGAACAACACTAGGGTGAGTAAATGATGACTTTTGATGATGAATTTTCATTTTACGGTGAACTATCCCTTTAAAGTTTTCTGTAATGTAGTAGTATTCTTGGAATTAAATGGAATGGAATCAAATAAAACAAATTGTAAAAAACAAAATAATAATAATTATTATTGATCATTAATATTAATTATATTAACAATATTCAATATTAATAATAACAATCAATATTATTAAAATATTAAGAATTGTTTTTATAAACTTAACCTTTTTTTAATCCATTGAGGCCTCTTTTAATGCTATTGTTGTTGTCTGTCCAAGAAAAATAGATACATGAAACATCCTCAAGTTCGTTTGTACTTTCATTATATATTTCACTCACAGCTGTCTCATTTGCCAACAGCAGTTTTTAACTTGCGCCTGATTAGTGGTTCTGAAAAACAGGAAATGACTGAATGTAATCAAGAATTAAAATGAAGTCGACAAAATGGAGCCAGATTGCAGATGAAACTCAAGGTGAGAAAGCGTTCGCTTTGTCCTATATAAATATTGGTTAATTTGTTACAGTTTTACTCCTGAAAGCACACAAATGATGATTAAAGGAGGTGAATTCCCCCCTGGTCTTGAGAGTGGCACAGATTTATCTCAGAAGTGATGTGAGAGAGAGTCAGTACTTGTATTAATTTCTCACTCCAGAATGAGAATTATTGATTCAGTACTCCCTGTGATCTCTCCCAGGATGCTTTGCAAATGATCACATAAATCATAAAATGTAATTAGATGTGCACCATCTGCTGAAATAATTTTTTGTGAGGGGAATACATGCTGGCTTTAATATCTGAAAATGAAGCAACAATTGCGTGGAATCTCAGATACATAGGGTCTGAAAATTGAACCCTTTGACGTGAGGTTTAAGTTTTTTTTTTTTTTTTTACACATTAACGATTGCACTTACTTATATCATGCATTGTAATTTTTGACAGCTTGATTCAATTTGTATCATTTGCAGGCCTTTAACACCATGCAGAATAGAAGAGCCATGATCAGTCCTGGCCAGTAACTGAAGTCCAAAATCCTTCCTCTCTCTAATAATATGTTTGTATTATTTAATTATATATCATATTATACAAATGCTCTGACTAACATTCCCATAGGCATAGATGATTGCATCATCGACCCTGACCTCCAATTACAAGCACAATCAAGAGCGAATGTATTTCTGTTTCCCTCTCTCTCTTGCCCTGAGGTGGACACAATCATATTTCAATATAGGCTTTCATTCTAACCAGCTATTGTCTTTTTTTAGACTTTTGGTTGGATACCACTGAAAGAGATTACAGATGAATTTACCAACAGATGCATGAATGGATGCATTGCACATTTATGTCATAAAAAATATACAGGTGCTGGTCATATAATTAGAATATCATCAAAAAGTTGATTTATTTCACTAATTCCATTCAAAAGTTAAACTTGTATATTATATTCATTCATTACACACAGACTGATATATTTCAAATGTTTATTTCTTTCAATTTTGATGATTATAACTGACAACTAAGGAAAATCCCAAATTCAGTATCTCAGAAAATTAGAATATTGTGAAAAGGTTCAATATTGAAGACACCTGGTGCCACACTCTAATCAGCTAATTAACTCAAAACACCTGCAAAGGCCTTTAAATGGTCTCTCAGTCTAGTTCTGTAAGCTACACAATCATGGGGAAGACTGCTGACTTGACAGTTGTCCAAAAGACGACCATTGACACCTTGCACAAGGAGGGCAAGACACAAAAGGTCATTGCAAAAGAGGCTGGCTGTTCACAGAGCTCTGTGTCCAAGCACATTAATAGAGAGGCGAAGGGAAGGAAAAGATGTGGTAGAAAAAAGTGTACAAGCAATAGGGATAACCGAACGCTGGAGAGGATTGTGAAACAAAACCCATTCAAAAATGTGGGGGAGATTCACAAAGAGTGGACTGCAGCTGGAGTCAGTGCTTCAAGAACCACTACGCACAGATGTATGCAAGACATGGGTTTCAGCTGTCGCATTCCTTGTGTCAAGTCACTCTTGAACAACAGACAGCGTCAGAAGCGTCTCGCCTGGGCTAAAGACAAAAAGGACTGGACTGCTGCTGAGTGGTCCAAAGTTATGTTCTCTGATGAAAGTAAATTTTGCATTTCCTTTGGAAATCAGGGTCCCAGAGTCTGGAGGAAGAGAGGAGAGGCACACAATCCACGTTGCTTGAGGTCCAGTGTAAAGTTTCCACAGTCAGTGATGGTTTGGGGTGCCATGTCATCTGCTGGTGTTGGTCCACTGTGTTTTCTAAAGTCCAAGGTCAACGCAGCCGTATACCAGGAAGTTTTAGAGCACTTCATGCTTCCTGCTGCTGACCAACTTTATGGAGATGCAGATTTCGTTTTTCCAACAGGACTTGGCACCTGCACACAGTGCCAAAGCTACCAGTACCTGATTTAAGGACCATGGTATCCCTGTTCTTAATTGGCCAGCAAACTCGCCTGACCTTAACCCCATAGAAAATCTATGGGGTATTGTGAAGAGGAAGATGCGATATGCCAGACCCAACAATGCAGAAGAGCTGAAGGCCAATATCAGAGCAACCTGGGCTCTTATAACACCTGAGCAGTGCCACAGACTGATCGACTCCATGCCACGCCGCATTGCTGCAGTAATTCAGGCAAAGGAGCCCCAACTAAGTATTGAGTGCTGTACATGCTCATACTTTTCATGTTCGTACTTTTCAGTTGGCCAAGATTTCTAAAAATCCTTTCTTTGTATTGGTCTTAAGTAATATTCTAATTTTCTGAGATACTGAATTTGGGATTTTCTTTAGTTGTCAGTTATATTCATCAAAATTAAAAGAAATAAACATTTGAAATATATCAGTCTGTGTGTAATGAATGAATATAATACACAAGTTTCACTTTTTTGAATGGAATTAGTGAAATAAATCAACTTTTTGATGATATTCTAATTATATGACCAGCACCTGTATATATTTTTATTTTTTATTTTTTTGCTTAATTGAGTTTTCACTTACGTTTCATGTACATTGGGGGTCTCACACAGTTTCTGCCAATCTCATGTTAATCTTGAGTACATCTAGAGTAACAATGCATCCTTCATATCTCTGAAAAGTCTTTAGTTTTATCATATTTATAAAAGTTAGCTGAAAAATGTAATCTTTCCCTCACAACCAAAAACACACTCCTTTGTTGACAGGAGCTGCGTCTCATTTCAGAGGCTGCGTCCTCCGGAGCTCGCATTTGAAGGCTGCATACGTCATCAAGGATGTCATATTTAAGAAAAGTAACAGTAATAAAATTGACTGATATTCATTGTGAGGTGTAAAATACTGTAATTTCTTTCTTACTTTGCAATCTAATGGTTATTTTTCTTTAATGAGACTGCCTCGATGATATATGCAGCCTTCCCTGAATTGAGACACAGCCATTGTTGTGTACACTTATCAGGGAGAAGTGCCTATACAAGGAATTCCACTCTTATTACGTGATAAAGGCCATACTCGAAAAAAAAATTCAGCGAAACATGTCCACAACTGGAAGTAGTATATTTGGCACAAAAATACTCTGTTATACGTCCAACTCATGCTGCCAGTTGCATAAACATAGCCAATATGTTAAGACTGTGTCTTAAGTACTAGTATGACCAACTAGTGATTAGTCAAGGGCAATCAGTGTTACTTTTTGGTTTCAAATTATACCAATCTACGTTTTTATGTACTTGACTTAAAACAGTTATGAACAGCCTTAAAGAAAAAAATGTGATGAGACGAGACGAGACGAGTCTTAGCAGTTTATGCACCCGGCCCATGTTTAGCATGAGAATGCAACTCTTTAACAGTGTAAATAAGTCAGAATGCATGTGTAACACAGTTTGTATGTACGGGAAGAAGGAGGCGGGAACCGGCGAACATTAAACAGAAACGTTTGTTACGCTCGTTATCACTCGCGTAACCGGCCTCGCACCGTTCCCTCACGGCTCTCGCCCGCCCTGCTCTTCACAGCATGAAATAGCATTACACCCCTCCTTTAAGTATCAGCTTTGTCTCTCCTAAAATTGTTTCTCCTAAAATTCCTCAGAAGAAATAAAAATGGGCACAAATGAGACACTCGTTGGCATACAGTAATCATTCCTCAGATACTTTGGTCTCAGGAGAATTTGATAAAAAAATGTTCATACTGAAATCTCTGACTTTTGATGACAGACTTTTTCAAAAGAATGAGAAGCAGTGGCATTAAATTAAAGGGTTAGTTCACGCAAAAATGAAATTTCCGTCATTAATTACTCACCCTCATGTCGTTCCAAACCCGTAAGTCCTTCTTTCATCTTTGGAACACAAATTAAGATATTTTTGATGAAATCCAAGGGTTTTTTTATCCCCCATTGAAAGCAACAAAAATAGCGTAGGAGAATGATGGGGGACAGACAAATTTGTTGAATAAACTCATTATTTTTGTTTTTGCGCACAAAAAGTATTCTCGTTGCTTCATAACATTAAGTAAGACTTTAATCATGTTTTTACTACTTTTCTGGACCTTGAATATGGTAATTCCATTGCTTTCTATTGATTTTATATATATATATATATTAAAAAAAAAAACTCTTGGATTTCATCAAAAATATCTTAATTTGTGTTCCAAAGATGAACAAAGGTTTTACGGGTTTGGAACGACATGAGGGTGAGTAATTAATGACAGAATTTTCATTTTTGGGTGAACTAACCCTTTAAAAAAATCTGTATTTGCTCTCTATTTGATCTCATTTCTATGATATAAAAAAGTTCTCATTTGTGTTTTTTCTTTCCTATTGGAGGGAAAAACTATATTGGAGTCACTTGTGAGTAGAGAATCCTGTGTGTGCGTGCTTTACCTGAGGAGAGCTATTTGCGTGACCAACAGTTGATGCTAGGTAGAGTATATGACGTTCTCCACTTATGAGCAGTGTTGGGGGTAACGCAGTGAATGTCAAAGAGAAGCCTTGATTGTCACTACTCTCACTATCACACCCTTACACACACACACATGCTCATCTTATGATTTGATTGCAAAATTATGCAGATTAATCCCAGCCTTCTATTAGTGTCTGCATCAAATTACAGGCCTAAAGCTTTAGGCACAACAATTTGTTTCACATGAGTTAGATTCATTCAGATGGAACCCAATTAGTGATTTAACATTTAACAGTCACATCAGAACATACTAATTTCATTTAACTAGGAGTGAATTTCGACTATGTCATTAATATGTGACTTGATGCCCTCTGCAGATGAACTTTGCTGTGGCAGAAATTTCATGAAGTTAGTTACAAAACATCCTACAAATGAAGTCATGTCCATAATCTGTATTCAGTCCGAAGGAGCATTATGTTGAGAAGTAAAACTATTAAAATAAATGAAAACCAGCACAAGCCTGTTGTCTTCAGAAACACTATTAAGCAGCCTTACCTCTGCTAAGTTGTTTGCCATTATGCATTACATTCAGATTGATTTTATTCAGCGGGGTGTAGAAAGTAATATTCCTCACCCGGCATTGTTTCTGAGGTGATTCGCCCTGACAAAAACATAATTGCAGAATCTTTAAAACAGAAGTGTGTCTCCACCTGCATCAAATGCAAAGCATCTGTTAGAAAATAGTGTCTAAAAAAACGCAGGCGTTTGCAGTGGTATCGGAAGCTGCTATTAGGTGCTGAGTGACAAATCTGCACTTTCAGATAGAAAAAGAAAGACGGGTTCAGGAGACAAAGAAATTGTATGTAATAGATGGAGCCAGTGGAATCTATCAGGACAGACAGGAATGTGGATCACAAATTGTAAACTCACAGGAAATTGGACCAAGTGCGTAAGCAAAATTTGCTGTTTTGGTGGGCCTGAAAAGAATTGGTGAGTCTACAGGCAAATTTAAAATAAAACATGTTTTTGTTCTTCATTTTATTCCCTTTCTCATTGATATTTAATATTTTATAAAATTATGTATGATGGTATGTGATTGAATGTCAACAAGGTGGACTCAAGGTGTGTGCTATGACAAAATCTTATTAACAATTTTACATCATGATAATCGTTTATAGATTTTTGTTTGAGAATGGTTTATGTAAAATGGTTTATATTTTAAATAATTGTGATATACAGTACAGTGGGCTGGCTCCACAAATTTTGAGAAGCATCTCGCTGCAGCTTGCAGTGGACATCCTACCCGCCCACATCCAGGTGTGACATCAGAAGCCAGGCCCATGCCGCCCTGCAGCTGATAAGATTTTATTGGTCATGTCAATCACTGTACTGATTGCCTACACCCAACACTGATCCCTAAACCTACCTGTCACTACATCCAATGGGCACGGGCGTGACCAGGGTTGCCAGGTTTTCACAACAAAACCCGCCCAATTGCTACTCAAAACTAGCCCAATTGCGTTTCCTGGGGAGTACTACTGTAAAAATCGTGTTCGGGGGTAAAATCCACGTTTTTGGCAGGGATCCCCTGGTAAGATTCGCATTCCAGGGGCTAAATATCGTGTTATTTGGGGTCGCTTCAACCCGCGGACATGAAAAACAACCCGCGGCAACAGTGTAACACTGTGTCCTAACCAGACGCGATGCGATAAGATTCCAGCGACAAGCAATTTGACTGTCCACACTAGACGCGACGCGACAATGAGAAGCGATAAAATCAGTCAAAAACCACAGCCAATCAGAAGAGAGTGTGGGCGTGCTCTCTCAGCAAGAGCACAGCAGACACAATGAAATGGGCAAGTACACAGTAAAATTCATAAATAGTACACAATTTAAACATTGTTTAAAGTACAGAGTGACTAGACCAATCGTTGTCATAGAATACACTTGTTTGTTCGCATAGAGTTGACAGTTTGAACGTTCTTGTGCCCATTTATTTATTTTCAAGATCTGAGGTGAATTAGCCAGTGTTGTTTTCATTACAGCTAAAAAGCTGGGAACACAGAATGATATTCAAACTCACATTAAATGCTTTTAAAATTAAATAAAGCACATAAACAGTACCTGATATTATTATTGCCATACTTTGTGTTGCTGTTGTGCAGCCGGCTGGTTAGGACAAAAACACCAATTAACATGGAAAAGATACCTTTTATCGCGTGTCACTGCGTCTCGTCGCGTCTGGTTAGGACACGGTGTAAAAGTAGCCCAATTCTGCGGGAAAACCGCAGACTTCTGGCAACACTGGGCATGACTTCTGATGTCACACTTGGATGTGGGCGGGGTTGGATATCTACCGCAGACTGCAGCGAGCCCTACTTGGAAATATTGGCACCCTTGGTAAATATGAGCAAAACTGAACTTTTGATTTTGCCATTTCTCCTTTTAGTCTTTCATTCAATCTATTCGCAAAAATTGAACAATTTTCACAAAATATAAATGTGGAATAAAAAAGAGAGGATGCACAAAGTATTAAATAAAGGGGTGCCAATAATTGTGGAATACATATATTTCAGAAAAATAAATTTTATCATAATAATTATTTTCTTTCAAATACTTGACTTTAAAGGGTTAGTTCACCCAAAAATTCTGTCATTAATTACTCACCCTCATGTCGTTCCACATCCTTAAGACCTTCATTCATCTTCAGAACACAAATTAAGATGTTTTTGATGTAGTCTGAGAACTTTCTGTCCCTCCATATAGATCCAAAGCAACTACCACTTTCAAGGTCCAGAAAGGTAGGAATGACATCATTAAAGGGGTCATGAACTGCATTGTTTTATTGTTTTAAAATGTTTCCTGGGGTGCACTTATAATGTTAGTATGCTTTTTACATCAAAATTTGTCATAATTTAGAAATAAAAGGTATTTTTGTATCCCTGATTTTAGCCCTCTTATTTGAACACTGCTTTAAAGGGCGTGTCTGCTGTGAGACTTTCCATTCGAAATAGCCAAGTATTACTCACTCTTTTAGCACATTTTTACTATTACAGCTCTCAAGGTTAACAAATCGTGAAAAGTGCTGCATTACATTTAGATCTATGGCATTATATCTAGATCATGGCATGAAAGGTTGCAGTGATGAACATTGTAGCTAATCACAGACATGTTGTTAAGTGCATGAAAGCAGTGATCTTGTCAGTGAAACTCAATTTCTGTAAACTAACGAATGCTTTCATCGTAACTAACAGTGCTAACGCGATATAACTTGTTGAATAAAACAGAGTTTTGGCGTGTGTCCAGAACTCAGTCACTGATAAACTGGTGCTGTTTGATTGACAGCTCCAGCGATTGACAAGGGAACGTTCTTTGATCACTTTCTTTATATAATTTAATCACCATTTAAATAACAGATTATTTTCAACCTACTAAGAGAAACAACGTGAAGTTGGCCATTTAGTCACTGGTTTGATTTACCGATACATAGACAAAGACCTTCTGACTGTACATGAATCATTACATATCAGATCAGGCATTAGAATTTACACAGTTGTTGCAATACTGTTGAGTCTATTGCAAACTTTTGAACAGAGTGTGTGTTTGTGTGTGTGTGTGTGTGCACACGTTACTGTAAAACTGCTTTTAACAGAATAACATTTATTGTGAAACGCACTTTAGAAATGTATTTGAATTTAATTTTTCAGGTTTATACACTTAAGGTGAATTAAATCTAAGCCAGCTATGTGTGTCTGGGCTGGTTTTGATTAGAAATGCACTGCTGTGTGCCATAGCTGAAGGCCAAAATTTACCACTTTCAAAACCAGTATGACACATAGGGAGCTGATAGAGAGAAAAAGAAATTGAATATTGTAAGATTTAAATTTATAGAGTGTGTATGTGAGTTCATTGGCTTACAGATAACATGTTAAAGTTCTATAAGCTTGCACAATGAAGAGTTTTAAATAATCATTTATGTGCATGAGCTGAGGTCAGGTTTGATTCTGTGCTATTAATTCCACCACTGATTCTGAGAACTGTTATTTTATGACTTATTATGACTTTGTCCTTCACCCTTTGACACCTTAATTATACTTTGCATGTACAAAGCAACAGCATTTCACATTACTCACATGTGAACAAATATCGGCTGAGCATCTGAAGTGCAGTCAGGTATGAGAAGTTCTTTTATCATACCCACACAAAGCCATTACCAGCAGGGACTCTGACACACACTCATGACAATGATAGCTGGGCTAGGAAACTACAGACACGCTCAAAGTCATGCGCACGCACCCTGAAGGACAGCCTCCACACCTGAGAAAAAGAAGTAGCCTTCTCTGATGTTGCCCATTAAGTGTGTGATGAATGAATTCCTGCTCTTGAATCTAACAAAGCCAGCCTACCTTGAAAAGCCAGACTTAAATCAATAAGACATTCCACTTATTTGCATCACAACTCTGACCCCTAAATCTTCAGGGGGAAAATGTCTTGTCTTACCATTCATCTGAGAGATGAGTGGTGTGACCCAGTGTTTCACGGTCACATGAGGATGAATCGGAAATGAAGCGCAGGGGTTGGGTCTGAAGTCAAGACATCCGTTTTTGTGTTCAAACCACAGTGACACATTCAGCTTCAGTTTTAAAGAAATATATCATGTTGTTTTTTGTTTTTTTTTTGCAGCCTAGTGTATATACTGCATGTGTGGTATGATATTGATTACCACAGACAATCATTTTGCCTCTCAGTTTTTAACTTTACAGGTCTCAATGTTATTTTAGTACCATCAAGATATTATAATTTTTATATTTTCTGTTTTCATTTTAATTTAAGTTATGGGTTTAGTGCTTTTGAAGTATATTTTTGTCATTTAAAGGGTTAGTTCACCCAAAAATGAAAATTCCATCATTAATTACTCACCCTCATGGTCGTTCCACACCTGTAAGACCTTCGTTCATCTTCGGAACACAAATTAAGATATTTTTGATGAAATCCGATGGCTCAGTGAGGCCTGCATTGCCAGCAAGACAATTAACACATACAGATGCCCAGAAGGCTACTGAAGACATATTTAAAACCGTTCATGTGACTACAGTGGTTCAACCTTAATGTTATGATGCGATGAGAATATTTTGTTTTTTTGGCGCACAAAAAGTAATGATTTTATTCAACAACATCTAGTGATGGGCGATTTCAAAACACTGCTTCATGAAGCTTCGAAGCTTTACCAATCTTTTGTTTCGAATCAGTGGTTCGGATCGTGTATCAAACTGCCAAAGTCACGCCCCCCAGTGGTGAACTATTGAAATTTCAAAACACTTATGACGTAACGAAGCCTCGTTTACTGAAATCACGTGACTTTGGCAGTTTGATACACGCTCCGAACCACTGATTCAAAACAAAAGATTTGTAAAGCTTCGAAGCTTCATGAAGCAATGTTTTGAAATCGCCCATCACTAGATGTTGAATAAAGTCGTTATTTTGTTTGATATTTTTGCCACACAAAAAGTATTCTTGTCGCTTCAAAAATTTAAGATTGAACCACTGTAGTCACATGAACTGTTTTAAATATGTCTTTAGCATCAAGTGTTAATTGTCTTGCTGGTAATGCAGGCCTCACTGAGCCATCGGATTTTATCAAAAATATCTTAATTTGTGTTCCGAAGATGAACGAAGGTCTTACGGGTTTGGAACGACATAAGGGTGAGTAACTAATGACAGAATTTTCATTTTTGGGTGAACTAACCCTTTAATTCGGGGTTTTTTTTTTTTTTTTTTTTTTAAATGATTTTTTTAGGAATTGGACTACACTTGTCACAATAAATGTTTGTATTAAATTGAACCGGTGGAAAAAAATCATTTGTCCATGAATTGGGCCACACACATTGGTCTTGTTGAATCTTTATTGCCTATTGCAAGGATATAAAAATACTTTTCTTGCCATTACCATGTTACAGTCACAGAAGGGCAGAGACACTGGACGTATTAAGCAAGGTGTTTATTTCACAATCAGATGAGCAACACTTAAGCAGGTGAGTAAATGGTGTAACTTCTGGTGAATGGTGATAAATGGAATGGTAATACTGTCCTTAGTTTTGTAGGTGAAGGATGAGGGCTGAATGCAGGTTTCCAGACACAACAACGGAGCTGGACTTCACACACGAAGACGATGCACACAGGAGGAGAACAGGAGACAAACTGGAGACAGGTAAGTAATCCAACGGAGTCCTTGAGGTAAGCATACAGGTAAGATGTTAACAAGACCAGACAATGAGTGTGTGAAAGAGAGTCCTTTATACTGCTGGTGATGAGTGTGCTGATGACGTGCAGGTGTGCGTGATTAGTATTCGGGTGACGGGGTGCGCTGTGATTGGGTGAAGGTGGAGCCTGGCGTTTCTGTGACATACCAATGCTTACTGCTAAGCTTCAGTTATTTTAAGTATTATTTTACCAAGTTTCCTGTTTATTTATACACATACAGAAGGGGAGTTCTCTTTAGTAAATGACAACTTCACACTGAACAACTGAACTTTAAAATCTGAAATATGCTCAGTCAAACATGACCAGTGTCATTTTATATCTGTTTTGAATTTTAGTGTCATTCAACTGAAAAATCGCTTATAGAATTAGAAGACTCGCATAAATGTCAGGGCAACATTATCTGAATGTAACTGCTTTGCTGAATGAAGAGATATCTGAGAAGGTGATCAAACTCTGGGCTATTTCAAGCACCCACATGAAGGGTTCAAATTTGACTGAGACATAGTCAGTCATCTTCAATACAGAGAGATACACACATCAAAATGTAATCTTCCACAACAGTTGAGAGCAAAACAGACGCAGCAATACACAAAGCCCAAGGGCTTCTTGAGAAATTGAAAACTTCATTTCTTTCCAGATTGAGGGCAACATAGTGAGGTCAAAGTTGTGCAATAGCAAAAATGTACATAAGGAGGTTTTCCTCCCCTTCATCTGAGAGATTGTACACTGTCAGCAATGATTGCATATTATTACACAGAATATTTTAATGAATATGAATATATTTTGTATTTGAGTTTATAAAACACAAGTGTTTTATTACAAATTACAAATTAACAGGTGTATGTGAATGTCACAAATAACGTGAAATATGTGGGTCATATTTCACCCCAGAATTAAAAAAAAGTTTAAGTTTAAAGGGGACCTATAATTCCCCTTTAACAAGATGTAATATAAGTCTCTGGTGTCCCCAGAATGTGTCTGTGAAGTTTCAGCTCAAAATACCCCACAGGTAATATATTATAGCTTCTCAAATTTGCCCCTATTTAAGTGTGAGCAAAAACATGCCATTTTTGTGTGTGTCCCTTTAAATGCAAATAAGCTGCTGCTCCCAGCCGCTTTCCAAAAGAGGGCGGAGCTTTAACAGCTCGTGCTTCGGTTGCTCAACAACATCTGAAGGATCTCACGCAGCCAAAATGACAATTGTCAGTAATGGTGTTCAGCCTTACATTGTTCAAACCAGAGTCAGACACTGATGGAGGGACTCAGGAAGAAGTTACAACTTTTAGAATGATTCTGGATGTTTCTGAATGATTAGTAGATAAATTAATGTAGTTGCTGTGGATTTCATTCAACTCATCGACTAGCATGTGCCGTCATGTTAATCTTTTGTGCAAATCCAGCGTTGAATTGACCCTCGTTTGTGAAGCAATCCGGCGTAAAATGACGGCATGGTAACAACACTCTACTACAACAACTCTTCCTTTTCTCTAAAGCAGCCCAACATGGCCTCACCCTGTTTGTTGCGTGTTCTCAGGGGCAGGATTTATCTAAATTAAAGAGGCTAAATTGAAGAGGCTCGTTGTAGTCCCTACCAGCCATTTGTTGTAGTCCTTAAACAGAGAAAAGGAAATTTTGCATTGAACTTAGAGCATAAACAACATCTGCAAAGTTACAGCGCTCAAACAGCAACATTAACTAAAGTTTAAAAAGTGAAATCATAATCGACCACCTCTTTAAGGAAAAATGTGCAATTCTTGAAATTAGGAATATATATATATATATATATATATATATATATATATATACAGAGTATATATTGGACAAGCTTCATTTTCTGCTAATTCTTTTTTGTGAATTGGAATGTGTCCAAAGGATTATGGGTGATTGGATGACGCAAAGGATACACTTTATGTATCCTTCAAAACAGGCAGAATAAAGGATGCAAAATAAAGGCTGCCTTCAAAGGTTCCTTTAAATTGAGACGGCCTTTGACAGAGCTTGATGACGTGGCAGCTGCGATATTATATAGCCTTACTGGGAGGCAGCCGTTTAATTGAGAAGCACCCTGCCTTAATGAATGTCATTGAATCATTTATTCAAACAATTAGTTCAAAACTGGTTGGCTGACAACTGCAAAAACAGAGAAAGGAACTTTATGGTGTCTAAATTGTGGGTTACTCAGTATTATCTTTGTGTATATTGGAATGTGCAAAAGAATTTCTTTTACTCTCAGCTCTCTCCGCCTTTAGTCATTGCTCACAGTGAGGTCACCACATGACCTAGCAGACGGTTTTCTTTCTCACTGTCTTCACTTTTTTTCTCATCTCTGCTCTTTGCCTTGAAGCGATCAACACACATCTCTGTATTCGCCTGCACAGTAACATTGAAAGTTCTTTCTGCTGAATGTTCTGGAAGCTGACATGAACAGATATGAATCAGTGTCACATTTACGAAACGGCCCCGTGACAGTCTGTTCTCCCCTTGCTCTCACATTTGGCCTCGTTTAACATGAAGATAGCAGGATGAATGCAGAAGGGTCAAAAAAAGTAATCTCAGCCAGAGATTTATAAACAGAATAAGTAGGTCAGTTTCAACAAACCTGATGTTACAGAATATATGACTTTAATATAAATCATATAACCCATTTTGGGTGAATTTCATAAAGCATGACGAACATGCTTGGGTTATATTTCTCTCCAAATTCAAAATAAAAAATTATGTATTTCCTTAAAGGTAAAGTGGGTTATTTTTCATATTATGTTGTATTTTTAATTTACAGTGCCATAGTTACATTGTAATTACTCAAATAAGTACTGAGTATATTAATTAACTACATGTACTTACTATAGAGTTACACTTTGGGTTAGGGTTTGGTTTAGGGTTAGTTACATGTAATTATGCATAATTTACTGTTATTACTATAGTAAGTACATGTAATAATGTGTAACTACGGCACTGTAAAATAAAGTGTTACCTTATTTTTATATGTGCAGAGACCACTCAGTATTGCTTTTTGATTGACAATCACAAGATCCCAACAAATCAAAATGGCTCAACCAATGGCAGATTATTTTTTGCAATTGCATTTGGTGGCTAGTGGTTTAGAAAGTACTCACTTCACCTTAAAAAAAAAGCTTACCACTTCTCAGACCTTTAACATTTTGTGACATTATTTTCATGACAATTATCCACAATTTCCCTCCAAAATCTCATTACTCTTATTAATGTAGTAGGTCTACTGAGGTTTATGTAAGTGCAATTATGGTAATGTAAGCGTGTAAGTAATTACAGTAATGTAAAATGTGCTTATAATTGTCCTGAGAATAATGTCACAAATTATACAAAAATAGGCTTTATTTTCTTGATGATATTTTTTAAAGAAGTAAAAAAAAAAAAAAAAAAAAAGACCTGTACATATTTTTATAAAAAATTGGTTTATGAAATAAAACAACTAAATTATATACTCAACCATAACAGAGCAAACAAACAAAAATATAATTTTATTCCTTATCAGTGGTCACTTGTCTCAGTATCTGCACATTATTGCTTCATTTCCACTGGATCAATTTTAGTCCATTTCAGGATTTCAGATCTCAGGGATGTAATTAGAGGATGAATTGTCCTTGAAGCTTTCTTTTGAGTAAGACTTTGAGTAGCTGTTGTTAAGACCAACACAAACTATTTCAATCATACACACCCCTGAGGTCTCTCTGTCTCTCTGTGTGTGTGTGGGCGCGCTATTACGATGACATCTATGAGTCGGGCAGAGTTATGTCCTCAAGGTTCACTTCATAGTCACTTCCAAAAGCCCCAAAATCTCCTGGCTACAAAAATACAGTGGTACACATGAGTTATTCACTGTGTGGACAGGCTAGAGAAACACAATGACAAGCTGCCATTACAGACAGCCACTGTCTGCTCATAAAATATTAATCAAAATATCAAGTGAAAGTATTTAGTGCTCCTTTTCAATTTTACTTGAGTGAAAGTACAAAAGTACTTGATTTTTAATGTACTTAAGTAAAAAAGTACTGATTGATGAATGTTTATTTTGTAATTTTATATAGGCCACTTATTTAATTTAACTTTATATTATATATTTTATATTATCCTATTGCTCAAAATAATTATGAATGATTATGAATTGTCAAATAGCTAGCACTAGTCAGTATGGATGGAAGATTAGTGGATGCAGATACATAATGTGTGTTGGCAAACAATATAAAAACAGACAGGCTAAATAAATACATAACTTTTTTTTAAATTGCTGCAGCAGCGGGGAAGATGAACGTGCATGTGTTATTTTAATTTGTGTTAGAGTTGCACGATTCTGGATAAAATGAGAATCAAGATTTTTATTTGTTTCTTTCAAATAGAAATCATGATTCTCCCATGATTCTGAATAGACAACTAAACAAAATTGCATATAATTATTTACTAGAGGACAAAATATTAATTGCTGAAGTCTATTTAAAAATATTTAATTAATTAATTTAAAAAAATGGGTTTGAATAAATGATTTAATGACTCACTCATAACTACTTCACTTGTTTCATTACTGGATGAATCAATGTTTTTGAACAAATCTTTTGAATGAATCATTCAATGTCAAATACATTTTAACAGTCACTTGTCGCCTCCTAGTGCCGTAATGTAATCGATACAACCGTTATTTGAAGAGGAAAGTTAGTTTTAAAATGTGATTTGATCTATTTGAATCACGATCTGTAGACACATATGTGGACGTGTCGTATTAAAGCATTTCAGTGGGCTTAAACAGATCGCCCTTTACAGCAGATTTAGTTCAAAAACAACTGACCTGGCTAAATATGATTTTCAGTTACAATAATTCATCCTAAAATTCAACATTAGGCTGACTTACTTTTCACCATCAGTCGTGCACGCACTCAGAGGATCCAGTTCTTGGCTAACTTTCAGTCAGACAGTGAAATTCATTCACTGGAGAGTCGCTCTGAACGGATCATTGAATCAGTGATTTGTTGACTCGAGAACAGCTGCAATACGATCAGTCCAATTCGCGAATGAATTGTTATGATTTGTGAACCGATTTAACAGGATGATTGAAAAGAATCAGTTCGTGCACGAATCGGACACCGCTTTTGCGTCTCTGAGCATGTGACGATTTTCTTCACAGGAGTAACGATATGTTTTATGAAATGTAGTGGAGTAAAAAGTACGATTTTATGCTTTGGAATGTAGTGAAGTAAAACTATAAGTTGCTCAAAATAAAAATACTCGAGTAAAGTACAGATAGGCTACTTGAAAAATGTACTTAAGTACAGTAACGAAGTAAAAAATACCACTGGTCATTCTGTTTGTATTGTGGAAGCTTCTGTCTCCAAGACAAATTCCTTGTGTGTGTCAGCGCACTTGGCAATAAAGCTCTTTCTGATTCTGATAATATCTTTCATACTCAGTAAAACTACAAAGTAGCCAAAAAGATAGGCTACCAGTAAATACATTTACTCAAATACTGTTAACATCAATTAGGACTAAGCAGTGACCTTGAAATGTATTCAATTGTAGGTTGTTCTCTAATTTTGATCTCCGCCGTATAGTTCAAAGGAGGTCTGAGAATCTATTCTAGGTTTATTTGTATTGGTAGCTGTAGTCTGTACATGAACTGCACTACTTCATTTTTTCAGAATTTGCTCCTTGCACACACTCAGAGGTCACCTTTTATTCTATTAGACGGTTCTTTCAAACTTGCTTGGTAAGCAAAGAGGAAATAACGATTTTTATTCCCAATTAAACAAGTAAACAAAACTGGCTGGCTTTCTATCAACCTCTGTCCTGATTATGTCATTGATTTTAGTGCGGGAGGAACGTGGTCATGTCCTACTCAATTACATCATGAGTTAGCCGAGTTCTTTGAGGAACAGAGAGCATTGGAGAGCACTGACAGATCAATTTAATGTACAAAGAAAGGGGTGTTTGTACAATCCATTTGTATTCTTAAAAGAATGTCAAAAAAAAGTAGATGATCAACAAAAAATCAGTACAAAAATGAAAAAGGTACCGGTAATTTACCGCTAATTTAACTTACAGACATTTCCTTTAATCCTAATATGCAACAAAATGCAATGCGTAATTCAAAATATGAATAAAACACCTGTGAAAAATCTGCAGAAAATTCCTTAATATTAAAGGAATAGTTCACCCAAAAAAATTTCCCATAATTGACTCATAATTTAGCAATCCTAGGTATATATATATGACTTTCTTCTTTCAGCCGAACACAATCAGAGTTATATTAAAAAAAATATTCTGGCTCTTCCAAGCGTTAAAATGGGAATGAATAGTAACCAAGATTTTGAAGCCCAAAAAAGCACATCCATCCATCATAAAAGTAATCAATACGGCTCCAATAAAGGCCTTCTGAAGCGAAGCGATGCATTCTTGTAAGGAAAATGTATGTGTACATATTTAAAACTTTATAAACTATAATCACTGGCTTCCATACACAAGTCGATTACGGCAGAAGAGTGAACTCTGACCTGACAAATGACATATTGATGAATACGGAAGCGCAGAGGATTGAGCAAAACAAAACACCACTCACGAATTACAAGTCTAAAACGAGAATTTTTAAAGAGAAATGTCAGAGGTCTTGAGTTTGTTGTTGCAGCCCTATTTATTTGAACCACCTACGTCCTACGTCACTCGCCAGAACTCAACTCTCTCATGAACGCGCGGATGGATGTTACTGGAAGCTAGTGATTATAGTCTATAAAGTTATAAAAATGGATATTTTTCTTACAAAAATGCATCACTTTGCTTCAGAAGGCCTTTATTAACCCCCTGGAGTCGTATGGATTACCTTTATGATGGATGGATGCACTTTTTTTTTTTTTTTTTGCTTTTTGCTTCAAAATCTCACCCCCATTCACTCCCATTATAAAGCTTGGAAGAGCCAGAATATTTTTTAATACAACTTCGATTGTGTTCGTCTGAAAAAAGAAAGTCATATACACCTAGGATGGCTTGAGGGTGAGTGAATTATGGGATAATCTACATTTTTGGGTGAACTATCCCTTTAACAGTGTATTGTGCCCTATTTTTACAGACAAAATTCCAAAAAAAAAAAGAAGAAGAGGAAAAAGAAAAAAACAGGCGTGACTTTGGTGAAACTCAAAATGTGAATTTTTTTATGAATATCCAGACACTTATTTTCAGTATTTTCAAAATGACAAAATATGACTTTCTTTCATAGAAGATCATATGAGTTTGGCACGACATGTTTGGTGATGACAGAATTTTCATTTTTGGGTGAACAGTCCCTTTAAAATCCCATGGCATTCTAGAGAACCATATTTTTATAACATAAAAAGTCTAATTTTGCATCTCAGCTTGTTTATTTGACTGTCATGACCATGATTATGTGGTTTAGAATGCCATCTTGCTTGGCAAAACACTGTCAGAAAATAGCAGGCAGAAAGAAACAGAAGCAGCTTATTTATGTTTGAATGCACAAGAGATGCTCTCTCTTTTATAATTTTCATCTATATGAATGCATCATCATGTATCCATATGCACTGACTGCAGTTCTGTCATGCTGAACCATTCAAATTGAATTCTCTCTTGTCCTTTAGAAAGGTCTTTAAATATCCATTTTCTTCAAACGTCAGACTGTTATTAAAGTGCCTTCATGCTGCCGTAACGCTGGGCACTTAGAATGGAACGCGACAGGTAAAACGCCCTCCACGCGCACTCCCCCCTATGAATGACAACCATTTAAACTAACACTGTGTCTGTTTGCTTGTTGTTTGCTATAGGTTTAATCGTCCAGAGTGGGTTTGGTGGATAAACAAAAAGAAAATGATATATCATCAAAACTGCAACCACTTGCCATCTCCTACTTTCTTCTTTCATCTTTTAAGAGTCCCTCTCCCTTGTTTGTTCATCTCCAGCTGTAATAGCAGACATAAGTCAGAAACAAATCAGATTGAGAATCATTCAAACAGCTTCATGTTCTGTTAATGTTCAGTCTCCAGTAGATTCCTGTCCATCAGCTTGCAGAGATATAATCCTTAATAATCATTCCCCCCCCCCAAAAAAAATTTTTTTAAATAACATCTAAACAAACATTAAACACTTTCATTTCGATAGGGTCATGGACAACAGGGCAAAAATCATATTTGACGCAAATAATAAAATACAATTAACTATATCGTCATGCATAGTTAGGATAGCAAAATAAACAGGCTTATCAACTCTAACGAAAATGCTTCACAAAGCTTTTGCTGTTGATGGCAAAGGTTACGCTTCCAATCAGACTTGGCGCAAATGCATCTGTCAACTAAGAGAAGCTATTCAAATTAAACAGATGCCAAATATATCAACAAAACTGCAAAAAATGTTGGAATACTCTGCAAAGCAATTGAGGACCCTATAGGGTGTGTATATATAATTATGCATATGTTTGGACTTGTGCAGTTTATATCAGTAATTTTCACTGCTTGCTTTTAAGGTTATTTTTGTTATTTTTTATATAATATGCAGTTTTGGAGGAGTGTTAGGTCTCCATTTGATGTCCCATAATTTGAATCCACTGATCTACAGCCACGTATAGATATTACTGTGCCGTAATCAAATCTATACAAATTGAAAAGTTAATAAACTGAGCAATTCCAGGAGGGTCCACGCATGATTGGTGCTCGGGCCCTAATTAAAAGACTGATGAAATAGTATTTTTCATCATTTTAATTAGCCCAGCATATGCTGCATTTTATGTCAACCATGACTTGTGTATTACATATCACACTAGAATACATTACAACTTGAATGTAGAATAAGATTACTTCACAACAGCACATTTTATATGCAAGTTCCTATTTCTTCTCTGAATATAACAGGATTTTAAAAATTATGACCATAAATGTGGCATGTACAAAGGTCTGGAAAGCCATCAGTCTGTTCTGTAACACCCTTACTGGCACAGTTCTTGTAGCCAGCAAACTGCAAATTCAAATAGCATGAATTGTAACCTGATGCTTTTAACAGTGAAGCTTTCAAGAATCATAGTTTATTAATTAAAAGTAAGGGTAGTTTATTTCGGAGAGGCTAGCAATAGCAAGCTAGCTTTGAAAGCATAACGCCTCCTCCAAAACACATGAACGCGCACAGCCAGAGCAGAGTCTGCGAAGCATCACGAGAGAAGGTGCTAAATAGCCTCATGTCTCAAAGCACATAACATTACAATAATAATGAACATAAACAGCTTAAAGAGCTCTGACTTCTACTACCTGTCTGCAGCAGATTCATTTCGGTGTTGATAGTGTTGCCATAGAAACGCACAATTCTTTCCAAGTCCAAGGACGTGAACAGCTTCGAGTAGAACGTCACGGGTTGCCATCTCTTATGCTGCCTTCATGTGCTATCGGAAATTTCCTACTTCGCACTTCTGAAGTTGTAATTACAAGCTCGTCGCATTCAAGTGCTTTGTTGTCGGAATCATGGTGGACACAAGGGTTATTCTTAGCTATTTTTTGGGAAAATATTATTAAAGACAAAATTACATTTAGCTTCCCATTCATTGACAACCATATAAACATTCACAGTGCTATCTTGATATAGACTATAGTCAGCAGCTTGCTGACAATTCTGGAATTTCGGGTATAAATTGTGTATAAAGCATATCATATGCTTCAAATGATTATTTATGTGTGTAAATATGCTCCACTAATGACAAGACAAGGCGATGTAGCTGTGGTGGGAAAAAACTAATAAAGAATATCAGTCACAGCAGCAATCGTTCTCCCCTCCGCAATGATTGAAGTTTATTGCACGCCTAATTCGGGAGCTTGGGTATCAAAATTATCCCAGAGGTTCCCAGTGGTAAATAGGACTTAATTGTTGGTCCTGAGACTTCCAAAGATTATATACATGTATGTACATTTTTTAATATTTAGACCATTTCTTTTACTGATTGCTATCAGGATGTGAAGAGTATTTATATTTATTTTTTTTTTGCATGTGACCTTGAAAATACACTTTAGTTCAGATTTCTTGAATGTATTTCACACAATATATCCATTAAAGATTTCTCTTTCTTTTTTAAGATTCTTTTATACAGTAGATTATATATGTTGCAAACAAATGAAAAGATCTGTCTGTCTTTTATTCAGATGCACAGGGGTGAAATGCTTTTAGAAATACATATTCTGGCAGAATTGGCCTCGGGGCCAAGAGAACATACAGTCCAGCCTCCCACATCGTGGAGGGGAGCAGGCAGGCGATCAGTCGGAGAGACTTTGAGCGGCAGCGTCTGACATACTGTGAAGTCAATTCACTCAGCAGGATTCCACTGTAACTCGCCCTCAGCTAAACGCATTAGAGAAGGCAACAAATGCCACTGAAAGCTAAATGTGCATCAGAAAAAGGACAAATGGAACAAGAAGAGAACAGAGTGACTTGGAAACTAAGATGGACACAAAGATCTTTTCAGTTCAGTAATCCTTTCCCTCTCACAATACATTAAGCTGTGATGTGTCTTATGGCCATATGAGAAAATAGTTTTAGTGAAGCAAAAGTACAACCTGAACCAGTGTTATTTTAGTATCATTGATATACTGTTATAGTTTTTGTTAATATTCTGAATTGGATTTTAATTTTAGTTAACATTTTAATAATGTTGTTGTGTGTTTTGTCATTTTTTATTATCATTTATAAATGTCTGTATAGTTTCACTTTAAAAAAAAAAAAAAGGTTCTTTATTGGCATTGATGGTTCCATGAAGAACTTTTAACATTCATGGAACCTTTCCATTCCACGTAAAGTTCTTTTTATAGTGGAAAAAAGATCTTCAGATTATTAAAATGTTCTTTACACTAAGAAAAAAAAATGGTTCTTTTAAGAACTATTAACTGAAAAGTTTTTTGGGAACCAAAAATTGTTGTTCTACTCTTAAAAATAAATGTTCCAAAAGAAGGTTTTCACATAGAAGAACCATTTTTGGTTGCCCAAAGAACCTTTCAGTGAACAGTTTTTACAAGAACCATTTTTTCTTAGTGTGAAGAACATTTTAATAATCTAAAGAATTCTTAAAAAAAAAAAAAAAAAAGTTTCAACTTAAAAAACTAGGTGTTCGTGCTGCCTTACAATTTTAAGTTTACTCATCCTAAAATGTGAAGTTGTATTAAGTGACAACTTGGATATTTGAGTTCTCTCAACAAGTTAAATCCAGGGAAGTTATTCTAACGTAAAAGTTTAAGTTGTGATAGCTAATTGGAACAATTTTTACACTGAATATATGTTAATTGATAGTCTCAGCCTCAGACGTCACGCCCACGGACCGTTGGCTGAACGTCTGATGCGTATGGCACACTTACCTGGAAAAGGTTTGGCTACGCAAGACTACTTACTTGACAGCATTCAGTACAACAACATGATTTTGAATTTGATATTGGTTTTACACAACAGTTCAGTGAACAGGATTTTGACATAGCATCCTAAAAGTTTGAAAGATTTGACCACAAGAGGAAGCTGAGTAAATGATGATGGAACTGTCATTTTAACTGTAAAAAATAAATTTAAAAAAACTGTTGAGAAATTAGTCTTCTTACACAAGCTGAATATGGCAGATGTGTTCAAAGTAAAAATGACCATGAATTTAATGGTAAAAGGCTGTTAATTGGTTTGCAGAAAGTTTCCGTACTATATATGGTGAATAACTGTAACAGATCTAACAGTACATTTAATGTAATTTTGACAGTAAAATACTGTTATTTTTCACTTCCAAAAACTGTAAATTTAAGTCATTGTATAATTTACGGTGAAAAACCGTAAATTGACATTACAACAATTCTATGCATGACACTTCACATTTGATGTATTTTTGTTGAAATAACTGTTTCTTCTTTTTTCTTCTTTTTTTTCCAATCAGTTATGTACATTAGGGTTTTATGTTACATCTAATGTCGTTAAATTAATGTTTATATATTTATTAGATATTAGTACTTCATTAGGTTGGTAAACATTATATCAGTTAATGAAATACGTTTCTTTTTTTTTTTCTTTTTTTTAACGGCAAAGTTCTGGCAACAACAGCTGCTGTTTATTTACCGTAAATTTTACAGGAATTTTTTTTTTTTTACAGTGTTCTTATTAAAGTGTGCTGCTTTCCTGAGTTTAGTGAACCAGACTTGCCCTTGTTTTTTTAAGGTTAGAATAAAACAAAATAATCCTTGACTGTCTAATCATTGTCATTCTTTTTTGTTGTCTTTGAGACAAATCAAACAAATTTCATATCAGTCATTAAACTCTAGATATCTCATCATTACCGCATGTCACAAGATGATTGGCCTCTGCTGATCCTGCAGCTAATGAGATTGCTTGCTCCACATTTAAATAGTCTGGTTCATTGTTTTCATTGTTAGTTCCTCTGAAACCCTCCACCTCCCCCAGCTCCACCTGCCTAGATCTGCTACGAGATTTATTTATGTGTATTTATGCAGCAGCAGCATATCTTACATGCTCACAGCAGCATCTGTGTATCCATACTTGCTCCGCATCAGCAGCAGCATACCAGATCTAGTCTGCTAAGACTAAACACATTAACACTGCCATATTCGATTACATGCTAAATGTGCACCAATAAATCAGGAACATGCATGAAAATAAATTTAAAACATAAAAGTATTGCAAAACAATCTTGATTATTCTGCAAACATGCCTTAAGTGACAGTCATTAAAATGAAAGAATGACTAATCATGACATTATATTAAAAATGAAAGATATCATATCTGTCACACTCTCTGATCTTAACTCCTGCTGCATCGACTGCATGATTTTGACCTTTAATTGCTGTGTTGTACTTCAGTTTTAGTAAAAAGTAAAAACAATTAGTCCCACACCGTTGCCTTAAATTGCTTGGTTAGAGAGAGAAAGATCAGTTCATGCTTATTTATGACATCTATTTCCCTTGCAGCTGGCAGCAGGATTTTATCTGATGTCTCTGAAAAATCAAATGAGATATTTTGAGCCTCCAGGCTTTCTGAAGTGGGGGGTCTGCACAAGCAAAGGGCTCATATCATAAGATAGTACATACCCTTTTTCATTGATATCAGATCATTGTAGGGTAAATTATGCAAAAGTGGAGCGGTTTATGGTAGATTTGTGGAGCACTACTAAAAACTTTAGACTGTCAGCTGTATGTGTGTGTGAAGTCTCTGCAGGGTCCAGTTCTCTCACACACGTTTTCTTTCACTCCCTTCTTCTGTCACATTGTTTAACACACACATATAAAAATACCCCTATTTCTTCTTTGTTCTCTTTCCCTGAGTGTGATGTTGAAAATTAATATGCATGCTGTGATCTCCTGAAAAAAAATACACAATATATACATAGTATATATATCTGCATAAAGTTGTTTTAGTTCATTTAAGTTCTTAAAGTACCTTAACTTACATACTTTAAAGGTGCAATATGTGAGAATTTTACAGTAAAATATAAAAAAAAAAAACACTAGGCCAGTTATATATTTTGTTCACTTGAGTACTTACAACATGCCAAATGTTTGCAACTATTTGTAAATCATGAGAAAATTGCAATTTTAACCAAGGCTCCGGGATGTGTGAGGAGTCGCCTCTCAATTGCATCATACCCGCGTTACCCTCAGGTTCCGGTTTTATTTTGTTGAAACCATGGAAACACCAAAGACGCTTTAATATTTACATGTTTTAATAGACAAGGGAACAACTGTTTTGATATAGTTATAGACAGAAAATTACTGTTATATAGCTCAACACGTTTAATCTTATTGTTTATATCTAATTTTCTTGATTTTTTTTGCGAGTACCATGCCATGCCTCAGAGAAAAACACTATTTTGTGAAGTAGCTAACATAGCACAATCAGATGCAGCTTTATTTTTAGTAACGGTAATACAGCATTTTCTCCATCATACAATATGTTTTAAAATTAATTGCATGCCATTTATCAACACAAAACATCCAGCATTTAATATGATATTCTTAAATCGATCTATCTTACTACAGTGTGCAACAAATGTCTCACAGCAGCCGCCAAGCGAACGCACAGAGTAACATTATAACATTTTCAACACTCTCAAATGTATCTAATATGATAAACAGAGCTGTGTTACCTCATACTCATGATGACCAGAAAAGCGGAAGCGGCAGCGGCGCCGGCGACTGTGGCATAATAAAAGTTCCGCTGCTCGTGAGGCGCGTTGTGCAATCGGCCTCGTTCAGCTCCCACAACACTAGGTCCTGCTCTGCTTCATACTATAGTAACGTTAATAATCGCATCCATGAACATGATTTCTTTCCGAGTCCTATCCCAATTCTTTTCCACCGGCCATTGAGGTGAAGACCACATGTCCCAAGATTCCACGCTCAAACTTGGCGTCATCAAGCTACGCCTTTGTTTTGAATAGGCCTCTAGCGGACAGAAAATCTTACATAGTGCACCTTTAACTATTTCCACAGTTATTGCCTAAGAAAATATGAAGCAGTTCATTTCACATACATTGACCTTTTGTAACAACATGCCCGCTAAAGCCAGTCTTACCGTCACACTGAATGGGGGAAGTTGTCAGAGTGGGAACTTGAGAAGAATGCCTGTTTTAAAATATAAAATACTGTCAAATAGTGTGTAAAACATCTTGGAAACAAAACAATTCGCAAAATAACAAAAAGCAACATCTAAAATTAGCAAACCATTGTATTGGCCTAGACTAGAGGAATTGCAATTTATTAAGTTTACATTATTACAACATATAAAATACCGTACCATTCAAAAGTTTGAGACAGTAGGTAATTCTTTTTTTGAAACAAATTAACACTTTTATTCAGCAAGGATGCATTAAACTGATCAAAAGTGACAGTATAACAACTTTTACATTGTTACTATATTTATATTTATATATATATGAACTTTCCATTTTTGAAAGAAAAAAAGTTTACAGATAAATATTAAGCAGCACATTAATAAGATAATAAGAAATGTTACTTAAGCACCAAAATCAGCATATTAAAATGATTTCTGAAGGAACATGTGACACTGAAGACTAGAGTAATGATGCTGAACATTCAGTTTTGCATCACATTTTAAAATATGTTAAAATAAGTTTTTTTTTTTAATTTTTATATTTCAAATGTTTTACTATATTTTTGATCAAATAAATAGCCTTGAGCATAACATCCTTCTCCCTAAACAAATTTAAAAAAAAAAAAAATTGAATCTTACCGACCCCATTTAAAAGGTATAGTGCAAAGAAAAGATGTTAACATGCTAAAAAATACTTTTTTAAATATTTAATGTACATAACATGTACACTTTTCTTGATGAAACAATTTCAGTTTAAGAGCCAAATATTTCAGCAACAGGCTTGAGAATGGAGAGAAAATGAGCTCATCGTTGTCACAGCAACACTAATTGGTGGTAATTTTGTGCTCAATTTTCACGTGTCCATAGCAGCGAGAAGAAAAGTCACACACTCGACTGTGCTATACGGCACATCTTTCCATAAGCGTGGGGTGTGTGTTTCTGTGAGGAGTGAGGAAGAGGAAAACTGATGACATTCAGTGTGTCATGAGCCATAAAAACGCAGTGTCATTAAAGCACAAACACTTATGGCCAGATCTGCGTACAGCGCTGTGATATTTTCATCACTTTCTCCCTCCCTTTCAGGTTTTACTCTCTTCAATCTTCAGCACTGTGAAATAGACATTAACACTGACGGTCAGTTACTGAACTTTTGGTTGTTACTATACTAACTCTCACTTTGTTGCTGAAAGTCTTAAAAAAAGTGCTCAAAATAGTCTTGTAAGGCAGCATAATATAATGTTGCCTTAGTGCATATGATAGCTGAAATGCTATCTAGGTAGGTACCAAAATCCAGACTTAACAGACTTAAAGAGATGTCCTAAACACCTCTCTTTACATACACAATTCAAGGATAGAAATTACTTCTTATAAAAAAAAAAAAATAAAAAAAAAATAAAAAAAACCCCTCTCACATCTCAAAATGACAAAAGCCAACTTATAAGTTACCCATGAAAAAGGCTTTTCACCACATCAAAAAGAGAAATCACTGAAGGTGATGAATCATGCACAAACTGACTATTCATCTCACAGATCAATCTTTGTGGAGGTTTAATGGTCCTACCAGCCCTAGTACTAACTATGTCTGTATGAATATGTTTTGGGTGATTTCAAATTACAGGGTCAACTGTATCCGGAACAGGGTTATTGACTACATGTGAAAGTGGAAAAACTGGCAGGGTCAAGGAGTGCTGAATGGAACTCTGATCTATCTCATCGTCAGGAGGTAGTCCTTCATCCAACAAATGCGGGACGTCACTTCCCTGTTTAGTGCATACAGAGCTACTACAGGTATCAGTCTGCTTTTGAATTGGAATTGTGCACATCCAAAGAACACTGAATTTCAGACAAAACAACTGAGTCACTGTCATTATCAGGGCAGCTGTGCTGATCAGACTGCATAACCCAGTGAGCCGTTCTCATATCACTCTTGGGATGATCAGGCAAGTCTGTAGTCGAATCATTTGAATGGGACTTGGATGGTAAATCGACTCCATCTTTGTACAAAAAGTTAACAGGGAGTAAGAGATTCCTGTGCACAGTCTTTTCTCTGCCTGTTTCAGTGTCTCTTGTCCGAAAGACATTAATGGGTGATCTCACTGACATCACTTCGTAAAGGCTGGACTCCCACTTGTCTGCGATTTTCCGTTTGCCACGCTCACCACGGTTCGCCAGAAGTACTCTGTCACCTACGGTCAAAGGTGATCCTTTCACTTTACGATTGTAGATCCTTGCATGCCGAGCTTGCTCAGTAGAACTGTGATTCTGTGCAATTTTCGCAGCTTCGCCGAGATCACATTTGAGCCTGGATACGAAATCTGAATATTTCACAACAGTATCATCCTTGAGAACATGTTGAAACATCACATCGATTGGAAGACGTGGAACTCTCCCGAACATCAGATAGAAAGGCACAAAGCCTGTGGTCTCGTGAACAGTGCAGTTATAACAGAATGTCAGCATCTGCAAAGACTGTGGCCACTTGGCTTTGGACTGGGGAGGTAAGGCTCTTATGTTCTCTAAGGTTCTGTTAAAGCGTTCTGTGATCCCGTTTCCCATCGGGTGATAAGGAGTGGTGTGCGATTTCTTGACACCTGACATATTCAACAACTCCTTTATTAATTTGCTCTCAAAACTTGGACCTTGATCCGAATGCACTCGCCTAGGAAATCCGTAAACACAGAAGAGACCATTCCATAAGTGATGAGCAACCTGTTTTGCAGACTGGTTCTTGCAGGGAAAAGCGTAGGCTAATTTAGTGAAATGATCCGTCGCTACTAGAACATCCACACTCTTGTCACCCCGCTCTGTTGTCCAGAAATCGATACAGATGAGTTCCAATGGCTCAGAGGTACGCATGTTCTCAAGAGGAGCACAATCTTTCGGTTCAGGAGTCTTTCCTACAATACATCGCATACAGTTCCTTACATAATTTGCTATGTCATGTTCCATGCCTATCCAAAAGAACCGTTGTCTGGCCAATAAAAGAGTCCTGGAGCGCCCTTGATGACCAGCTGCATCATGCAGACCATGAAGCACTTGTTGTTTCAGAGCATCTGGGACGATGAATTGATGCAACTTTTTGTTCATTTGATTGTCTCTTTTGACTTTAAAAAGCATGCCATCTCTGATGGTAAGTTTATTCCAATGCTTGAGAAGCTTCAGGACAGTACGAGGCTCACTAGCACGTTCACGCTTGTCAGGACGTCGATGTCTCTGAACATAAAAGAGTGCTCTACTCACAGCGGTGTCCTGTTCTTGTGCAACTGAAAGTGTGCTCACATTGAGTGCGGCAGTCTGGTCTACATCAAGGAAGTGTGGAATGCATTCCGCACCCATGAATCGTCCTACATCACCAGAACAATGCGCGTCCAATACAGCAGCAACATCCTGTGAACTCAAAGCACCTGCTGTTGTCTGACATTGCCTGCCAACTCCAGTCGATCCAGAAGAATTGTCAGCAGGACTCAATACTTGACAGTTAGTGGTAAGTCGGAAAGAATCTTGGACGACTTGACCTACAACTCCATCAACCTGACTGAGCAAAGACTGGTAAGGTTCAGTTACGAGTCGATGACTTACACTGGACTGGACAAAAGGTTCCCTGCTCAACGCGTCTGCGACTATGTTCTTAGAACCGGGCACATATTTCAGGTCAAAGCTGAAGGAAGCTAGCTTAGCAACCCAGCGTTGCTCGCAAGCATCAAGTCTTGGCTTGGTGAGTATGTAGGTGAGGGGATTATTATCCGTCCAAGCTATAAAATGATGCGCCTTCAACCAATAATGGAACTTGTCACATATCGCCCACTTAAGTGCGAGGAATTCTAGCCTGTGAGCTGGGTAATTCATCTGAGAACGTCATAGCGTCTTGCTAGCAAATGCAACTGGTCTTGCTAAAGTGCCACCCTCTGGGATCTGGGAAAGAACAGCACCCAATCCATCAAATGAGGCATCTACAGCTAGTATGAAGTCACGTTCGAAGTTTGGGTGAGCCAGCGTTACGCTTGAGAAAAGATCCTCTTTCAAAGTGTCAAATGCTTTCTGACATTTGTTCGTCCAGTCGGTAGGTGAGTTTTACACACACAGCTTTTGAGTTGAGCTTCCTCCTCCTGCCTCTAGAGCGTTTTGTGTCCGTTTTGGTGATAAGCTCGAACAAACGCTTGGCTTTGACAGAACATCTCTCTATAAAATGTTGGTAGTATAATACCATACCCAAGAATGATCTGATTTTTCTATGGCATGGAGTGATTCCATCAGAGTCCAAGTCTGCTTTAACATCCGTAATGGCCTTTATTTTCCCAGGGTCAGTTTTAACACCATCTTCACAAATTACATGGCCAAGAAACTTGACTGACTTTCTCAAGAAATGGAAAGCTTGAGATTGTGGGCCTTGAGTCTTGAGAACATCATTTCCAGCCTTTCAAGTGCAACCTGTTCATTGGGAGCAAAGACCATGAGGTCATCAAGGTAGCACAATAAACTGGTGAAATTCTTGTCACCAAAGATTGATTCATCCAACACTACTCTCAGTTTCTCATATAGGCCTGGAGGTACACGACAGTAGGGGAGACGAAAGGGTTTGTCATCCACTAAGCAGATCCGATGTACAAAATCTTTGGCTTCACCACAATCCATCTTGCTCCTTGAAAATATGGATTCATATTTCTTGATGAGATGGAGTAATTTCATTTTCCAAGAGGAAGACACTTCACACGCCGTCAGATCTAGGTCTCTCAATCCCCAGTCATTCAAGATTCGCATCATCTCATCCTCAGATTCCTGGGGACCATACTCATGTTGACAGTGTTGAACTTGAGACTTAATGAACTCACTTTCTGGGAGATCTTCCACAGCAACGCATGGAGAAACGTCTGCGATCTTTGCATTTCTTCTCAATGTCAACACACTGTTAGTGGGATTTATAACTTTCACAGGTATCCAACCATCGCCCCATAAAGGTGTAATGACTCGACCTACCATGATTTGCTTAGGGCCACATTTGGACTGGGTAGGTTCCACAAGCACTATACTACCCACAGATATTGCAGTGTTGACAGGAAGCTTGCCCCATACAAGATGTTCACTCTGCGGTTGAAGCGTCACACTGTGCTTGAGCTTAACAGTACCTACTTTTCTAGTTATGTGATCGCCTCTCCAACTTTGTGTGTTGGACAGCAAGGAAATGAACTCCAAACTCTCACTCTTTCCATTATTACTTGGTAGTGAGACCAATTTCCAATAGTCATCCTTGTTCTTTAGGAGAGTCAGCAGGCTTTTGATGGCGTTACTGCCCAAGATCATCTCATCTGCCTGGCCTGGCACTGGTATTATCATTTTACATCCATAAACACAGACAGACAGATCATACATTGCAGTTGGTGTGACTCGGTGACCACCACATCCTATAATCACAACATCATCGGCAGGACACTTTGGCAACTTAGAAATGCTCTCCAACAATCTTGCTTCAGCTGCCTCACTGAGAGTGCAGGCCATTGAACCGCTGACAAGTAATGCAGTGAAAAATGGGCCATTTTCTACAGATACAGTCGTGTAAAATGATGAATCAGCTCTGGGGACTCTTTGTATTCCTTGAAAGACAGCGGTTTTATCAGATGAGACACTGGGTTTGTACTGCTCATATACGGACTCATAATCTTGTGTGTCAAAGATGGGAGGGTTATCAATCTGGTCTGTACTAACCTCCCTTACGCACAGACCTGTTAGTTTTCCTGTGTGGGCTAAGGCGGTTGTCGTCTTCTCCTAGGGCAGAAACGTCTGCAGTGACCTAGAGACTGACACTGAAAACACAGTCTGTGCTCACGGCAATGTGTTAAGGCAGAGTGAGCAGCATCATCACAGATAGCCCACGGCAAAGCATCCAAACCTTCAATCCTAGGGAGCCTATTATAAGGCTGGTATTTAGGCTGAGACTGAGGTCGCTTAGTATTGGTCAGCAGGACTTTCTCAAGCATGTCAATGACCTTTTCAAGAGCAGAGAAATCTGTGCTTTTTTGTTGTTGTTCGCACACCGTGGGAGCGGGCACCGGAACTGTGTTAACGTCAATCTTGTTGACTGAAACTCTTTCACTTTGGCTGCGATGCACTGTACTTATGGCATTGAAAGATAAATCAGATTGGTAGTCTTTAAGTACAGCCTGTACTTCATGTTGTGTACAGGCTGACCACTTGTCACTCGGTTTGGACCTGAAGGTTAAGGCCAAGTCTTTACTCGGGCAGTGTCTGATAAACATGTGCACTATTTCCACACTGGGCTTGTCAAGTGTTTTACCTTGCTCTCGCAGGCATTCTGAAGCGACATCTGCTGCTTTGTTGAGTCTCAGCCAGTAGTCGTATGGATTCTCATCCTCCTCTGGCAAGGTAGTGTAAAAATCAGCAAGAGGGACAGGCGAGTAGTGATTACAGCTAAAATGTTTACAAAATGTTTTGACAAATGTCCTCATCAGATCTTCCCATTCTTCAATTTCAATTGTGTCAGAACCATCCCCTCTGAATGAAGGTGGATCCTTGACTTTTCTGTGCTGAATTACTTGGTTTTGTGACAAATTTGCCATGCTTGAAGAGCTAGTAGCCTTACTATCATCAGGGTGTTGTCTGTTTGGGGTGTCAGTGTCCAAGCTATAAGGACTAAGATGAGATATAATGTTGTCTGCTAACAGTTGATCAATCTGATGGACAATTGAACTCATTTTCCCTAACACATCAGGTACACCATGTTCAGCATTAGGTGTAGAAGTGATCAATTCACTAGGCTTATGATTGACATTTGACTTCATGTCCAACACATCACACTCTGCACACGCACTGCACACCCTTCTGGTAATGCCAGGTCTACTATCACTACTGCCAATATTGGGACTGTCCATTGAAAAGGGAATTGGTACACCTAAAACCCCTCTGCCCACTGGACTAGGAGTAAATTGGTCAGGCAAATATCTATTGCTGTTACTCATTATGGGCATTAAAATGTGCTACAAGTGTACATACACAAATAAACTCAATATTAATGATCAGAGTGAAAAGTCCAATAAACTGAAAAAGGATAAAGCAAGGAGTCCCTTATGGAAAGGCTGTGAACCGATGATGAGCTGTTCAACCAATGATGGATCCTTCCAGAATGCAGCAACACAGCGATCTTTAACAACTTGCTTGAAGACGTGACCCAAAGCAACACAGCGGCATCACAACTTCACGGCATCAATGTGACGGTCTTGCCTGGGAGGTCTTACTGCTGAGTTTCACAATGGAGAACACGTAGAAATAAGGGAAACTGCACGGAGAATTAAAATCACTTCCACAGCATGTCTCATTATCTCTGCTGTTTATTTAAAACAGTTCTTTCTTTTTTAATCTTTTAAAATCAATTAAATCTTTATGCGTTGTGATCGTATAGTGTTAATTTTCCAATTTGACAACTTCAATAGACATTTCAATGAATTGATCACAAATAAATGAAAAACTTAATTCAATTGGATCGGAGGGTAAACATCCCCACCTAGCGGCGAACATATACAATTCCATTTGAACAATTAATTAATAGATTAAACATTAAAACACCACATCTTACAACATACCTGCACAATGGAGAACACGTAGAAATAAGGGAAACTGCACGGAGAATTAAAATCACTTCTACATAAAACAAAAACAATGCACAAATTAATTACGACTAGGCCTCGTAATACAAACTAAAAATAACTCAACATAAAACAACACATTCGACGCCAAACACATATCAACAGTTCTATAAGAAGTTCATCGCAGGATAAATCAGCAATAAAGCAGTTAGTTATGTGTTTTTAATCATTTTGATTTATAATTCTCCGGCTGCTAAAAACGTGCGACTCACCCACTGCATGTCTCATTATCTCTGCTGTAGGCGGTCCCTATTTCACGTGCTAAATGCCATCACGCAGCGGACAGATGGCGCTGTCCCCATTTATGCATCAATTTAACACTTTTACACACCGTTACATAGGCAGGCAGGGCGACATTGTCAAGTCAAGTCAGTTTTATTTTTATAGCGCTTTTCACAACACATATTGTTTCAAAGCAGCTTTACAGGAACCTCCTAGTGAGCAAAGCCAACGGCAACAGAGGCAAGGGAAAAAAAGAGAGAAACCTTGAGAGGAATCAGACTCAGAAAATGGGGTGAGTTCAGGTTATTGGGACACTTTTTGCCATTGAGATGACTGGGAAAAAGGTGTCTCAATTAACCTGAATTCACCCCTGCATATGCCAAATATTATCTAATTATGCCATAAACATACCATTAGTCATGTGTTAAATGATATTGCTAAAAATAGCTATCACTCAATATTTTAAGCCTTTTTTGGTATATCTCAATATTTGTTTATTTGCTCTGAAATGGTGGGATTTTTTAGTCAGATGAACTAATATTTATATGCACCAATAAACTGTAACATTACATTAAAAAAATTTACTGAATCGTTCCTATATATTACTATTAAAATGTTTGGAGTCTGAAAAATTAAAAAGTCTCTCATGCTCATCAAGGCTGCATTTATATAATACATAAAAATGGTAATACTGTGAAATAATAGTACATTTTAAAACCACTATTTTCTATTTTAACATATTTTAAAATGTAATTCATTCCTTTGACAGCGAAGCTGAATTTTCAGCATCATTACTCCAGTCTTCAGTGTCACATGATCTTTCAGAAATCATTCTAATATGCTGATTTGGTGCTCAAGAAACATTTCTTACTATTATCAATGTTGAAAACAGTTGTGCCGTTTATTAATTTGGTAATTTCTAACTAAATCTTTGAACGGTACTGTATATAAGAAATGCCAAGTGGGGAATATCGAGTGATGCAAACAAATCATTGATTTATTGAAACTCTGAACAGATTCACAGAAACAAATTTAACACTTATACTCACACATGGTGAGTTATGATGACTTAAAGATATACTAGTTCACACAAAAAGTATTATTCTGTCACTTTTTACTCACCCTCATGTCATTCCAAACCTGTATGACCTTCTTTCTTGGGTGGAACACAAAATAACATTTTGAAAAATATCTGTTTTTTTCCCCCATACAGTGGAAGTCATTGTGGACCAATCTTGTTTTGAAGCCCACTGACTTTATTTGTATGGGCACAAACAGTTAAATCAAAATAATCTTTTATGCCTTGAAAAAAATGCTGTCTAGAGGAGCAGCCCACTAGATTCTGTAACACAGTCACCTTTTTCTGTACCTATCACTTTTAAAGACGCACATAATATATAAACACACTCAGACATGTTTGAATGTCATGTTGTCAGGTAGTGAACTCCTGACTCCAGCGAGATGTTTATTGTGAATCATCCCTCCATCTGTTCCCTCACAATAAAAGAGCAGTTCTCCGATGCTCGCTGTTCTCTGGCAGTAATCAGACGCGGGCTATAGAGAACAGGGTTGATCGATTAATCACTAGGTTGTAGAAAGTGCACAAGCAACAAATGCAACATACACCGCTGTGCTCGAGCTCTGCTGCACTCTATCACGTGGAATACACTTCGCTTTATCGATCTATTGTGATGCCATCCTTTCCCTCGGCAGCAGCTCTATAGAACCTCCTGACCGGAACAGAAAAAAAAAACTTCCATTTGTCAAAAAAACAAATTTGAACAAACAACAAGCGAAAGGCTATTTATCCGCCATTCCTCATTCTCTCTCAATAAAAAACAAAGGATGCCGTTATGCAGTACACTGCAAATAATGCAGCAGATTCATTGTTTTTGTCATTTAATATTGAAATTGGAGCTCTCAGAGTATTTCTAGCTTGAAAAAAATCCAATGTTTTCTTTATATAAGATGTTGATTGCATTTTGAAAGGGATTTTTTTAAAGATTTGGCACCAAACACCACAGAAAAGCAACAAAACACCCCCATCAGTAAAATCAAAAACGAACAAACAAATATTTTCTCTCGTGCAGGTATTGACCCAGACTCAACACAAAATTAAGCCATTATTCCCACTATGGCTCTAATTTCCCCTCAAGAAACAGACATGTGTGAAATACTACATATTCATGTAGCAGCTGTTAACCATCAGTGTGCAAGAATGCAACACATAACCAGAAATAGGCTATGTGAATCAGAGAGATGAAAAAAGGAAGGCTGTGAACAACAAATTATTTGTATAATTCCTTATATGTGCATCATATTTGTCACCTGTGTTGAGCATCACCCCAGCATCATCCATCTGCCTCCTGGAGATGTGATGCCAGCTGTGCCAGTTGCTGCTGCTGCTCACTAATCTTCAACAGAAACTGAAACAAAGAAACTACTGTTTATACACACAGTTTTTGCACTGCAATAATACTGTAATAATATCCATTTCACGTATATTAAAATGTAGATTTATTGAAATGACAATTTTATTCAAGTCTGCAAACTTGCAGACTGGTTTGCAAACAGCCTTGCCATATCCTAAATGTAGTTTTGACCTTTTTGTCAAATAATAGTTTATCAGTTGCTGTGCTTTCACATTTCAAAATAAAAAGTTTAGTAAAATTTAGTATAAGCATTTTAAATGCAGTAATACAGTATACATACCAAACGCAGAGTCCTCTCCTTTCTCGTCCTGCCCACTGCGCCGCTGGCCGAGGCAATCATCGCTTTAGTTTCGATTTCAAAGATATCTTTTATCAATCCCATCGATGCTTTTCCCTTTCTAGATGTAATTATCTAAATCAAAACAGTCCATAAATTATAAATCCACACGAAAACTTCAGTCAAAGCGGCTCGTGCACGTCAACCGGAAACTGTGAGAGATCAGCCTCCTGACCTTGAAGTGTCAAATTTCTCAGTTTCGGAATGGACGGATGGCTTGATTGACATATGTCCCCACAAACACTGAGTTCCGGGCATGATTTATATACCATCGACGTCCTCAGAAAACATTAGCACGCTTTGATCGATGATTTGGAGATCGCGTGTTTCTAGGTTCGAGAGAGATCATTTCTGACATCAGTTCTGCACATCCGCAACAAAACAGTTGATTTACGAACGAAAGCTCACAAAAATGTGAAAATGGTCTTGTTTGAAAGAAAATATCCTAAGCTAAAACTAAGCCTAAGCCTTATCAAAAGTGTGGGGACAATTTCTGTCTTTTCAAAACTGTGGGGGTCCTGACCCCCCTGTCAACAGCGCGCCTATGGGGCTCTTCAACAGAAAGCTTAAATATTCATAGCTAATTTCATCTCTGAAAAAAATCTGAACAAAAATATTGTTTAAAAATACAAATCTACTGTATAAAACAATTAAATTTGGTCAAATGTCACAGCAATAATTCAAATGTACACAATTCTATAAAAATTATAAAATAGACCATAAAAATTCATTTGTTAAATGTCACCTCACAAATTCAAATTTACAAAATTGAAAAACTATAATATTGAATTGAAAATTTAAATCTTTTTGTCATTTTTCTAGCTCCATACACAACCAAACCCAATGTATACTATGGGGGCTGTTGAATGTTTGAATCTGATTGGCTGATGAACAGGTGCAATTATTTTCAGTGAAACGTATGGCTAAAGTAGTTCCAGACAAGTCTTGAGTGCATTACATGTCCATATCACTACGCGACATGATTTCAGTTATTTCAAAGGTTCTTACAGCCTACAACCACAAAAGAACCAAAACCCACATCAACACTGACCAAGCAAATAAATATAGTAAACAATAGGATAAAACGACTAATTATTTCCATGTTTTTTGCCACAAAATTGCATTTTATTTTGCAAGGAAAGCACATCCTCTCCCACTTAAACGCACACACACATACAGTACGGACACACACTCGCACAGAAACGTGTTGTCAGCGCTGCTCTGACGATTTTATCAGTAAAATAGTTTAGCAACTTAAAAGCTACATGACAGTTCTCACTAGTGAGGTAATAACGGTGCTGTTCTTGAAGCAGAGAAACTTAGTTTCACTTTTAGTAGAGATGCTGCTGCCGAACACTGTTGAGAGACACACAGACTCAATTCACACACACTTAATCTCTCTCTCTCTCTCTCTAATAACTGCATTAGTCTGCTATCAAAGACTCAAGCCTCCGTTAATAGCTCTACAATGACATTTTGGAATTAGCAATGGAGGCATGGGATGAGATGCGTAAGAAATTGGTCCCAGCATTTTAAGGACATAAAACTGACAAATGTCTTGAAATACAACATCTGAACAATGTCTTGAGGTGTGGTAACCTCCACTTCACGTCATGTGCATTATTTTCTAATAATTCAATGGCTCGTTGTCAATTAATTGGAATAATTATTCCTTACTTAAATAAGCAGAACCATAAATGAGATTTGAGACCTCGAGTGGAGGGGAAGATTTTTTAGCAAATATACACAAATTACTTCAGTTTCAGTTCCTCACAAAAAAAAAAAAAAAAAAACTATGGTTTCAAAAGACTTAAAGGTGCTTTTATAAGCTTGACAACCACTGGTCACTATTTGCTTTGGTTGCATGGAGAAGAAAGAAAATCACGTTTCAGACAACATGAAGGTTATTAAATGATAACCGAATCGAATTAGAATTTGAGAATTTGAACTATCCCTTTAAACAGAACTTGAACCCTCATAAGGAGCTCATGAGAATCTTCAAAAACATTCTACTTCCTTCTACAACTTAAAGGTCTGCCTTTCAGAGATAAAGCAGGAGGAAATGCAAACACGCAGAGCAACATATCAAACCCATATTCCCTTTAACAAGCCAGAGCGGCCCAGGGGCCAAACTTCAACCAGCCAGACGTCCCATGAGAGGCAACAGATTCACAGCGGAACAGGGGATTGCTGGGCATCTGGTACACAGGACTGCGTGAAAACTGATTCAGAAAGGATTGAAACCGAGAAGGTGAAGCAGAGCTGGTGTCCAGGGAACCCTTGAGTTAAGCCCACCGCAGCGAGGTATTACTGCAGGTATTACGATTTATAAACTAGCAGCGCTTGCACTAATAAGGCACATTAACTGTTCAGAGCTGAAAAGCCTTAATGAAATCCTTTTCCCTAGAACAAATAATAATAGGTTAAAGACTATTTCTAGGGAAATAAATAGCAAGCGTTTATTGTAAACATTCATTTGGTCACTACTATGTATTTTCATCTAATGCAACCCTTGCTGACCCTTACTGATATTGATTCCAGTAATTAGGAATCATTGATTAGAATGGTGATTTATTTAATGCTGATTGGCCCTGGAGGAACTGGCTATTTAAATGCAAAAAAGACAAAACGTATTTTCGTGGATTCATTTAGAACTCCCATTTTCACAGAAGCCATTCAATAATGAGTAATGAGTCTTCAAAAAAGAGTTTAGATACACAGTTTTAACATATGATGTTAAAAAGTGAGAATCAATCCATGCGATGCTTGTAACAGTGACGTGACTGTGGTGACATTTCTGCGTTGCCTCTTGCATGTTTTGCGACACTTTCAAAGTGAAATGTATCCACGTTTTTTGTAAGCCTCATGACACTTAGCTCTATGGTTCACTCTATGAATGCATTTTTAAAATGACATTATTCTACTCACCCTTCAACCATCTAGCATTTAAAGGACATTTAAAAGTGTAAAAGTATTAACAAATTACTACCACAGACCATGAATAACCCCCGATTATTTCTGCAGCAATATTTTGGATGTGTTATCACTGTATATATCTGTATTATGTAAGACATTGCCTTAATCAGTAATGTTCATTAACTGGAACATTGAGTTATATGATTTCTGATTTTTTGACAGACAATAAATATTGTATTTAGCCTACCTGCTTTAGAAATACTCCTGTAAACACTGCTAATAGGGATTAGAAGTAAAAGGGGGAGACAATTACATAAGCATCCGTGTGAAAACAAACCTGGAAAGAGACGTGAGGATTTGGGGATCATTCATGGGATACATTGTAAATGAAATCGGAAGAGCAGACCACAAATGTGCAATATATGTTGTCTTTTTTCATACTGTTACAGCGGAATACAAAAGAAAAAAATCAGGAGGAAAATGCAATGACTGAAAAGCTCTTGCCATAGGCTAGATGTTGTTATACCACGTCACATTAAAAATACCAAGCGTTACATAATCTGAACATGAGAACATGTAGGAAAATATACAGCTCATTCAGTCAAACTGACGGATAAGGATTACATAGCACAACATTATGATTGTTTTGAAATGATTTGTTTCAGTCTTCAGTCTTTTTTTGCCTCCCATAATCTAAAACGTAGTAGGCTTGTTATGAAAAAGGTGGATAGTGAGGGGCGCTAAAAGAGTTTTCAGTTTTATCCAAAAAAAAAAAAAAAAAAGAGTGTGATCCTGGCAAAGTTTTATTTTATTTATTAGTTTACAAATGATGCATGGTAAAAGTGTTTTGAGGTCATCTTGTACAAGGAAAAGCACGAAAATAAGTGTTTATTAATTGATAATTTGCCCCTGTAATCAATCTTGTGTGAAAAGGGAATAAAAGTCATGTTTTACTGCCTATAGTGTTCATTTCAGATAGAAACTGCAGTGATTTGTATGTATTGGTACATGTTTGTTTGGAGTTTTGCAAAAATGTAGGTAGAGGCACATTTTTTCCAATGAGCCTATATGGTGCTGCAACCTTCATGTGCAATTTGCTGCTTTTTGCTACTTTACTTTTTTCTGTCAGAGTGTCACAATTTTAGTGAAAATGGAGTGTTTCAAAAGAGCAAGCTGACTTCCGTGAATAATAACATATGTGTTTTAAGGAGCATAACATAAGTGTTTTATCACTACATGCTGCACAGGGATTTTTGTAGGCCAAAACCCAGAAAGAAGCTAGCATTTTAGCACATCAGATTCCATCATACTGAAGTCAATGGGTTATTTGAATGGTTTTTTGGTTAAATGCCTGAAATAATGTCTGTGGTGAACACAAGCTCAATATATTTTTCATCTTTTATCCAACAACATAAAATACATCAGTAATGGCCCCTTGTGACTTTTTGAAGCTTTTTCTTGTCTTGTAAAAGGCAGTTGCTAACAAGAGGCTAAATGGGATTACAGAGGTTGTTGGGGACACTGAACATCATCACACCAAACAGGAAAATTCATCTACTTACTAGTCCGCTTTCACAGCCTATTGTGTTTATAATTGTGCTCTTGCAAACTATTCTAACTCAAACTTTCAGGGATTTTTTTTTTTTAAATTTGAAAAAACCAGCATATGCTGGTTAAGGTAGGTTTTGGAGCTGTTATGCTGGTTTGAGCTGGTTTATGCTGGTCCTATGCTGGTCCAATGCTGGTCCTAAGCTGGTCCAGCTCAGGACCAGCATAGTACCAGCATAGTACCAGCATAGTACCAGCATGGACCAGCATGGACCAGCATAGGACCAGCATAGGACCAGCACTTGACTGGCATAAACCAGCTCAAACCAGCATACCAGCTCCAAAACCTACCTTAACCAGCATATGCTGTTTTTTTCAGCAGGGGGAAGAGTTGTCGGAAGCTTAGAGATGGTGACATTGAAGTCATGTGACCATGGTGTAGTCCGTTTGTAGCCGACATTTAGTCTTTTACTTCTGGCAATTATATTTAGATTGCAAATTTCTGAAAATTTGTGCTCATTATGATGAAAAAAAACATGAAAGAATCAAACTTTTGTTGGTCACAGAGCTTTTTCTGCAATAATCCAAGTGTCAATGGAAAAATTCTATTTGGTTTTTGTCAAGAGAACCAGGGTGATGCTAACTTCTGGGTCGGACTAAAAAAACGTCATCACTGCAGCGTTCTCTTGACCATATGCAGGAAATCGGAAACGCAAGCTCATGTGGATTTCGCTGCATTCCAAGTTCAAGTTTGGTGAAATCTGACCAAACATAACACGTATCACCAGTTCGTATCGCATGAAGATGTGCAACCAATAGAAAATCAATACGTCACAGCGTGATCTCTGAATTCAAAGTACACAATTTTAAACCTCTAGGTTTGCAGCATTGCAGTAAAGTGGAGATGGGAGTTTATGGATTGATGTTCTCATACTTAAATGTAAATTTTTTTTAAATAGTCATGTTATACACAACATAAGGCGCTGTGTATGAATTCTCATACATTCAAAGTATGTACTGAATTCAAACAAGAACTTCCTTCAACCCTTGATAAAGGTTCTGTAGGTTTGCAAATGCATACTACCGCATTGACGAACCACAAAAGTGGAAATAATTTACTCGAATGCTGTTAATCAAGTACAATTTAACCACAAGCAACAACTTCTTTACTTACAACTTACATTTTTAGATGTCATGGGAGAGCGTCTCTGTCAGAAAAGAGGTAATAATGCAAGATGGTTTATACAACTCTGAAATAGTTACACAATAATTCTGCTAAATCTGAAATCTTTCAGAATCAATGCAAAAAACGTTGTGTTTGGGAAGAAACTGAATTTTGAACTGTGCAGAAGAAAGGAATGGCCTGTCATTTATAGAGGAAATCATTGTGACAGGAAAATGACAGGACATTCAAAATAAAGTGTTGTCTCAAGCAGACAGTGGATCCAGAGACGGTGATTTCACAAAAAGGTTTTCAAAATTCTCGAAATCTTCATATCTTAGGGATGCGTCTTAGCTAATTGTAATTGTAGTAATCATGTGCATGTTCTTGTAACTTGCCTTGTTATTAAACCTGTATGAAAGCAAACATTTTACATTCACACTACTAATGATCTAAAGTGACAAAAGCAAACCTAAGTCTTTCATTTTCATGAAAAATTGCCAATTTGAAGCAACAATTGGGCAACAAAGTTTAGATGATTTCAGCAATTTTGATTTGAAGACCTATGCATTTTTACTTTCTTTAGTGTGTAATGTTGCTGTTTGAGCATGAAAAATGTCTGAAAAATTAAAAAGTCATTCCAAAGGGAGTTATTCTCTATATCAGTAAGCACTGTTTCTAACAGAGCCCCTAAAGGGACATGGTGATGGGAAAAAAAAATAAATAAATAAGATGGAGACGCCTTTGATTGTAGTCTTGAATTTTCTTCTGGGAACGTACACGTCACAATACACAAACAAAATGGGGCAAAGTCTGGTTGAATTCCATTTGTAGTGTGTTTAAACTCATGGTTATGGTAAGGGGCATTAGGTAAACATGCTCAGAGCGGTTGACCAATCACAACACATTAGACTAGCTGACCAATCAGAGCACATTGCGCTTTTTGGAAGGAGGGGCTTCATAGAGACAGGAGCTAAACAGAGCGTTACTGACAGAGTAGGAATAAAGGTGCTGCAATAATGTAAAATGTGTGAAAAATAATGTAGTTTTTGAACATTCAAGCATGAAAACCTATTCTAGTAGACCCCAAAAACAAACAATCAAAATCAAGACTTTGAAATAAGGCATAATAGGTCCACTTTAATTGATGTTAGAATGTGAACACCATTATGCATTCTCAAACTAATCAAAATCTTGAGCTCTAAGTTTTCTATACCTTGGTACTGTAAGCATCTTAACAACCTGCTAAAATAATTGTCAAAAACACATGATAAGCATTTACTTGCAAGTTGTTTTTTATATATATAAAAAACTTCTGCCAGGAACATAAATACAAATGTAAATTAATGCTTCTCATTTTATAGTATGTGTAAAAAGCGCCATTAAAAACAAAGTCAACTGTTAATGGGGAGAAAAAAACAAAAGCAATTCTGCAGAAACAAATGTTGTTTTGCACTGTATGAGCCAAATTTATTTAATGTTGGACTAAATACAAAATTAAAACTTGCAAAGTAATCTGAAATCCTGTACACTTTCAAAAGCATGGAGAGAATAGACTATGGCATGACATATCAACAAAACCACAAAATAAATGCCTTACTGATAATAAAATAGAATGCCAAAGTGTATTGTTGTCTACTCACTTCATCCGAGCTCTTTGAAATCAAACAGTAAAGCATTAAGTGTTACTTCAGAAACTGTAACTGCACTGCATGTGCAATGCAAAATTCATAGAGAAAGAAAAGGCAAAAAGAAAGACAAATGTGAGACAGTTCATGATATACTTTGGTAGTATCTATACAGTACGTGTGAAAGTGATAGAAAAATAAGAAATAACAGGAAGAAATATCATGCTTTAACATGTAGTAGATGACTTGGTAAAACAGGAAGAGCATTAAAATGTTTGTTAAAAAAAAAAAAAAAAAAAAAAAAAAAGTAAAAGAAGAAGATGAGGAAGTGACGTCTATGCTGCTGACCGGCGTCTAATGATGAAGGCCCCTCGCTGAAGCTGTCCTAAATAAATCCTCATCTTCGTACTGTCACTTGTCTTTCTCACCCAGATCTGCAAGAGAAATGAAATCCAAGACAAAACACTTCAGTGTTTATCCTGTACCACCTTCCTCCAGAATGCAAATGAATCCTAAAGAGTGATTTGTACTCCAAAGCCAGTGGCTCAGCAAGTAAGAGTCCAGATCTATGCAGTGTGTTATTGATGCTGGCATTAAAAGGATGCAAATGAGACAAAAGCCATTGGAAAAACATCCTCATACAATTTGATATGGATGCAGATTACAATAAATGAGAGCGACTAAATGAGAATTTTCCTCTTCTGGCCCTCCAAAGCTGATGCACTTGGGCTGATCTCAATAACCTGCTGTTTATTTCCCCTCAGAGCAGGTCATTAGTCTGAAGAGCACAGTCATTTGTTTAGCACCAATCAGAGGAGAGAATCAGACACAAACCTCATTGGTCCCCACAGAGCTGATGACACAGCTGATCTTGGTGTTCTCCTTGGACTCCAGATAGATTGCTTGACTTTTATGGTACCTGTAACAATAACAGTATTAGTCTCTTAAGATCCTTTAGACTGAAAGACCATTACAGAAAATTCCCTTTCTCAGTTAGGTACTGTATGTACTCTCATATCTTCACTGAAAAGCAATATTTAGGCTTTAAAGGATTTCATAATTACAAAAATTCTGTCATCATTTTATCACCTTTATGAAATTCTGCATGGATGAACAGGTGAGAATTAACTTAATTTATGTAAGAGACTGATGTGCAATTATAAGAAATGTGTCCAAGAAAATTCTGCCAAAGGGAGCATTACTAGATTTTAAATGTAGAGGTGTACTTATTTTTCCACAGATGACTAATTTTGAATTCCTGTAGTCATTCTGTAAATAAATCACATTTTAATGGTAATTATTTGGTAAATTTTATCACCTTCACCCATCAATACTAACTAAAAGCTTCAGAATGGATATGTCCACATATGTGACAAAAAAGTTTTAAAGGTGCTGTATGTAATGTTTAACTGTACTAAAGCATAAAAATCCCATTGTATGTTTGCAGAGATTTAGTAAACATGCCGAGTTCAAATACTTTTCTCTGAAAAAAAATGCTACAGCAAATTATTCTACTTTGAAACATGCGTTCCGGGTAAGAATGTCTGTTTTTGTTTTTGTCTGTGTGATCCTGCCCGCTGCCAATTTACCCCAATAGTATTTCGACACTCCGGGCTGACAGCTAGCGGAAAACACAGTCAATGTCAACGAGTCAGAGATCTCAAATTCTACCCGACCTAAAAAGACTCAGTATCATCTAAAGAGCTCTATGTGCAAAGTCATATTAAACTTTCAGTGTAAGGCTTATTACTTTCTATTGACAGTTGCGCTTGTTCCTGTTGCGTATCCTCAATCTGGCAACCCACCTGAGCGTCGAGTCTGAGGAGGAGGGGGTTGGGGAAACAACTCTTTCCAATATTTTGAATTTGGCACCCATTTTAACCTCTAGCTGTCAATATTACATTCTTTTTTGACAATAGAAAGTGATAAGCCTTACACTGTAAGTTTAATATGACACTGCACATAGTTTTTTTAGATGATGCTGACTCTTTTTAGGTCAGGTAGAATCTGAGATCTCTGACCCAGTTCGTTGACATTGACTGTGTTTTCCGCTAGTTTTTTTTTTTTTTTTTTCCCCAACTTTTTTTAAATGCTTTTAGTAGAACACACAAAACAATGGAACAGACAGGTCACTAGGGGTATCACATACAGTTTGTTCATATACAGTTAACTTCATATCAGGTGTTACTCTCCCAATAGTCTCGGAAGAGAGAGAGAGAAAAAGAAAAAAAAACATTCACCAGGAGAATATTATGGTATGAATATTATGATAATGGTCCTTTCAAGTCCATAAAAGGTTCAAGGTCCCCTCATAAAACATACAAATCCAGAATATTTTCATTGGACAAATATTTCACATTGAAAAATTAGAAGAGATTATCAATATAATAATACTGGTAAATTGTACATGTGAGGAAGAGGAAAAAACAATGGCAGTTAAACAATTGTACACATACAATATCTCCCTATGTTCCATCCACATTTCCTATACATTAACCATTTTGACCAGTACTTGTAAAATTTATCCATGTTTAATCTTAGAGAGAATGTCAGTTTTTCCATATCATACATATCTTTTACAATCACTATCCATTCTTCTTTTGTTGGTGGATTCTCATGCAGCCATTTCTTAGTTATTGCTTTTTTACTAGCAACCAATAATTCAATTCAATTCACATTTATTTGTATAGTGCTTTTCACGATACATATCATTTCAAAGCAGCTTTACAGAGAATGCATGTCAACGTTACAATTTAGAGAATCTGGTATCGGAGGTGACTGACCAATGTATGTGGTTTCAGAAATGTACATATAATCATGCAGTTAACTAACAATGTAATAATTTAGGCAATTTAATTTACAATCACTGTTAGCAGTTTAATTGAAGGTAGAAGCAATGAGCTCCTGGAAATAATGAATTACATATTAACAATAATTAGGATATATAGAAATTTGGGAATGTGCATGTTGATCCAGAGTTTGCGTCATCTGAAGTCCTCGCAGGAGTTGGCGAGTAATAACAAATAATAACTTAAGTAGGTACTTGTCTTGAGAATTAAAATCGGTTGGTATGTTTCCTAAATATATAGTATCGAAGCTGTTCTCAATCTCGAGTGTAGAGTGAGTTTTAGAAGATTGTATATTTGAATATATTCTTGATATCAGTCTCTTATGAGTCCAACTCTTATATGCATCAATAAAAACAGCGATGATATTAATTTCAATTTTTGCTAGCTTCATTGTTAAATTTAAAACTGGTTTACCAAAATAGTTGTTCCACCTATTTTAACCTTAGAAGGGGACTGTATAGAAAGAGTAAACAGCTATAAATACCTGGGCATATGGCTTGATGAAAGGTTAGGGTTTAATATTCATATCAAAAATCTACTAAAAGTACTCAGACCTAAATTAGGGTTTCTTTTTCGTTTAAAGAAAAGTTTTCCCTTTGAAGCCAAAAAGAGAATTATCTAAAGTGGTTTTCTCTCTGTGCTGGATTATGGTGATGTGATCTACAGTATATGCATGCAAACCCATCTTCACTAAAAAATTGGATTTATATATCTTGCTGCAACACGATTTGTGACTAGTCATCATTGTACCTTGTATGAACTGGTTGGTTGGCCCTCCTTGTATCAGAGGAGAAAAATGCATATGCTGCTGTTTACTGCTAAGGCTCAATTAGGTAAAGTGCCTTCTTACATCTGTAGTCTTTTATCAAATTGTACTTGTAGCTATAAAACTAGATAATCTTCTAAATTACTGTTAATTGGGTCTAGAGCGTATTCTGAGTTTGGTAAAACTGCCTTTTCCTCTTATGCTCCTAGGCTATGGAATGAAATGCAGAGTATTTTGATGTTAGAAGTACTCCCATCTTTAAATATTCTTAGAAATCTTTTAGAGTCTTACTTGAAAGAATCATGTGCATGTTTTACCTAATAAGAACTGGAGTTGTATGAGTGCTGGACAGGACTTTTCTTATATTTCTGGTTTTGTGTGCCTTTGGAATCAGTTTTATGTGAAACTTTGTGTGCTGCCATTTTGGTAGAAGAGATTTATATCTCAATGGGATTATTCCTGGTAAAATAAAGGATAATTAAATAAATAATTATACTGCACGTTTAATTGGGAGCACTTACTTTTCCAATGTAATAGTTATTATGGTTCAGTTTAATTCTGATTCATTTGGGTATATATATCAGTTATAATGTCAATTTTGCTTACATGTGAATGAAATTATCTCTCTGCTAATTCTATAACGTACAGGGCAGTGTTTCAGACTGATTTAAACTTGTAACTTGTCTTTTTGTACTATTCGCTAAAAAAAGACCCGACTCGTATGTGTAATTCGTTTCGGGAACCATGCTACACTGTATTTTTATTCATTTATTTATTTAGATTCACTAAAAAGAACTGGCTTATGAGAGTCATTTGTTAAGGAATCGGATTAGGCTGGTCATGCTGAATGTTTGCTTCTGTTTTGCAGTCCGTGATGACTCGATAGAAAGAGGTTTTTTTGCCATTATTTTGTAGTACACTGCATTCTTATTGCATTATATTTAATACAGACTGCAAACACATTCACAATTCTGGTAAATTATGCCATAGATTAAGCAAAAAATTGGTTCTTAAGAGTCGTTTTTTGGCGTGCAGCCCATTAAGGAGGACAACTCCTTGCCATTATTTTTGTCTTTTTGTTCCATTACTTTCCATTTAGGCTCCAAACTCACTTTTACAAGTCAGGTAAAATATGATTTATTTTTCTGTGGCACAAACACCACTAATTAGAGAGCCATCTCTTAAAAAACAGTGCATAGACAGCAAAAAAATAGCCTGTGGTTTCACATAAACATTTTCTGGAAAAGTTCAGATAGAGGCATAACTCAACCTCTCCACTCATTATTAAAACAGCAGAATGAAACTGCATTTAATATACATGTAACATTATACATTTATTGCCTGCGGTATCACACAGGACCATATTTCCTCCTCCGCTCACTCTCTCCTCATCTGCACAAAAATATTCCGGTTGGATTGCGATGCTGAAAGCTACGGCAGCCCACTGTCTAAAGGGCATGACTGGATGAATGCATGCTGACACGCACATAAAAATCCAGAGGCATTCATGACATTTAATGTCACAAACGCATAAGGCAAAGTAATCTCCAGACCTCATCCTAAACCACAAGCTTCCTGTGTATTATGATCACTTATTCAAAACAATGAAATATAGATTATGTAGTCTGTACAGAGTATTGCATGTCAGAATTTGTGGATCATGATGCTCATGATGTTTACATTATTAAATATCAGGACACGAACAACGGTAAATACCATGTCAGCAATGTGTGACCTGAATCCTGGCAGACATGTTGCCTTGTTCAAGCAAACTACCCCTTGCAAATACATCACATACACATCCTTATGTACTGTATATATCTAATGAAATAACAGTCAATAGTAATTAACTGCGATATTAAAGATAGTACTTTCTTACAGCCCAAATAAAATAAAAATCAGAATGCTACAAGAATCAAAATATCCTTAAATATTCTTCCCATGTAATTACATGCCATGCTATTTTAATACCGGAATCACTATAAAAAATAAAAAAATTTTTAAAAAAAATGTAAATTATGATACAAATTATGTATACAAATAAGTAAATTTTATGATTAAATATGACAGACAGAACAATAGACAGAAAGACAGAATGACAGACAGAACAATAGAACAATAGAATAACAGAACACGACAGAAAGAGCAACATAATACAACGATGATAGACAGAATGATAGAACAATAGATAGAACGACAGCTAGAATGATAGGTAGATAGATAGAACGATAGAATGATAGATAGATAGATAGATAGATAGATAGATAGATATACAGACAGATAGATGCTCTAGGTCTGTCTTGTCTCAGGTCAGTTCCAGCTCTCTGGTGTGACACTGACCTTTACGTAAACTATATTATGACAGAATTGAAAAGCAAAAGAGTGATTGCGCCATCTTGTGGTCAGTACAAGTACAAAAGGGTGATTAAGATTTTTTTTTGAGGCTTCAGGGCCCTACAGGAACCAGAGGGGTCGAGGTTTGAGTGGTAAGCATGGGCAATTAGCCTCTGCTGGTAGAAGCTGTAAATACACCATTCATTTCCATAATTTAAATCAGTCAGTCTTGATAAGGGCTTTTCATAATGTGCTTTACCCAGGGTTATCTTCTCTTTAAACCAACGAGTCACTGATCATAAATATGCAAATAAGCATGTTAAATCAGAGTTAAGAAACATACAGTGTGAAATCTTAAAACCTGAATATGCAGCATTAATTACTAATGAAGTATGTAAAACACAATAACCCAGAACTAAAGGATTAGTTCACTTCAGAATTAAAATTTCCTGATAATTTACTCACCCCCATGTCATCCAAGATGTTCATGTCTTCCTTTCCTCAGTCGAAAAGAAATTAAGGTTTTTGAGGAAAACATTCCAGGATTTTTCTCCATATAGTGGACTTCATCGGTTACCAACAGTTGGAAAGTCCAAATTGCAGTTTCAGTGCAGCTTCAAATGGCTCCCAGCTGAGGAATAAGTATCTTATCTAGCAAAACGATCAGTCATTTTATAAAAAAAAAAAAAAATGTATATTCTTTTTAACCACAAACGCTCATCTTGCACTAGCTTTGCGATGTGCATTACATATTCACGTTGGAAAGATCACACGTGAGTCATGACGTAGGCAGAAGTACCGACAAGGGATGGGCATTTCAAGCAAAAATAATATTCGATGATTGCTGGGAATTATTTGATTATTACTCAAAAATCGCACCCCTCCCCCCATGCACATGTATATGCTACACACACATAAACAGAAAGAGAGAGAGACCATTCACGCTTTCAATCTTTTTTTTCACAGCTATTCATAACGCTGCAGAGCAGAAGTTGTTGAGCTTCCATAGGAATGAACTGAAAACGCTCGCTCTGCGCCAGTGGACACACACTATTATGAATGCCTGTGGCCATGCCATTTTACTTTCACTTTCAAACTAGCACCAATTCGGGAGTGGCAATTGTTTGAATGGTGGGTTCATTATTATTCTTAATAAAAAAGACAACAACAAAACAGTAAAATGACAAACTCGCTTAAATAGACGCTTTTACATTTCGCTTTGAAACCAAAACTTCCGCCGTCGTCTTGTCAGTCAAGAGTGAGGCGAAATGGGCGAAGTGTGGTGAAATCTGCGGTGCCATGGTGGGCAAGTGATGATACCGATGTTGCGGCTTAATACCGCTGCCTAACGCAAGCCTACCTCAAGCCATAATGATTTTAGGCTGCCTAAACGTGTTATAACATATTGTGAACAGCCTGAAAGATGGCTCTTATGTGAACATTAATTTTAATGTCTTTGTTATATGCCACGTTCTTCATAGTGTGTTCTTCTGTTGTCTGAGAGTTGATTGACAGCTTTTAGGTGCATTATTGGCAGCGCGCGCCGCCCTCTGGTTACATGAACATGTCACCACTGCATCAGCACCGAAAACATGGGGAATTTTTTTTAAAACGATAATCGCACAACCTATTCGACATTCTATAATTTAATAAACTAATCGAATATTCGAAAATCATGACACATCCCTAATACAGACCCAGCAGCAGGGTGGAGTAAGGCGAAAAACTTCATCTCATTTTCTCCTCTAACTTCAAAATCATCCAACATCGTTGTTTTACCTTTTTTTTTTTTTTTGAAGGTCTTTGCACATTCGCTTTGAAAACACTCAGTTGGTACTTCCGCCTATGTCATGCGTGACCTTTCCAACGTGATTACGTAATGCTCAGCGCATCGCAGAGCTAGTGCAAGACAAGCATTTGTGGTTAAAAAAAGTATATAATTTTTTATTTTTTTAGAAAATGACAGATTGTTTTGCTAGACAAGGCCTTAATTCCTCGGCTGGGATCGTGTAGAGCCATTTGAAGCTGTATTTAAACTACTATTTGGACCTTGAAACCACTGATCCCTGTTGAAGTCCACTATATGGAGAAAAATCCTGGAATGTTTTCCTCAAAAACCTTAAATTTCTTTTCGACTGAATAAACAAAGACATGAACATCTTGGATGACATGAAGGTGAGTAAATTATAAGGAAACTTTAATTCTGAAGTGAACTAATCCTTAAGTGCACCTGGAGTATAATGTGGCCCTGAGTGTGAAAGGCCTAGCAGAACACAGAGAATCTTACCATCTCTTGTCATAGTAGAGTTTCCCCTCCTCTATCCGTGCCTCATAACGCTGGGACGGGGTGTCCACTGGAGTGGAAGGGAGGTGCTCTGGAGAAGACGGGGATGCTGTAAAACATCACAGACATTTGCTTTCAATTCATTTCAAATTCATTTTAAAGCCTTTGTGGTTAAATAAATCTGATGGGAAATTATATGGGGAAATCACCTCTAAAAGACAAAACGTCCATACCTGGTCTTTTCGGAGATTTAAGCTATGAAGGAAATGAAGCAAAAAAGATGATTGTTTTGATTTTCTTCAGCAATCTCAGGTGTAAAATACAACAGTCACAGACAAACAACCTGATATCTTGGTCAGCTAACACTAATCAGCAGTTGCCAAAGCAATAAATCCAATAATATGTCAGTGTCAAAAACCTATTTTCTGTGGTTTGCAGCCTTCTCCCCACCCCCTTAAATACAGCCAATTTCTTGTTATCCGCAAGTACTGTCTCAAGTATCTCTTTGAGTAATAAAATGTAATAAAATTTTCAGGGGATCCTGCTTTTTATTACCTAATAGACAGCTTTTAGAAAAAAAATCCTCAAGTCATGAAGACTTTAATTACGTTTTGATGAAATGGACTCAACTTTTTCTATCACACTACTTTTTCTCATCTTTTAGCCTGCAAACGAATATGCAAGTGTATTACATTTTTAAAAATTATAATGCTGTAAAATGAGATATATTGAAAATTAGGTCAAAAAGTTGATACTGTATCTGAGAGGCAGTGAAATTTGTACTTAATTTGCCCCATAAAAATGGAGCTAATTCCAATTTTGCTGAGTCGTAACCTTACCTTGTTCAATGTTCTTAGATCTTCCATGATCTGTTCATCAGTGAGTAAATAATTTAACTGAGGTGAGGAAAGTTAAGAAAACCTGACCATTACAGATGCCCTACAGTTGCATAGAAGATGGTCTATTTAACTGACGTGTTGGCAGTGTGAAGCGTTTCCAGTGCATGTGTTCTGTCTCTACAGCTATGTGAAGGATATCAGGTGCAGGCTTTCTTCGCTTGTCTGGAATGGGCACAGGGTCATTGGGTCGTCTTCGGAGCTTCCGGGTTATATGGGTTTTTACCTCCATGGAATCTAAAAAAAAATAAATAAATAAATGGATAGCATACTAGATTTAGGGATTTAAATGAATATATCACACAAAAATAAACTCAAAACACAAAAAGGGAAATTCTGAAGGCTGTACTGGTCAATTTTTGCAATTGAGGCTTTAAACCTTGAAATAAAGGATAAGAAAACACCATAAAAATTTAATAAAAGTGGCCTATATGACTTCTATAACTGTCTTCTGAAGTCATAAGACAGCTTTGTGTGATGAACAGACCAAGATTATTATATTATTTACTAGCTATGTAACTGGACTAACCAGAGGACCAATTTCATTGCGCAGCATCATAAAATGTTGGTTTGGTCATTCTGAAATGCCTGAACCAAAGTCTGTCATCAAAATGGTTGGGTATAATGACCTCCCAGCAACTTATTACAGATATCTGCATTGAAAAAAGCACTATATAAATAAAGGTGACTTGACTTGATTTGCGGCAGTTTTCCAGGAAGTGACAATTTTGTTCTACTGAACACATGCGATGGAAAAGGTGCTTTATTCTGAAATGTTTTATGAGATTTTTTCCAATTTTGTGTACAAGTTAAATTCGTAACTATTGATACATAGCTACTGATAATCATCCTCCCCAGTGAGTTAACCACTGTGACTAGATCATTAAGTTTTACTGATTCTTTGAATCAAAAGAAGGAATCATTCACAAATTGGAAATTGCTACTTCTCTCATGAACTCATCAAAGAGAGTTTTATCACTTTTATGATATTTTTATTTTGCTTTTGTTTCCTTTTCTGAAGCTTGAATGTCCCTCAGTCTTTGTTCACTGCATGGAAAAGAGCTTGGAAAAAAGTTTAACATTTCTTGTGCTCTGCAAAAAAAAAGTCATTCAGGTGTGGAATGACATAAAGGTTAAGTAAATGTAAGTAAAAGTAAATTTTTGGGTGAACTATTGCTTCAAGTTTTTTCTTCTTTCTACACAAAAGAAAGTAGCGAAGCGTTCAGCTATAGGAACAGGATCTTGTTCTCTTCAACAGCAATACTAACAATGCACAAAAACCCTCTCAGGTTGCATTTTTCTATCTGATCTCACTTTTCCACTTTCTCACCTCCTGTCAGCTCCATTGTTATTTTCTCATTCTCGATCATCTTCTTCTTCTCCTCCAGCTCTGCAATAAGATTTTCCTTCAGTTCCACTTTCTTATCGTCAAATTCTTTCACCGCTGCTTTTTTCTCTTTGATGTAGTTCCTCTCCACCTGCTCTGTCTACAAGAAATTTATTTAACATTAATTAACCTGTCATATCTGCTTTTTTTTTGCAGTTATAATTAAACAATAGATACATAAAATGAATGAAATTGCAGCTTACCTCAAGTTGTAGAAATAAGTCTGAAAAGATAAAGAGAGGGACAAAGAGAGAGCGAGAGCACAAACAAGAGATAAATATTGGCTTCTGAAATATTGACACTGACATTGAGATGAAAAGCTTTATTATAAATCATCTTTACCAGCGTTACGAAGTCTCTCTTTATACTGCTGATCGAGCTTCTTCATTCTCTTCTGGTACTCCTGCAGTGTGCCTGTGGAAATTAATGGGTATGAAACTGATCTAATTTACTAATTTTTAACTGACATTTTTTATCCACAGTGATGTATAGTACACTTATTACAGGGACAATCCCATTGGAATAACTTGATCAAGGGGCGCAATGGTGATAGATTACCCCTTTTATGGTTTGAACCTACAACCTTTTGGTTACCAGCCAGACTACATCACCTTGTTAGACCACTATCAATCAAAACAGGCTCTTTTCAGGTCATATTTATGTCAAAAAATATCAAAATCTATGAATTATGTATGAATAAGAACATGTGAAAAAAGAATAATGCCTTAATATAGTAAAGTTAATAAGAGTAATAGTTATATTGTTACATCGTTATAGTTACATTGGTTTTTATTTTAAAAAAGTTGATGATGTACAATATAAATTTGCTTTTAAACTTTCATTATTAAAGGCACAGTATGTAATTTTCACTGCTAAAGGTCGCTTATTCAAAACAATAACAAAGGTGTAGCTTGATGATGCCGTGAATGAGTGTGGAATCATGGGAGTTGTTGTCTCCACCTCCACAGCCGATGGAAAGCAATCCATTGACAGTAAATCAAGAAAACGAGATTCAAACAATAAGACTAATCGTGTTGAGCTATATAACAATTCATTTTCTGTCGATAAATGTATCCAAACAGATTCTCACCTGTCTAATAAAACAAATAATATATTTTTGATGTTGCCATGGTTTCTACAGAAATCAAGTATAATGTGGATATGACGTCACTGACAGGTGACGCAATGACACAGGCCCTTACGCTGGTTAAAATAGCTGATTCATCTGGATTTAAACATTGTTAGAAACTTTTGGTATAATTTAAGTACACAAGTCAACAAAATATATAACAAAAGATAGATAGAAAGATATTCAATAGTGAATAGGAGTATTTCCAGTCACCTTCTTGCAGTTGTTGTAGCTGTCTTTTCAGGGATGCCAGTCTGTCTTGATACATCCTGAAATCAAGACAAAAGCAAAAAATCTCAAAGAAATGATGCAGTTTTATTACATAACATGCAAATAGCATACATTTGTCATATACATTATTTCCACAGGGCTGTTCACTGTTGACAGACAGACAGACAGACAGACAGACAGATAGATAGATGGATAGATAGATAGACTTGTCATGAATGGATGATTAGAAGGAGTACTCACTGTTCTTTGATTTCAACATACTCGTCTTCATCATGTTTGGCCATATCTGTTTCACTTGCATCTTCTGTGTCTATAATAATAATAATAAATATGACAGCAAACATGAATGATACACTAAGGTAAGCCAAGGTATGGAACTTTTGGCCATTTAGTTTATTAACTGCACATATGTAGCACCATCTAGCGGTCAGACATGGTACATAGTACATATAATAATAATAAAAGTTTCTTGAGCAGCAAATCAGCATATTAGAATGATTTCTGAAGGATCATGTGACACTGAAGACTGGAGTAATGATGCTGAAAATTCAGCTTTGCCATCACAGAAATAAATTATATTTAAAAATATAATCAAATAGAAAACAGTTATTTTAAATTTTTAAAATATTTCACAATATACTGTTTTTGCTGTATTCAAATCAATGAAGCCTTGGTAAGCAGAAGAGACTTCTTTTAAAAACATTACAAAATCTTACCGTTCAAAAACACCGGTAGTGTGTATTCAAATAGAAAACAGTTAATTTAAATACTATGTAATAATATTTCACAATGTTAATGTTTTTACTGTATTTTATCAAATAAATGCAGCCTTGGTGACCTTAAGAGACTACATTTACAAAATCTTACAGGCCCCAAACTTTTGACTGGTAGTACCATTTGCATTCAAAGAACTTCAAACAAGATTGTTGAAGGATGGGTGAAAAATGGACATTAACATTTCTTAACATTAAGATTTTGGTTTAAAATATATTTGTATGAGGGCAGCATGCACAATAATTATTAAACAATTTCAAAATTAAATAAATTTGAGAATGTCACAAGATTTCCTCAATATTGTCTTTAATGCCTTGGCTTAGGTCTGAAGTCGAATTGAGTAACTAGTGCCAGAAAAATCATTTGTAAATCAGCCTTTGTAGACAACAGAAACAGGAAACTAACTGGGGAATACAGGCAGACAAAACAGGGACTGAACTGAATTGCATGTTACACCTATGATATAATGCTGGATGGTTGTTTTTTTTTTTCAACAAAATTATTATTAATTTAAAAAGATTATTAGGTGTCATTCAACACTGGTAATATGTTATAATGCTATTCATCTACATTTCTCTTAAAACTGCATGATGAACTTCATATGTATTGAGAAAGTTGATAAACACACACATTCTTTATTCTTCCAGATGTTTCATATATTTTGAATATTGAAAGCTTTTATTATTAAGAGGAGAGTGAAAATACATTATGTCATGTACAGTTGTCGTTTAGAGTCTGATTTCATTACCATCAGTGTCATCTCAAATGTGTGCATAACACCAGCAGAAGCTAAGTGAGCGGAGATCAACTCCAAGCATTTTAAACCAAATATTTGCCACCATAAATCAATTATTTCCCAACATCTTACTTTAAAAGCAAGTACGTCCTCTGGTGCATCTGATTTCGAGTTTGTATGAGTTGAAAAACATCCTGCTTAATGTATTCGTTTCCTGGCGTGTGCTAACTCTGCTAACTGTTTATCAACAGGCTGGATAGCACATAAAACACACAAATATTAAAATGCATAGCCATTACACAGTTAAAGGCTTACACAGCCATCATTAAGGTCTAAAAATATCACTATACGGATTAAATAATGCCGATAAAGTTGCAAAAACCCAGCGAGCTCTAAAATAAACAGAAAGCAACTCGACACATGCACACTTTCCTTGCATGTTTACTTATAAAAGAGCCCCTATTTAACTATTAGCTTACAGCCAGTTCACTCATTAGCATATTAAATATGACTTTTAATGCATCAACAATAAGTGAATGTGATAAAAAGGCAAATAAATTGAAATTATTGTGCGTATTCACCTTCTTCCGAGTCTCTGCCTCTGAAACTGCGATCTTCATCTTCATCCACACTGTCTAGCTCTTCCTCGTCGTTATAGTAATCCACCATGGGTGACAGTAAAGTCGATGCCATTTATTATATTTAAATATTGACAATATTGCAGGAAAAACCTATGTGTAAACAATCACACTGCACCGACAACGTTTTCAGTCTCGAGCCTCTTTTTTCAATGGGAGGGTAGGCCGAGGAATCTGATTGGTGGAGATGGTCGAGCGATGCATGCTGGGAAATGTAGTTTGAACAGCTGGTGCGCAAGTATGACATAAGGGAAATGAGAGAGAGAGAGAGAGAGAGAGAGAGAGAGAGAGAGAGAGAGAGAGAGAGAGAGAGAGAGAGAGAGAGAGAGAGAGAGAGAGAGAGAGAGAGAGAGAGAGAGAGAGAGAGTCTCCGCGTTTTAAATGTATTGTTCTTATTCAAGGAACATTCTGAAGTTGTCAGTTCCACTTCTGCCTCTCATGAATTTCTATCTTGATCAGGTAAGCGTATTAATGTCATTATTAAAAGACAAGAAAAAACATGCTCATCTATCACTTAGTGCCATTATTTATTTGTATGTAATCTGGATTCACACTGAGTTTCATTTCCATCCCACAGATTGGTTTGGATAGGTTTAATTTTTGTTCATTGTGCATATTCTAAGTTAGTGATGCATTCACACACAATGTATGTTTTTTAAGCTAACTGTTTATCATCCTTTTTGCCATTATTATTTTTTTTCTTCTTCTCGTGATTGAAGTTAGTGAAATAAACTGGGAATGACTTATTGGAAAAATATAGAAGATTTGTAGCAGGCTATTATAAATAAATAAACATTCATATTCAAACAGCATCACTCCATTGTGTTGCATAAAACAGGAATACTGCTGCTTCTGCTACTACTACAAATAATAATAATTATATAATAATACTAAACAAATCTATAAGATTTGTATACATATATAAAGAATTTTATTATAAACTTGATAAAAATTACAATAAGTGCAAAATATATTGCATAAAATGGATACAACAATAATAGCTAATAATATAATAACAATAAAAAATAATATCATCATCATCAAAATGTATTTCTTAGGAAATAAGTTAACTATCAGATTCAAAAATTAGAATAACAGGTGTTCAACATATGATAAGATTCAGCAAAAATGGATCCAACTCATGCTTGGTCAGACGCATGCTACACATAATTATATTGTAATATATTATATTAACTTGTCAGCGGGAGTAATCTACGTTAAATCCTCGATCTAATCATCATTACACTAGATTATAATCCTACCATTTCAGGGAACTGTCGCTGCCATCTCTATTGTGTCCTCATGGGTTGTTCCTTACTCAACCGGCAGGTGGCGGCGTTGAATTTCAAAGCTGTTTGACTCGCGAGATCGTTTATCAGCGCTGTTACCTTGTAGCAGGTACGATGGGTTTTTCTAAAAGCGTCAGACGCTTGTCAAGTCTTTGTCAGTCGCGCAGGGTTTAGTATAGTATTTACGCTGGATATCATAACAAGCACTGTGTGGACGTTTTATCATTACACTGATGGGGGAGAGAGTCATGACGTCTGTCGAAAATAAAACAGGTTGATGCATTTTCAGGTGTAGGAGCACTAAGAAGCCAATTGCAATGAGTTTGGAAGTTTATTTCCCTCAACATTCCACCTCACAAGGACTACACGAGAAATAAGCTGGATTTTCACGGTTCATCTTTGAGAAGAGCGTTCATGCGCCTGAAGACATTTGCTTGTAACTGGACTTCTATGGAGTTGGTCCTGGATTAAAGATAAAGCTTTGTTGACTTGGTAAGGGCCTTTTTGTTGGTATTCACATTTATTATGGCTTTGGCAGATCATCTGTTTTGTCTTTCAGGGGTATTTTGTATTTTTTGATACGTCTATTAAAAACGCCTTTATCGTATCTGGTGTCACTATTCGCGTCTCCATAGATTCCCTCTGCGCTCGATTGCTTTTCCCTTGATGAACCTTCAGGCTTTATAAAGAAGCATTTACAACTGGTCAGGTGATGCAGTGTGTTTAAACTCTTGGACTCTATAGCATATCCGGGAATTTTATTTTTGTTCATGTTGACACGCAATTCTTTAATATAATAATATTTTAATAGTTAAATTATTGGATGTACAAGACATATGGGTGATTCTTCAATTAGGAATTTTTTTATTAGAAACATTTAAACTATGTTTAAATTTTTTTTGTAATGTGGGATGCAATTACATTGTAAAGTTGTAATTGTAAAGTTATAAATCTTGGACTTGCTATATATATATATATATATATAGGGGAAATTATATATATATATATATATATATATATATATATATATTTCCCCTGTTTATTATATATCCCCTGTTTATTTTTTATACGTTCATTGTAGAGGCAAAGTTTAAAGGGAACAAGAATAGTGTAATTTTGACTAATGTTACTCTTACAAATTAGAAAATTAATTAAAAAGGAAAAAAAAAAAACAAAGCTGTTCCAATCCTCAAGTAACTAAGCATTATTATTTTTTAAATTTTCCTTATTAAAGATTCACCCATATGGTTCTGGACTGAAAGGAAATTGGCTTCTTTGCATACTCTGTCGAGATGTCATGCACTTTATTTCCGTGTGTGTTTATGTATGTATATGTGTGTGTGTGAGTGAACTATATGCGCACGCGGCTGTTCATCCAGGAAGTCAGAAAGACCGCAAAGACAGACAGACAGGCGAAGATGGGCCATCAAAAGATGTAAAATACTCAATTTCTGGCTGAAATAAATGTTTATGAACGGTGAATTTTTCCCTTGAGCTCCAAGTCACCCTACAGAAAAGAGGTCAGTATCATTTACTACATTGTCATGGGTCTCGTGCATAAAACTGTCAAAGATTCTGCGTGACATATCCGTGCACATCAATTTCAAAGTCATGCAAAAAGAATTAAATAAAAACCAGAGTTTTTAACGCGGATATCAAAACGGAGTTTAATTATTTTAACTAACACCTGCTGGCGCTTTGCAAAGCTAGTTAGTTTGCTAACCTAACTGTTCTCAACCCTATACCACCCAAACTTTCACTTCCTCTGCAGCTCAAATACTCAATACGTTCATATTCGTTTAACTGTAATCCGTATTGACTTGTTTTAAAAAGGAGCGTGTGAGAAGCATGATTCGTTTATAAATACAAGCAGCTGCGTATAGACGCACTTTAAAACTTAAGGTTAAGATGAAACTGCGTCCAGTTTGACATATTCAGAGAAGTGAAGGCTGATGTTAGGGCTGTTTATGGGTGTTCGTGGCTCTTTTTTCCCTCGTCTTCAGCCCCCGCTCCTTGTGTCGCTATTTTAAGCAGCTCGTCTCCCTCACACACATGCAGCGTTTATTCTGTCGGATGGAGATCATAATGAAGTTAATGGCCATGAGGAGCGCAGGATAGAAACATCTCACTGAGGATGAAGGTACATTTTTTTTTTTTCTACCATTATTTGGCGCTGTCAGCGTTGTGCATGAACTAGTTGTCATTTTTGGGGTCATTTGGGCTACTGTTGTAAAGAAATAAGTGATGGTAGTAGTGATCAACTGGTGCGATTCTTATTGGAATGATTGTAAAAGATTTAATATGAAACGTGAATCCAGCTAGTCTTTTAGCCTATATAAGTTATAATCATTTAAGATTTCCTTGCAAATTCTTCATGTTTTGTCTCGTGGTCATGATGGATTGGTTAAGTGGTGGATGCATGATAAATTATCATTCTCCGAATCGTATCAGTGTTCGAATTAATCATACTTGTGATTCGAATCTTTTGAGTGAATCAGTTCGACAAAACAGGTGTCATCATCACCGTTAACAAATCGGACTGAATAGTTCCAGACGATTCTCGAATCAACAACTGTCGGTTCGTAAATGATCCGGTTAACAACTCGCCAACTGGAGAACCTTTTTTTTTTAATATATATACATACTGTTCATGACTGCAGTAAACTGACAGATAAAATGACAATAAATACCATTATTAATGCAACTTAATAGAATGTAGGAAAAAAAGAAATGCTGAAATTGTGTTTCGAATGAATCGATTCAGAGAAATGAGTCAGGCTTTCCAACACTGTGAAACATGTCATGTAATGTAGGCTGATAATCATCGGCACAGCTGTTTTTCAGATAGAGGTGAAACTGGGTCGATTTCAGTGCTTATGTGCATGTCATGCTACTATGCTACTACTAGGACCCCCTCCCCTCCCCCCAATCTCAGCTGTCCTTGTGAAGTGTTCAAATTATACAATAATTTCAAGCGGTGAAAACTTTTTCTGATGTTATTTACATTACAAAGGTGCAGCATGCATATATGTAGTCTGTATTTGACATGTGTTTTTGCTGTTGAATATCATAAAATCTAATTAAAAGTACTGCCATATAATATATTTATTCAAGCCAGAGTAATTTTACACCAAACAAAATGGTATTTGCATACACCTCTCCATATATGAAACTGATAAGAAAATATTACTTTTTTTTGTACTACGGGGCTGTTAAATGCTCGAATCTGATTGGTTGACCAACGTTCTAAGGTGTGCAATTTTTTTTCAGAGACGCACGGCTAAAGTATTTCTAGTCAGGTCTTGACCGTGTTGCAGTTTCATATCACTTCGCCAAATGATTTCAATACAGCCTACGACCACAAAAAGAAACAAAAACCCACAACAACACCGACCAAGCAAATAAATATAGTAAATAATAGGATGAAAACGACAAATTATTGTCATGGTTTTTGCCACAAAATTGCATTTTATTGTGTTCTGAAAGCGCACACTCTCTCCCGCTCTCTCTCTCTCTCTTTCACACGTACTGTATAGTACGGACACACACTCACACAGAAACATGTTGTCAGCGCTGCTCTGACAAATTAATCAGTAAAATAGTTTAGCAGCTTAAAAGATACATGACATTTCTCACCAGTGAGGTAATAACTGTGTGGTTCTTGAGGTAGATAAAGTTTCGCTATTAGTAGAGACAGTGCTGCCATGAGAGACGCACAGACTCAGGTAGGCTAATTCACATATGCTTATTCTCTCTCTCTCTCTCTCTCTCTCTCTCAAGTGCGTTAAAGGATTAGTCCACTTTCAAATAAATTTTTCCTGATAATTTACTCACCCCCATGTCATCCAAGATGCCCATGTCATTCTTTCTTCAGTCGAAAAGAAATTAAGGTTTTTGATGAAAACATTCCAGGATTATTCTCCTTATAGTGGACTTCAATGGACTCCACTGTTGAAGGTCAAAATTACAGTTTCAGTGCAGCTTCAAAGGGCTTTAAACGATACCAGATGAGGAATAAGGGTCTTATCTAACAAAAGGATTGGTCATTTTCTAAAAAACAATACAACTGTATATGCTTTATAAACACAAATGATCGCCTTGCAAGTGGTTCCGCCAAGTGGTTTATTCATAAATGTTTAATGCACAAGTTAAATTCGCAACTTTGGATGGACTTATGAGAGGCTGCTCTTTGTGTGAGCTTTGTGTGCAAAGAAAACAACAACACGAGTGCCGAATTGAGTTCTCTTGGGTGTCTTCTTGTGCTTGAAAGTGGTTTGTAATCCCATTCAAATTCGCACACAGGAATCGATAAGCGGAATTGAAATTTTAATTTTATTACAAGTATCCAATTCCTGACCTTAAGAATCCGATTTCAGTATTGGAAGTAATTTCCAATTCCCAACCTTACCAGGCAGCTATTATTAGTGTTTGAGGAAGATCTAGTCCCAGAACTAGGCAATGTTTGTGCTGTAAAACCATTTGAAATATATTGAAAGATTTTTCTGATGCAGTTAGTAGGTAAACTAGCAGGTGCACACAGTCTGTGCTTTTCACATTTAGTAACAGAATGAATTTGTTCAGTAGTGGAAAAGCCTAGTGGCTAAAGATCAATGCTGGATCTGAAAGGTTGTAGGTTCGAACCCTGCCAGAGGTGATTCATGAACTATCAGCATTGTGTTTTTCTTTGATTTAAAGCACGCAATCCAGGGTTCCTTCAGGGGTCTGTACTTATAGTGAGTGTACTGTAAATTCGCTAAACTCTTCTCTAATGATGTGTGGGCATTGGGAGACCATTGTGCTATTTGCTTCAGGTTGACTCTTTAGTTATCAATTTGGTGGTGACTGATCAAGGTGAACTCTGGGACAGTTGTGTGTCTGTGTGTGTGACTCAAGGTTTAATGGTTTATTGCTCTCACACACATCTTTTATAGATGCTCTTATCTGATTGCTGGATGTTTGGTAACTGGGACATTCCTAAATTAATAGCACTGAGAGTCATGTTTTCATTCCAGGAAATACACTTGTATGTCAGTGTTGTTTAAACATGAACCTGTTTTAATGTTGCTTTGACAGCATTTGCCTCTATTTTTCTATTCATTTCCGTGAATTGATAAAATGTTTGCTGAATCTACAAAATATGAGAAATTCTCAGAAACTTTTGTAATGTTTAAATTAAATTAATTATTTTTTTTTATTATTAAATTTAGTAATCATTTATAAAGGGATTATCATTGGTATCAAGAGTTGAATAAGAAATCAGTTCAGGAATTGATTTAAGCCCTGACTTTCCAAGTCAGCAGCATGTCAATTAATGAATCGTGCCAGAAGATAGTTTATTTAATATGGTTGGTATTTAATATGATTGTGATGCACTGAAATTTCAGAAACCAAAAATATTCAGCTGAAATAGCAAAAAAAAAAAAATATATATATATTTTTTGTTCAGACGAAATAGCTTTGGAGGGTGACAGTGACATTTAATTAGCTGTTCTCTGACAAGATTTTTTGACTTTGTCAGTGTCTACACACAATGTGGATAAGCTACAACAGGTAAACATGTCAGCAGTCTTGACGCACTTCACCTTAACCAAAAATGATGCTGGAGTATATGTAAAATATGTTCAGCTGAAATATCGAGGTGTCTCATTTCGGAAGAACTTTACTATGACCGATTCATTTATTAAATGGGTCATGAACTGGATTTTTTTTATTTTTTTTATGTTTCCTGAGGTGCACTTCTAATGTTAATGATTTTTACATGAAAAATTGTCATAATTTAGAAATAAATGGCTGTTTTCTACCCTGATTTTAGTCATCTGATTTGATCTCTCTGTTTGAAGGGGTGTCTCTGCTGTGAGACTTCAGTGTAAACACCCACTGCTGTGATTTAGTAAAATGCATATAAATTTCATTTCAGCTATTTTTATGCATGTTTTTTACTATCTTTAAATTAGTGTGTTATCACACCTTCAGTTGGGGTGCCGACAAACATTCATGGATTTACGTTTTGACCTTTTGTACTAGCATATTTTTAATAAAAGAAGGTCAGTCCAGTGTTGGCTGTTAATATCTTTGTGTGTTTGTAGTAGTCAGGGTGAGTTGCTAGGCACAATAAATCGAAAATAGGGCTACTTTTCCATAGACTAGAGTGAGACCATAACCGTCTCTCAAGCTGTCGTGATCTTTTTTGGTGCTCTGTGGTGTGACTGACACATTGCTGTAGCGCTTCAGTTCAAACAGAGGCAGAACGCACATGAACCGATCATCTCTTCCGCTTTACAGCACAAAATAAACATGAATGAATGTAGGATGAATGAATACCGAAGGTATGTTGAAAGATCCAGGACAACTTACTGAAATCCGTATCATGTCATATGTAACGTTAATCGATCGATCATTGTTTCAACCGTGGAAAAGCGCCAATAAAATAGCTTGTAAAAATGTCACATTTACCATAACATTGACCTCAGAAAAGCCATTCAATGTCAAAAAACTTGTTAGTCAGCTACAAAAATGAACTTAGAGAGGAGCATTTTGATAAATATCCACTGTGACTATAGGCCATTGCATATTCATGTACTTAACATGTGCTGTATAAAGCCGTTTTATGACAGCCACCATTTAAATGTTTAGGCCGATATTAAAAACGAGCAGAATTATGTCATTAAAAATTTATTATAACGTTATTATAAAACTTCTTTATGTGTAATTTATATGTAAGTACCTTACAAATCAATTCATTTTAACCTTTAATATTATAATGATGTACCTGCTGTGGTTCCCTGTATAGTTTACAGCATTAGTTGAGAGAGATTTTTTTTTTATATATATATATATTTTTTCTTTGAAATTTGCCATGTACTGTACCTGATAGGCCCCAAATTAATTATTATTGAATTGAAGGTAATCAAATCGCAAGCTTCTGAATCAAAATCGAATCCAATTGTGAAATTTGCCCAGCCCTAGTGTCAATAAATTTTTTTTTTTACTTGAAGCAAATGTTGTTTTTTCCATTTATTTTCTTGTGGGAGTGCACCAGAATGCTTAATTTTCATGATTTTAACATATAAACTTTCTCATGGGGGAGGATGCCCCCAGACCCCCCTACTACTATTTACTTTGTAAACATGTCACCTTTTTTTTACCACTTTGGAGTTTGCAGGTATGAAAATGGTCTCTTGTAGATCTAGATCTAGATCTAGATCCAGGCTTGCATGAGTTTAAAAAGGTCAAATGGTTACAATCGTCTTCCACCTTCATTATTCTTTAAGGTTTCAGAGGACTTTCAGTGACCAAACCTCTGTTTAGAATCCAGCTTGCCCAAATCACCATCTCTGCTAATTTTAGTTCCTCTAAAATATGAGTTAATGATGTAGTAGCTTCAAATGAGTTGACCACAGTCCATGCGCGCTGTTTTTGAACTGACTTGCACTCCATCGCTCCTTTGATGGCTGCACAGGGAGTCAGCGAGTGGCCTGAAAACACCCGGCTGATTATAATTAGCGCTACTGATTAAGCCTCACAGACTGCTCTGCCCGTGTTGTAATGTGTACCCAATCAATTCTTGCACTGCATGTCATTCCAGGCTTTAACTTTGTAATCTCCCTTTTTTTGTTGTTCCGCTCTCAATAAGGTTGTTATGTTTCTGTTCCCCACATAGAATGGGATTCAGGGGAATTCATAGGCCAACGTTAATGTTACATAGACCTGCGTTTGTCTTTTACTTCACTCTAGCTGCCCTAGCTGCCTTTGAATTGAAAGTGCATGACCCAGTTGTTCATATTTAAAGGATTAGTTCACTTCAGAATTAAAATTTCCTGATAATTTACTCACCCCCATGTCATCCAAGATGTTTGTCTTTCTTTCTTCAGTCGAAAAGAAATTAAGGTTTTTGAGGAAAACATTCCAGGATTTAACGTGCAGCCCTAGCAGACGGACAGCATCACAAGCTGCTATTGTGAATGCGTTTCTCCGTTGCCGTGTTCCGGTGAGAAGATGCAAGATCTCGTCAAAAGAGCTCACCGCAGCCACTGATTACATATTGTTCATACAAAATTTTTTTTTTAAAGGTTTAGTTTGAGAACCTCTGATTTTGGACTGACATGCTCTTTTTATCTTCTTACATCAGTGTGAGGCGAGAAATAAGTCTTTCGTCACTTTTCGTGACTCAAGCAGCCTGTTACGCTACAAGCCACCCATCTCCCTCGGTTACCCATGAGCTTTGTCTTCTGGGACTCTGAACTTTTTCTTCTCTCTCAGTCTCTTCCATGTGAGCTCAACGTCTCTGTTGAAAAATGCATCAGGATGGGAGTAACCATGCTGGCAGTCAGACGGGGCCGCTCGAGAGTGTATGGCCCAGTAGGAAAGCGCATTAAAAATTAAACCTCTGCCGTCAGTCGTAATGTTCAACTGTGATCAGCTTCAGCGAGGCTCGTAGAAAAAAATGGCGCTTAAGATAAGACAAGGAATACTTTCCTTGACGATGACACCTACGTGTGCTGATTTTAATGACTGCATTGAAAGCTGTATGAACTCGTAAAAGACACTTTCTGTTGATGCTTTAGGTAATTGCATTGCTCCAGTGGATTCAGTTACCGATATTGACCCCAGCCCCTTTGCGTGTTCACAATAGCGGCCCTGTCACAGTTAGGTGGCTCTCTGGGTCACGGTACTGGGGAAATAAAAGCTGCACTGTCACACAGAAATGTCTGCTGTTGTCAATTAGAACAAAAATGTGAGAAATAGATCACTGTCATTAGGCCAAACTGGAGGCACGCGAGTCACTGGTCTGCCACTTTGAAGACATATGCCTCATATGAACTGAATTGAATTAAAAATTATAATTAGTATTTCCACGTGTCCTGGAAATCCTGGAAAATAAGAAAAAATGTAAAAAATCCTGGAAAAATCTGGTTGCCTTGAAAAATATGTTCATTTTTAAAAAACATGTTCTTGTTCACTGAAGAACAAACAGTTTACAATTAGTCCGAAACAAATAAGTGCTATGTATAGAGACACTGAGTTTTGACACGTGAGAGAAGTATTTTGAAATACACTGTTTTATCTCGCTGCTGTTTTACTGCATTAGCCCAAGAAGCAAAAAAAGTATATTTAATTTTTTACTATTTAAAATTACTATTTTAAAACATTAAACTCGTAGCATTTTTATGCAATTGTGATATCTTGTTTGTTGATATTATATTAAAGGGATAGTTCATCCAAAAATGAAAATTATCCAATAATTTACTCACCCTCAAGCCATCCTAGGTGTATATGACTATTTTCATTCAGACGAACATAGAGATATATTTAAAAATATCCTGGCTCTTCAAAGATTTATAATGGTAGTGAATGGGGGGCGAGATTTTGAAGCCCAAAAAAATGCATCCATCCATCATAAAAATAACCCATAAAGGCCTTCTGCAGCGAAGCGATGGGTTTTTGTAAGAAAAATATCCATATTTAAAACTTTATAGACTAAAATAACTAGCTTCCGGCAGATGACTGTACGCATACTGAGCAAGTCAACTTGTGCCACAAGATGTCAGACGTTGTTATAGGAAGCATGCTGAAAGTCGCTGTAGAAACGTGGTGGTGTTTCAAAGTGCCGGACAAACAGAATATCAATATAATGGAGACATGTTTTGAAACCGGCGGAGACGACACCGCGGAATAAAGCCGCTCACACCAGCCTCCTACGTTTCTCCCTTTGCCTCATCATAACGCAGTAGTCCAGGGCGCGGCAGCTACACAATGTCATGTTGTAAATAATGTCTGTATTCTTTACCCATTGTCAGTTGATCACCCGCATCGGTTTCCATTCCCATCTTCGATTTTATGGGATTGCGGTCTTTCACTTATTTGCCCTGTTTAGTTAATCTAGCCCTTAATGTGTACTTTACTTGCTGAATTGAAGTATTAATTTATTTAAAAAAGAGAAACTGTTTGAATGATAATGTATTCTTCACTACAAAGTGTCCTAATCAGGGGTGCGTTTCCCAAAGCGAACTATGGTCCCAAGTTCCGTCGTTACCAATAGAGTTCAATGGGACTTACGACCATGGTTCACCAACAATGCTTTCGGGAAATGCACCCCAGATGTGATGCAATTAGGGCCGTCGCGATAACCGCAATATCGTAATACCGCGCTATTGACGAGCCAACCGCAGAGGACTGCAAAAACCGCAGCAACCGCGATATTTGCATGTTTTCTATTTTTATTTCCAGTGACTGACTGATCATTGGACAGAAGATTTTTTTTTTTTCCTCGCGGTAGTTATTGCGTTGCGTCCTCAGAGAGAATTGTGGTAGCAGGTATCCGTAATAGGTAAGCGCAAATATAATAATAAATGGCTCGAGAAAGATGAATTCTCCTGGCGGTTAAGGCCGGTGCCGGTAAATGTCTACGAGGCAAACTGCACCGTTTGTAGAAAATGTTTTAAACTGGGTACAATGGGCACCAAAGCGGTATGGACACGCCGAGCATCTACATGCATCTTTTGCGGTAATGCGACGGATTATATCCGTAATTCCGTTTTTGTAGGTCTAAAATCATGACGCATGTGAATCATGCAGATCAGTAAGATGTTTTATATGTTTTATGTATGTTATGTTTTATGTTTTCTAATACGTCATCGACGGAACGGTCCAGCGCAACGCGGCGCCATCTGCAGGACAAAGGTCAGCGAAAATGTAGGAATATCTGATCAGAGCTGTACACGGATACACATTTTTTAAATAAAACTGCAAGTGATTTTCATATAAATGTAAATCCATATATCCTTTGCTGAAACAAACTACCGCGTCATCATGGAGAGCGCAGCTCATGATTGCTTAGTAACAGCAGAAGAGCTTTGTAAAGGAGAAAGCGGCGCCGACGCGTTTTCCATGCGTTTTTAGACGCGACATATGAACGGTCCCTAAAAGAGTTCTAATGGTTAAACGCGCCAAATGCGAGTAGAATCAGCGCTGAAACGTGTTACTCGTTCGGTAACTTTTTTATGAATGGCGGTGAGAATTTAATATAAATTTCGCAACGGCTGTGATGTAATTTTATAAATAATAGTCTGACGAGCTGCATGCTTGCTGTAACAGTGCGGTGTTTTCATTTTCGATTCACTGTAAATGCTACTTTGTTTGTGACGTTTAAATTTGCATTTGGGAACGCAACATTCGTCATTAGAATCGTTTTTAATTCTGTTGTTGTTTACAAAGAGAAGTTTCAGTGTCACATGATTCTTCGGAAATGCTGATTTGCTGCTCAAGAAACATTCACTCTTTATATTATCAATGTTAAAATGCAGTTTTTGCTGCTTACATTTTTTGTGGAAATCCAATTTAAACATTTGTGGTAAGATTTAAAAAAATAGAAAAATTAATACTTTAATTCGTCATTCATTAAAGTGATAAA